>PVIA01002792.1:0-193047 GCA_004024845.1 Tonatia bakeri
CCTAGGAACCATTTCCAATTTCCTTTTGCTTTTATCCATTTAACGAGGCTTGGCTTTCTTACATTGCGGAGGGAGCCAACTTCATTCAAACAGAATTCAAGCACGCTGGAAAACACCACTTACTTTCTCAGCCTGATTCCAGACTTCGATATCTCCAAGGAATTTTTCTGGGCGAGTAGACAGGTTCAATTTGAAAGAAAATCCAAATATGCTATATACTGTACGCAGAAAATCCAAACAGCCTTTTATCTCATCCTCAATCTTTAAATGAAAGAAAAACGACACAGCGGTAATTTCCTCAACCTCCTTGGCATTCCTCTCGATGTCCTCTACCCCATAAAGTCTCCCACCTGCTCCATGGCGCAGAATATGTGGGCGTCATCCTGCTGGAACCTCCGCACCCGTGTGAGTCCCGTGAGTGCTCCTGACAGCTCATTCCTGTGGAGCACCCCAAAATCGGCTAGCCGCAGAGGTAGCTCTCGCCAGGATCTTGGGCGATGATCAAACATAAGGCTGAAGGGAAGAGAAAAATAAGACCCACCGATATTTAATACAATGAGACCACCCCTCCACTATATTATGAAAGGCTGTCAAAAAGCAACTGGTACCAAGTTGTTCAGATAAGCAATATTTCTCAAATCCTGGGCTACATACAACAACATTAAGTCCCGGCATGAATAAAACAGCCAATAACTTATAACACCACCATCTAGCCCTGGCTGATGTGGCTCAGTGGATTGAGCACCGGCCTGCAAACCAAAGGGTTGCTGGTTCAATTCCCAGTTAGGGCACATGCTGGGGTTGCAGGCCATCCAGTGGCAGGTGTGCAAGAGATACCCACACATTGATGTTTCTCTCCCTCTCTTCTCCCTCCTTTCCCCTCTATCTAAAAAATAAATAAATAAAATAATTTAAAACATTGTAATACCACTATCCAGAAATGAGAGAAAAACAAATTTATTCCCATAAGTCTGGAGTCATATCCTTGTGCTCAGTATTTCCGTTACTTTGAGAACAGGCTTTAAGGCTCATATTTTTCAAAAAAACCACACACAACAAAAAACAGACTTAGCTGCATACAAATCATGCATAACTCTAGAAACTAAAGTCTGCGTTTTCTTTCGCTCCCCCAAACACTTCAGTTCCCTGCTAGTCTGAAGGTGCTTCAGGCCCTTGGAAGAAAGAACTCGGTGGTCTCCTGACCTACAGCCCCGTTCCGTGGATGTTCCTTTCTCACCAACTCTGCCCGAGGCCTTGCTATGAGCTGTGCATGCTGAGCTGCCTGGACTCAAGACTTTCCCTAGCTCCCCGCAAGCAGTTACAGTGTGTCCAACTGTCAAGAAGGACAGAGTGGAAGAGCCCCAAGACGAAGATTTCTCAAGGATGTTAATTCATTAGCACTAGGTTTTCACAGACCACACTTCCTTAAAATAAATAAATAAATAAATAAATAAATAAATAAATAAATAAATAAATAAAACTATGAAAATCCTGGAGGAGTTGCTATACCCCACACCCTGGCTCCCTGTTTTCTACTCCGCCTGTTCACTGCTGTCATCCCAGTGCTGTTCTCTAATGTCTCAAGGTCTGAGGGCCAAATCGGGCGCAGAAACAATTACAATTACACAATAATCCTGTGAATGCTCCCGAAAGCGCCTTCTGTAATCAGAGGAGTTATTTACATTGTACAAAGGAGCACATAATTGGTTTTCAGACAAATTCTTTCAAAGGAAGAAAAGCAGTCTAGGACTAAATGCAGCACTGGAGAATCTTCAATAGAAACTCAAAGCTGCCAACTACCAGTGTCCCGGGCAGTTCATGGGCTTCAGAGCAAACTGCTCCTTCTCCACCTCAAAGGAGAACATGTTCTCGCTGTAGTGCTGCCAGTGGCCCGAGGTCACCCACAGTCGGCTGTTGTAGATGTTTGGGGTGATCACCTCCTGGAATCCTCGTTTCCTATATTCACTCTGTTACAAAATAAACAGAACACGTGTGTAGAAATTAATGCTCCTACTTCTGGTGGGAGCAAAAATTTGAAGAGCAATTTTATACTCTAGAGTACAGTTTAATATACACATGTTATAATTCGCTTGGAGGTGTATGCCAAAGAGGAAACTCTCACGCATGCACATAAGGGGGCCTGTCAAAATGACCCTACCGCAGCACCATCAGTAATGTGGGAAAATTAGCAATCACATCCGTGACCACCAATAAAGGAACGGGCGTACTGTGGCAGTCATATAATGGAATAACAGGCAATCACCACAAGTGGATGACAGTTCTGGCTGATACACAGTGAGACTTCGTGCACGTCAGTTTGAACACGTCAGCCATTTGCGACACGTATGTATGGGGTAGATGAACAATAACATGGATAAAAAGGATCCACCCTAACTTCGGAGTAGTTGCTTTTGGGAAGGAGGGAAATGCATCAGCAGTGGCCCAAAGGGAGCTGGTTTCCCCTTCGTGTACACATCACTGTTCTTTGAACATAATCTAAGGTACGTGTATGCTAAATCAGGTCATGAGTATACCGGTGCTGATGGTATTACTCTCTATAAACATATGCTTTAAATACTTCAAAATTTACAAAGAAGAAAAAGCAAGGTAAAGACTTGCTTTTTCAAGGAATATATTAATGAAAGGTCAAAGAGCACACACAGCTCCTGTGTAAGGGTTACAAGTCCTATTTCAAGATCACTGACTTCTCTGTGTACACATCCATGCATATGGACAAAATCATGTATTAGGAAGAAGTTTTTAAAAATTTTATGAGCTCTCAAGACTTCATTTTTATTTATTCTTTTAAATATTTCTTTTAAAATAGAAGGTTATCTTTCCTTTTAGCAGACCTTATTTAATAAAAATCAATTTATGTTCTAAGTCTATAAAAGCAAATAATGAATATAGCTTACCCTGATGAATTCCATAAGTGTGTTATAAATGTATGCTCCCTTCGGCAGGAAAAAGCAACTTCCAGGGCTGAGTTCATGGAAGAAATACAGTTCTTGGTCCTGGATTAAAGAAAAACAAGGAATACTTATATATATGCACAATAGCAACATAAACCTCAGTGCTTTTGCATTCAGAATATAGTCATGATACTTCATATTTTAATTTGCGCCACTCCTGATTCCAAGAAAGCACGCCAACACCTCTGATGTGTGATTTAATGGTATTGAATTCAGTTCTTTACAACTTCGTTCCCTGCTTACTACATTCCGGAATCCAGTCAAATTTACCGAGGAGGGACCTGGGGTACGGGTCTTAGTTCTCTTCCACCCAGAGGCAGCTCTCGTGGTTTCAACTCCTCAAAGCTCTAAGATCTGGGTGTTTTTTATTTTTCTTACTTTTTTTGGGAAGTAGGAGTGGCAGGAAGGAGCCTTGGAAGAAGACACTGGTAATGAAATAGGAAATGGAGACACGGCCGGCCAGCTCTAGGCCATGGTGAGTGAAATCAGTAGGGCTGCACAGCCCAGCAGCCGAGGACGCCTGGCCCAGAGGGAACGCAATTTCAGAAAGAAATGTTTCCATCTAAAACCTAACTTCCAGTCTGGAAGACTCTCAGGGGCAGGGGGGTAAAGGAAACAACATCATGGAATCCAGTGGGGACTTGCTGTGTCGTCACCTTGGGCAGCAAGCATATTGAACTTTCTGGAACTCAGTTTCCACATCTTAAAAAGAAGTCAGTGAGACCAGGTGAATTTCCAAAGTATTGCTCAGCTCTATGCAACAGTGCTGTACTTCCTTTACAGAAAACTGGAGGTCATCAATATTTGTCCTCAACAAAAGGAACAGTTAAAATGAGTTTTTGTGCAGTACTGAGCACACTCTAGAAGATAATGTGGACAATCAGTAAGTAATTTATGGCTTAAATAAACACAGAACGATAATACTTAAAAGCTATAACGTTTCTTCAAAAGGAAATTCTTAATACAGCCAAATAATACAGCTGTATTTCAAATGAAAGTAACCTCAGTCTACACACATTACTGTTCTTTCATAACATACCCTCCCAATTTTCCTATGATCTCGGTTTTTAGCTTCCTCTTGGAACTTCTCCCACTCTTTCAACATTTTAGGATCTGGGAATGAGATGCCATAAATTCTCTGGAGCGTCTCCATGTCCGCTTTCCCTTCCCAGTAGGTAGAGGAATTCTGAAAACAAAGATCAACCATGAAACAATACTCAAATTTGGAAATGCCTCACTTATTTTAAGAGTCAGACGGTATTTCTCATAGTCACTTTCTGAGTCAAGTCCATAGTGGTCCTTATACAAGCAAATGGCACAAAAAGTCTCCACGGAGTAAACCCTCCCCGAGCTGCCAGGGGGAGGAGCTACACAGTCGGGTGAACCATGCGGCACGGAGTGGCTGCTGAGCACCCTCGGAAAAGCCCACCTGCCTCAGTGCCCTCTCAGACCACAACTCCGCGAGCACGGCTCACAGCGAGGGCCTCCTCACAAAACCAGCAAGCCACAATGGAAAAGAAACCAACAAAACGATCTTGCAACAACTCCCATTATTCTTATGACTCAAAGTGCATTTCATTACTCACCCATAAAGATTTCTGAACTAGTATAAACTGGCGGGATGAGCTCGGTTAGCAAGAACTGGGTAGTTATTACCTTAGACACACGTGGGACAAAAGCACATACTCCCACAGTGAGCCTCAAAGCTTTCAGAGCTTCGAGGGCCCGACTGAGATTTTAGGAACTCCACACACCGCCACCCTGACATGCTCCGCTGCGGAATGGGCGGGGAGCCACTGCTTGGGTGGTTAATGACATGTGGCACCCACAGGCAGGAGACAGCATGAGAAAACTATCCACCCAAAAGAAACTGGTAGAAAGAGGAACCAGTAAAAGTTTAAACATATGTCTGTACCACACAAATACATTTATATGAACAGAGTCTTCAAGGTTATATCGCTTACTTTGTGTATTTTCAAGGCCTTAATTTTGCCGGTGTGTCTGACGTGAGGACCCCGGCAGAGGTCGATCAGGGGCCCACACCTGAGGACAAAATGAAAGCAATCTTAATAAAGACTTAAAATGGCACAGACACCAATCGTCTCTAATGACACCTGACATTCTCACCTGTAGACTGTGGTGGTTGGAGTGTTCACTTTTTCATTCAATATCCGGCATTTGAACTTGTTGTACTGAAAATATGAAAAATTATTTTTAATACCCTCCCTTAATGTTTACCTCTAAATACTATAGCTAAAATACAAGTCAAAGTACATCTTATCAAAATATAATGGGATTATAAGCATGTCAATATTTCCTGTTTTGAACACAAACGTCATACTCTGAGGAACAGGACTCTGCTCTGCACATGGAACCCCAGTGCGACGCCTGCACGTAACGTGAATGAGTGACACGCGGGTGCCGCGGGTCCCAGTTCGACTTACCTTAAACATTTCCAACAGAGTTTCCTTCTTAACTTCCAGTCTTTCAAACGCCTGTTTTTCTTTAATGATTTTCTTACATAAAGTCTCTAAGGAGGAGAAATCATTACTGGACACACCCCTGAAAGAGAACAAAGTATAAAATTAATTTCTTTCGATCCCATTCTCCTCACACCACAGGTTGGAGGGACGTTTCTTCAGAACACTTCAAAGGATGTGACATAAAAAATCAGACCCTTGCATCGTGTATTAGAAGTGTGAACTAGACATTTTTCACAAATTATTTTAATAATTTATAGTTTCAGTGGCTTCGGCCTTGGTCACCATGGACACTGTCCCCACTAGTGAACCCCCTCCCTCCAGCTTCATCACCAAGTGTCAAGGGGAGGAGGACCGATTTTATTGTATTTCCCAGTGCACCTTAGGGCTCTGCCTCCGTGGACCCAGAACAAAGCGCTCATGAGTCTCCATGCTTCTGAAAGCTACTACACACCTCAAGTTTGAGCAGTGGGGATGCTGGGTGACTATGAAGTAATAAGCACTACATCATTCTCCTTATTAAGAACTCCTTAAAAACAGCACAGGGACCCACGGTAATTCAGATTTTAGTTTTCCTTATCCAATTACATAACTTACCCTTCTCCAAGGTACATGTCATAATAGAACCCACTTTCTATGGGTGGACCATAACATAAACACCCGCCGTAGACTCTTTCCATGGCTTCACCCATTATGTGAGCGCTCGAGTGCCAATACACCTGAAAATGCAAAGCAAGATGAGAAGGTTTGAGACTGGGCAAATGTGCTCTAAGTTTGTGTGGTCATTTGAGGCCAAGTAAAGCCAAGACAAAAAAATCTAAATTTACAAATCTACAAACTACAGAGTGATTCTATACAGAAATGACACAACAAAAGGAAGCTAATTACGAAATAGTATTTTTACCTCAGAAATGATCTAGTTTGTTTCAAACTAATTAGATGCAAATTAGCATCATTAATGAAACAGGATGGATGTTGTTCCCTGAACACAATCGTCACTTGCAATGTGACTGTCCTCTTGCTGGCAATGGCCCAGGGTCTTGTGAGCCAGTGCGCCCACCACTCGTGGGCTGTGCTCTGCCTTTACGTAGTGGTGGGGCATCGCTTAGAATTCTACCTCCTTTATTCCTATCGGCCCCCAGCAACTAAGGCAGTGTAACTTGATCCCACAACGCAACTAGAAAATACAAGGACAGACATATGGACGCTAACATCAAATGGCAGTACTTGGTTTCAAGGTGGTCATTCACATAAGTCGGAATATAGACAAAGCAAGGCTTTTAAGATTTAATAATAGTAAGGTACCCAAATGATTTTAAAAATTCTCTTTAAGAACGTAAGGAATCCAGAGTATATTTACTTATGTATGATTCGCATACATAAGTAAACCACCATCAATGAAACAAAATAAAACAACATATTTGATTTCCCTCTGCATAGGAGGGAAGTCATGAAGAAATAAGGAGAAAACCTTGCCATCATGTGGAGGTTGGTTTTCACAGTGCTTTCAGCAGATTTACACTTTAGATGAGAAAAAATACGGAAATCAACTTTCCAATATAGGAAGTACTTTAATTTTCAAATTTGTTAATGTATATATATGTCTTGCTTAAGTACTGACAGTGTAGAAAACAAGTTTTACTTGCTTAATCAATTTCTAATAAAATTTTAATAGAATTTCCAGATTTCCCAATTTGGTATCTAGTAGTGAAAATAAATTCTTTCAACTCCACCTCTTGATTTTATCAAGCAAGCACTTTTACTATGTTCCCTGAATGGAATACAAAAATGAAGACTTCAACTATGACAATGACACATCGATAAACTCGGGTCACCTACTGGCAGAGGTGACGAGCTGTGAAGAGGGTGCAAACTAGAATCATCATCCCGAAATCCAACGAACACCGAATAAAAACTCACCGCCTGAGCTTCCTCATCCTCAAACTTGAGAAGCTCCAAAGTGCAGTCTTCCTCCAGAGGCCGGTCGAGGTCCCAGACAACCTTGTTCACTTTAGCAACGACAGTGTTGTCGGCCAGGCCTTGACTTACAAACAACAGGAAAAGGAACACTGTATGTTATATATTGACACTGCATGTATTATAGATATAAATAATATAGATCTTCCTGAAATAAAATGGAAAAGGCAACAAACCCCCAAAATGTACTAAGGTGCACAAGAATATAACTACAAGATCCTGAAAATTCAAAACACTATGACATTTATGCTTATTGAAAGATACAACAACTCTGATAAACAAACAATAACAATTTTCAGTGGCCTGGTTTAATTTCTATTTTCTGCAAATAAGTTCTCCACAAAGCCAAGCTACTTAGACTCCAATGGAAAAGGCAGACTGGGAATACTAAATAACCTCTCTGTTCTACCTCCTATTAGAAATATGTAATAGATTTTTTCTTTTGAGAGGCAATGCTAATGTCAGAATAGATTCTACCAATGCCTAAGATACTTTCATTTATAACAAATATATAGGTAAAATAAAGGATAATTCAGTATAAATTTTTAACTGTGGATAAGAATGTCGTCTAGAACAGTCTACAGTACACCACATGGACTGTCATCATGGGGCGAGATGTCAGCCTCACCGAGTGGGTGGAAAAGCCACAGGAGTTCTGAGGAGGGAAAGTGGCAGTGGTCAGAGTGGTCCGGACAGGCTTTGGGGACCAAGCAATGAGCTGAAGGGTCAAAAGGTCTGGCCAGGAGGAAAAGGAGACGAGAGGGCGCTCCAGATGAGGGGGTGGGCACGAATGCAAGTGGGGACACGAGTTAAGGGGTTCAGAGAGCTTCGTGGCTAGAGCAGAATTGGGTAAGGTGAGTCAGACTGCAGATCTGAATGTGTTGCTAGAGAAACGGCAGCCTACAATAGTCCTGACAACACAAGAGCAGGTAACACAGCCCCACGAAGGAAAAGTGGACAGCCTTTACGCTGCCAGCCTTTAAATACACCACTGGAAGGCTTAAGCTGGCTGCAAGTTCTGTGCTGGTGGTCCTCTCCTTGCTCTGCTTAAGTTTATACAACCTCCCCCTCTTAAGGACTAAGGACAGAATAACATACAGAAAGTAAACAATAATTGCTTACCCCATTTTCAGTGTTCCCATTACATTTCCCTTACACTATACCCAATGTTTCCTGTTCTCCTGAGATCAAAGGAAGCCAACGTAATTTAAACACATCTCACAAAATATACAATGGATTTGGCAGAGAGAAATGTTTTCATTCGGTATACAACAGTTTTCAGAAGACTAGAGAAATGATCAAAAGTCAACTACTATACTCTACGGTCTTCAGGAACAAAGTGATTTCTGTTTTAGGGTCTAAATGGTGCCGTGAGACGCCAGCAATGGAGTTATTGTGGAAATGAAGCTTACCCACGGACCACACCAGATCACTTCCACTTTCCAAAGGAAGGGTAAAATAATCCATACTTGAAGACTTCGAACAAAACCAAAACTCCAAAGAAAAACCTTTTGAAGCAAATGCAACATGCCTTCTTTTTTCTTCCCGTTCATACTCATTACTAATCATCTGAACCTCTAAACAGCCTGTTATTCATGCTACAATTTTTTTTAAAGATTTTATTTATTTATTTTTAGAGAGGGAAGGGAGGGAGAAAGAGAGAGAGATAGAAACATCAATGTGTGGTTGCTGGGGGACATGGCCTGCAACCTAGGCATGTGCCCTGACTGGGAATCGAACCTGCAATGCCTGGATCGCAGCCCACGCTCAATCCACTGAGCTTCATGCTGCAATTTTTCACAGAACAAGCTGTTCTGGACTTTTGTAAAAACGTCTTCTGAAGTGCCCTCCCTTGCAGCTCAGTGGCTTAACTCCAGCTCTGAAGCTCACCAATGCCTTTTGTAATTCAACTCAAAAAATTATTTTCAATTGGCCACTTGACAAAGTACAATGTAATCTGAAGGACATTACAGAATGTAGAGAAAAAGTTCCTAGACTAATGGGAACGTGAATTTTAATACCCACACAGCTACAATATCAGGGTGCAACCACCGAAGAATCTCTTCGTCAAATAATCTGCAAAATCACCTCTAAAATGACATACTGAACTAATATTTAAAGGTCTATCCAGTTATTTATGATCTCATATGGAGATGTGCTTGATATCACAACTTATTTCCTTTGGAATAAAATAGAAGTACTTTAGTTAGAAGCAGTGGTCAAATTAACTAAAACACCCCATTCTCTTTGTAAGACGTACTAACCAATATTCAAGGCACACGGAATATTCATGGTCCGCAGGCCTAACTACCTCCTCCCACAGATGCATAGTGGGCCTACCAATAATCAGCTGGGTTCGTTGTCAAACCTGTTTACTTGTTATTTTCTGTCTTATATTCAACAACATAAAATTGATGATAATCAACCATTTTTGACAATTATATGATTTCATGTGATTCAACTCGACAAATAATATAAACACATAAAATCAACAAAATAAAAAAAGAAATAAAAATAAATAATAATAATAATACAAGGGAATTATGGTTTCTACGAAAACCAGCTGAATCTTTGGAAAAGCTTGATAAAGTCAGATCATTAAAAACATATCGTCAAGTTAGGTGTGGATGAAGTAGCTGTGTAAAAATCTGGAGGGATTCCGTACCCAAATTGCTTCTCAAATGTGTTACCATAACGTAAAACTCTAATTGGCATTGTACTCCAAAAAGCCTTGGAGATGTGTGTCTGTGTATATACCTATAGTTATTGAATAATAAAAAGGGTGGGCAAAAGTAGGTTTATAGTTGTAATACAAATAAATAATACATTAATAAATACACGAATAAACTCTGTGTTTCGCGTACTTACAACTTTTGCCCACCCTGTATATTTATAGATTGACAAACTTTTTCTATAAAAGGCTATACACATATTTTATTTTATTATTGTCATTTTTATAGCTATATTTTAGACTGTGCGCCACATGTGATCTCTGTTGCATATTCTTAACTCCTGAGCTGGACAAAAACAAGCTCTGACCGCAGTTTCCGACACCTCGTGTAAGATATGTGCATCGATTTATGCTTCCCCAACTTTATCATTTTCTGATAAACTGAGCCAACTACTGATCCCAAGATCCTACTGAAATTAAGAACGCATTTGTTCTGGTCTAGAGAGTGCATGTAATTCACAGTTACTTCTTCCCAACACAGTAAACGTGTGAAGTTTAAGACTGGATACGGCCCTCTTTCGGATTTATAAAGCTAACACATTCTTTCATGTGTTATATATTAGTTTCTTAAGGTTCTCCTGTGAGATGATCAACCTCCATTTAACTTCAAAACTGAGACATTTAAGTCAAAATAGGTGAAACACTATCTACTTCGTTTTTGTGACATTATGATCAAGGCAGAAAAACTAGTAATATAAAACCCTTCATAAGATAAAACCAAAATGGAGTCTCTAAGAAATTAACTTTGAATCTTGACTATAAAGCTTCATATCATTTTGATTTTGAAAAGTCCCAAATAACGTAAATTAAACATTAAAATCATCGAACAGTAACATAAAAATGTTTTGAAGATAAAACTTGGCAAGACAACTTTTTAAAGGTTGAGCTGCAAACAACAGAAGATCAAGACAGGTGCAGCATGTACCTAATCCCACAGGCAACCTGATACGGCGTCGTCTTCCAGGATTCTGCGGCCACCTGCTTGCCGCCGGGCAGAGTGACTGTAATCGGCTTGCTGTCTTTCTCTGCTTTCTCTGCCAGAATGGCATCGTGTTCTGCCTTCAGTTTATTATACATCTCGAGACGCATGTTAATATATTCAGGCCAAGGATTCAACTGCAAGACAACAAATAAAGAAATAAATAATCAGTCAATAACTTGCTTTCCTTTTTAAAAAGGGAAATAATAAAAATAGACAATACAACAAAACATGATTAGTAATTTAATGTGGTAAATTACTACGTTAATTTGGATTGCCAAAATCAACAAGTATTACCTTAATGTTGTCCTAAGTAAAGGTAAAAAAACAAATTAAATGCTCTTATTATTTTAAGATTTTTTTAAAATAGAAGAGTATAAAGAACAATAAATACCCAGCCGCCAGCATTCTAAGTGAACAAGTATTGATACTATCATTTTGCTATTTTTTGCATAATGTAATTTTTTTCCTTTAAAGATACTCTCTTAAGGACTTTTCTAATTAAACACTCTTACAGGTACAACCATAAACAATCCTGGAACCACAGACTGGATGGCTTTTCCATTTTGTTTCAATTTTACTCAAGGGATGATCTGTGAAGTTGGCCAGAGTATATGTCCACTCATAATTTTTAATTAACTAAGTGTAAATTTATTTGACTTAAGGGATCCCATTCAGGGCAAATATTTACTAAATTCAAAGAAACCATGATCTTTGAGTATTTCTTTCTTGGGAGTAAATAGCAAATATAAGAAAACAGCATAATATTACT
This sequence comes from Tonatia bakeri, assembly GCA_004024845.1. NCBI lineage: Eukaryota > Metazoa > Chordata > Mammalia > Chiroptera > Phyllostomidae > Tonatia > Tonatia bakeri. The sequence goes on from PVIA01002792.1 coordinate 11,912, forward strand.
GTCTCTAATACATTAAATTAACCAAAAGTCTTTTATAAAACACCTACTCGGGTTCCCAGAAGTTTGACAAAGAAGGAAAACAAGAGATAATAATCAGAGATTTGCCTTCCTCTACTGATAGAGACTTAGTCTTCAAAACATTTCAAAAAGCAGGTGGTGAATCTATGGTCACAAAACAGTCAAACACTAACATCTATGCAATTTACGATCTTCAAATGAAAATACCATGGATATTAACAGTTACAGACAAAAGCAAAGAGGAGATGGCTTAATTTTACCCTGAGTTTCCATCTCTACATATATTTAAATCAATCAGCTATAACAGTGTATTCAAATACATGCTTTAAAACTTAGTTTAAATGCTGCCCCAAATTCTATGTATAATAAATATCAACCTAACACACTTCATCTGAAAGGAGTACAAGCTAGTACCTAATCCTTAGTGGATACAGTTACCCCCTGTGCCAATCTCAGAGGTTAATATTTCCCTAAATATCATAGTAAGAGAGAAAAACATAGCCAGCCATATCATTAAAATATATTTTCACACTGTTTGAACATAACTTATTGGAACAATAAGTTTCTCCTGTGAAGTGGTACATTTTTTCCTTACACAATATTCCCTTCTCATTCCAATCATAACTTTTGTCAGTCTTCACCTCTTGAAATGGAAGCACCCTCATCTCTTCATAGTCCCCCTGCCCCACAGCTGTCTTTTTCTTTCTCCACTCACAATGGTGCTCTTCACGAGTATGTCATTAATTTGCAGAGTGCAGAACCCATGATAGTGAAGCCCCAGTGAATTAACCAAAAGCTCACAGCCTGTCACTCTACAGCCACATACCCTGAACCCCTCAGGCTGAAGGAGTCACGTTTCCTGGCCCTACCTGCTCGGAAGCATCAGTGCAGTCCTACCACCCACAGGACCCTCCGCATCTTATGGCAGTTTATCTCCATATGCACTTGGCACTTCCTAGTCAGAAGCACTAAGTGTCAAACATAATTTACTCAACACTCATGGAGCAGATTCTCCCTGTGGCAGGTCCTGGAAATGCAGAGAATGAGGCCAGCATACTGTCCTTCTAAGGGTAATGTATGCAAACGATGGAGGGTGGAGGAGGAGGAGGAGGAGGAGGAAGAACGGCCTTGGGTATCTCACTGCACACTTTTCCCAGACAGATCATTTCAAATATCTGCAGTCACATCGCACTTAATGTTTTCTTTTCAGAAAAGTCCTCTGATTACACCCTTTGTTTCCTATTTCCAGGCTAATTCTCAAGCTGTGACAGGAGAGCATGTACTATAGTATTGAAAGTATAAAAAAGAAATTAGGAAACATAGGTGTTTTTTCTATTCACTTGCAATTTTGAAGTTCACAATCAACAGTCTCTCCCACAATCACAGAGGGATGTTCCGGACAAAACATGAGAGAAAAGGTTAGGCAGGCAGGGCTCAAGCAGCACTTAGTGATTCTTAGTGATTCTTGATTCTTTGAACACACCTTCAGGTAAATGAAAGCACTACTGATTTAGCAATGCAGCATTTATGAAAATGGCTCTTTAAAGCTAGTTTATTGTGCTACAACATATCTCTTAAAAGCCTATTCCTTTGTTCCTCTGCATTCTGGTAGTTTTTTCCTAAAGAGTCCCTAATAAAATGGTTGCTCTGACTAAAGCAAAAGCAAAGCACAGCTACAGCAGTTCAACTTCAAAAATAAAGTGGTGAGACAAGCCTAACCGCCTCCTAGAGCAGAACGCCCAGGACCCAGCCTGATTCTGAGCTGACGTCTGAAAAGCCAGTTCCTTTCCGTCTGAGCCCAGGGACACTGAAAGCATTTTCTCTACACTCGAGAGGTCTCAAGGCAATCTGTCCTGGTTTCAGACCAAACTCCAGGAGCAGGACCAGGTGGAAACAGTGTGAATCGGGTCCAGAAGTGGGCCTTCTTGGTTTCCACTGTATTCGGTATAAGCTCAAACAGCTAGTGTCTCCCCTTTAACAGCTCACTGAATGAAATGATCAGACAGCTGGCATCCAATCAGGTGACTGAGTCATTACAGATTCGTGTTTAACTTCTGTTCTCTGATTTTCTTATCTGACCCCACAGATTATCTCACAATGACAGCTCCATGGTTTTCCTTTTTCGGTAACAAATAACTGAGAGTCTTTCTTCCCCTCCCAGGCTCTCCTAATGCTTCTCCCAGATTTTTCCCTTGAGGCCGTCCTACAGTTCCCTGTATACCAGGAGGATCTTACACAGGACAAGTCTGAGATAGCGCTCTGCCACCTGTCAGATTCGGCAACAGCCCCGAAATGCTCACCTCCGCTCGACCGCCATCTCCAGACCCCTCCTTGCTCTTCTTCTTGCCTTCTTCCTTTCGCTTCTCTTCACCAGCACCTACCTAGATAAGCAAAAATCAAGGTTTTATAGTTTGATCTATGTGACACCCCTTCATGCTGCCCCCAGGAAAGTTGAGATGTTATTTTAGCATCTATTTTTTGAAAAGTGAAATCTGATTTTGAAAGACTAGAAAATGTGGCCATTGTCAAAGACAAGTTAACAACTTACAATGAAGACAAGTCCTAAAAAAAGTAGAGGAGCTACTTGATCATGTTCAAGTCCTCACATTTCATCTACTTTCCCTGTTCCCATGACTCTTGCTTCATATTCACAAGGATGCATACTGAACATGTAGCCACAAACAAGCATGTGATATACTCAGTAAAAGTATTTTCAGGAAGTAAAACCAATACAATATATGTCCATTCATCCCACAAATACTACTAAGAGCCTCTGTGTTCGTGTTTTTTTGTTAATCCCTGTGGCAGAAGCCAACACAAGGCCCAATTTCCGTCGTGTGCAAATTTAACCTCTCCAGGAAAACTACGGCATACGTGTATGAAAACCTCCAGAAGAAAGAACCCGCTGCAGCACTATGATTCAATGTCGAGTTAGCGAGGATGACAGTCAGTGTTAGTTAGGACTTCCGAGATTTCAACAGGCTGGATTTCGAGAATGGAGGGCCTGTCTTCTAGGTACACACATAAACTCATTGTCAGGAATGGGTAAAAAGAGAAAGACAGTGATGGAGCAAGAGAACGAGAGGACAAACAGACCAAACCAGGCTGACCAAAGCAGGACTGTTTTAGGAAATAATCAAAGTTAAGGCAAACTAGGGTTCAGACAGAAGCAAGCACAAAAAGCTACGCTAACGAACATGGACTTCAATCAGAAGCACGCAGACTTACAGGAAGTTTTAAAGGAGGATGTCCTGTGCCAGAAGGCGACCACGGCACAGCAGGTCTGTGCCAATGGTTCTCGAACAGAAGCTAAAGCTATGCATCCCTCCCTGCTGCACCTGTCGGTGGACATTTGGCCACATCTGGAGACAGTTTTGGTTGGCATAACTGGGGGGTGCCATTGCCATCTGGTGGGTAGAGGCCAGGGGTGCTGCTAAGAACAACCCCCGCAACAAACCATTCTCCAGTCCATGCAAGGTCAACAGCGCAGAGGCTGAGAAAGCCTGCGCCAGGTTTCCGGACACTGTGAAGAGCACTTTCTCAGAAACCTGTTCTGCACAGGAACTGCTCGGACAGAAACATTCTGAGCAGACTGCACTGCACGAAGTTTCCCAGTTTTCAAAGTTCTTCCACAATCATATCTGATTTGCACAGTGGACCTGTAAGGAGGCCATTATTATTATTATTATTATTCCTGTTTTACAGATAAGATGGAGTTGGAAAAAGTCAGATGACTCTTCTAGGCTCTCACAACCTGGAAGTGGCAGGAAAGGTGCCTGCCCAGGTGCTGACAGTGGCCAACTCTACGGAGCTGCGTTCACTGGAAGTTGTTCTGAGGCTGGAACTAGGGATATGAAGGGGAGACTTTCTTATGGTTTTGTGTATTTATGTTTGGGGGCTAGGTTTTTCTGAGATATTCTCCTAGACAATTCACCAACATAAAGTACACAATCCCATGGTTTTTAGCATGTGCACAGTTGTGCGTCTATCACCACAATCGACTGAGAACATTCTCATCACGCCGAAAGAAGACCCTGCACCCATCAGCTGTCACTCCCTGCTGCTCCCACGCCCCCTCCCCAGCACCTGGCGACCACTAGTCTGCTTTGTCTCTACAGATTTCCACATTCTCAACATTTTAAAATACATGGTCTCTGGTGACTGGCCTGTTTCACTTAGAGTGATTTCAAGAGCATCCATGTCACCTGTTTCAGTATTTCCTTCCTTTTTATTGGCAAATAATATTCCATTGTTTATTTATCCATTTAACAGCTGGAAATTTTGGTTGCTTTTTTGAATCATATAAAACATATTACTTGTACAATTTAAAAAATAAATGATTCTTCGGGCTGAGCTCAAACTTCCCCTACTCTGGGATTCTGCATTTAGCAAACATTTAAGGTTCATTTACAGTCAACAGATGAATAATGAACATAATTTAAGTCCATTCTAATCAAGTACTGACCTACAGGGTGACATGATTCCCTGCATGCCTTTGCTACACTAAAGAAATGATGTAGTCAAGTGAATTGGGTAAGAGAAGGGGAAAAATTAACTGAACGTCTGTCTGTGCAGGGTTAAAATGGGAAAAGAGTCAATTGTCTTTTTCTGATAAAATGCCTTTCATTTTGGTCAGAGAGATAGCTGTCAAATGAGTAAGAGTTAGTAGCGAAGAGGGAGAGAATGAACGGTTTTCTGTGTTCTAAATATCTCTCCATTTTACAGATGACAATCCCGGCTCGAAGAGGGCAATTCTCCCCTTAGTCTGCAGGTGCTAAGAAGTAGAGCAGGGACATTAAAACAGGTCTCTCAGGACCCTGGGGCCCGTTCTGTCTTCACTACAATGGGGAAGACAGTAGGCAACTGACCTCAATTTCCCATGAAAACAGAACAAAAACATGTGAGTTTATGTATTACATCTTTACATAAAAACAATCTAAAACGTCAATCCAGGAGCTGGGAAGCAGCACCGAATTGTGAAGGGAAGCTACAGAATTACCTTCCGCAGGGATATCCAGGACTTGGAAAAAAGCACCTCAGAGTGCACTTTAAGTAAATCCAAAACCAGGGACCGGCTGCTGGGATAGGTATTTCCTGGGAATCCCATGATTCCAGAGTGTCTGTCCTTGACTTGTTTCCAGGCAGATGACAGGAGGCAGGGCAGCACTGGGGTTATGAGTACTGGCTACAGAATACTGGGTCTGAGCAAGTTACTTACTGTAGCTATGCCTGTTTCCTCACCTGCATAATGGGGATAATAACAAAACCCAGTGCCCAGGTATGTTGAGGACTGGATGAGGTAATACTTGTAATATAGTGTAAGACCCCATAGTTAGCACTCAATAAATATTAGGTATTGTGCAATTATTATTATAGGAGAGAAATAGCATATTTAATACTCATACATCACCTCCAGTTAAGAATGGCATAGCAGAGTATTTATGCACATGGAAAGTTGACCATATTAAGCAAAAAAAAGTAAACAACTTACAAAACAGTAAAAATCCCATTTTTAAGTGAAAAAATATGAATGGAAAAAGTCTATGAAAAGGCACCATTTGTCCCTTTACATTTAATTTAGTTTAGAATTTACATTTAATATAGTTTAGAATGTGGACATATGCATTTTCCCCATTCAGTTCCTGGGTCAGAGGATGTACTAACCTAGGCACTGAAAGCTGATGAGAAAATTGTGGCTTTTAAGTGACCTGTCCTATCAGAGAGCTGGGGAAGTCTCCTTTAACCCAATCTCTCACTTAGACTATTGCAGCAACCTCCTGCTTGTGGCTTCACCTTTTCCCAATGCACCTTCCACCCCAATTTTCCAGAGTGATCTCTAAAACTAGAATCGTATCTATCACTTTCTTGCTTAAAAACTTTCATTTGCAGAAAACAGTCCCAATTATTCTTGGTTGCCTGAGATCCTTCGGATCGCTATGCCCCCCACCCTTCATGCTCATCTCTTGCAAGCCACCCCACCAGCAATACGTTCACTCCATTCCCTCTTCACTGCCTTCCACGCCTTTGCCTGGAAAGCCCTGCCCTGTCAGGTTCACACGGGAACTTACACTCACTCTTCCAATTCCATTCAGCAGAGCCCTCCCAAGCAGAACTGGGCACTCCCGCTTCTGTAAACACCACAGCAAAATGACTGTTAAGCTGTCTTTCACACACCAGGCTGTGAAAGGCCAGGCTGGGTCCTAGTCACCTTCCTAAGTGCTTGGCCCAGCACGCTGAATGAACACTTGACATTTATTTGTTAATCATTAAATTAAAAAAAAAAAAAAACTCGCCAAGTGGCATGAAAGTGACCTGAAGATGTTCCTAAGCAACGGATGACACAAAGGGAAAGTTCAAAGGTGAAATGGTGAAATGATTAGCATGTGTGAAATAAAATAATGCCTACCTCCAGCACTAGGAAGGGAAGTAACTCGTTTAGTTTGTCAGGTCGTCTGGCCTCCACCTTTATTATATTATAAACCACAGAACTTCGGCAAGTTGCGTCAGATCTCGGGAGCTCGGTTTTCTCTTCTTTAAACTAGAGCATTTATTTTACCCTTAACAGAGTTTTAGGATTAAGTAAGGCTCTGAAATGCTCTCGCCTGAGGTGAGGTAAAAACACTAGTCTGGGACTCCCGTAATTCTCTCCCTATTTCTAAGTAGATGTGTCATTCTGAGCAACTCATTCAAGGTCTCAGTTTCCTCATCTGCAAGAACAGGATGGACCCGGAGCTGACCTGCAAGGCCCCGCCTGCTTTATGAATGGACGATCCCTTCTGAAAGGGGTCTCCGACAGCAGTAGGAGCTTTATCGTACCCCACCCTACAAGTACCTCCGCCCCTCGGGGCCCTAGCCGCTTCCTTCTTCTCGCCCCCGCCCGGTAGGGCCTCTGGGGACCAAGAGAGCCCCAGCCCGGCCTCCCGGCCCCGCTCACCGGTTTCTCCTCGCCTCCCATCTTCCCTGAAGGACTGCTGGCCTTCTCGGACATCGGAGAACCACGAAGAGAATTCAGAACTCGAAAGCGATGGTCTGGAGGAGAGGAGAGCGCTAGAGGGTCGGAGGTGGGCTGGGGCTCCCGGGAACACTGCGCATGAGCCACGTGGTTCGGTTCGGAAGGGACCAGCTGATGCAATCCGAAAGCGCCCAAACCCAGCCTCCTAACCAGCGGGGACGGACAGCCAATCGACACCGGGGAAAGGCGGGCTCTCCCTTCTCTCAGCCAATGGGAAAGCTTGTTGGGTAACAGCCGTTCTAGGAAATCAGAGAGCGGTGAGGACAGGGCGTGGCCGACGCTGAACTCCTTTTCCCTGCCAGACTGGGACTAGACCCTTTCCTGAGGCGAGAAGTCCGCAATACGCTTGCGCCTTCTTCCAGTTGTGGCGACCTGTGAGTCCAGCATCTTTCCGGCCACCGTAGTGATAGAGAGAGTGTTTGAGCTTCTCGGAAGTCCCCAGAGTCCTGAATCCCATGACTGGACTGTGATGATACCGGAACCGAGGCCAGAGTTTTCTGCGGCTTCGTGCAGCCGGACCTGGCGTGACTACTGAGTTCTAGGGACTTCCCGGGGTCCCTGGACAGTAGCGATGAATCCAGCCCTCTTGGCAATCCAGGCTGCCCAAGTCTGAGCCTTGATGATGCAGGGAAGAGCGCCTTTCCTGGGACATCTGTACTGCATCGGGGAGCACTTCCGCAGGACCCTGGAAAACGCAAGGAAACGTTTACTTACGGAAATAACCGCGGGGACTCCACGGATTCTCCCGCGGACATCTCCCTTTTAAAACAGTTGCTAATTCGAAATCAAGCGCAGTGAGTTTGCGTACTCTATCACCAATTACAGTTTGCGTACTCTATCACCAAGCTTTATGGATTTTACTCTCTAACCATTCAGTCCCCGCAACAACTCAACATCTTCAGGGTCATCCCTCCACGAAGAACAGTAGCCTCCTCCCCGGCTTTATGCATTCATTTTTCACTCGGCGCTTAGGATAGTCTTGTCAATACAAATATAATCACGGAACCTCCTGCTTAAAACTCTTCAGTGGCTTTCAGTTGTCTTAGAATAAAAATAGTCATGGCTTTGAATGACCTTATTATTTCTCAGCTCTTCCCCCATGAAGTTTTGGGTACATGCTGAGTTTGTCCTCCCCATTCTCATCTCTGCCTGCCCCATCCCCTCCCACTTTTTGCCTGTTTGACACCATTTATTTGTCAGGTCTCGAATAGTTTTCTTTGGAGAGCCACTTCCTGACCGATCCGTTGTATCTGCCGGAAGCTTCATATAACTCTCTTAGTAGCACGTGTCGGTTTAACTATACAATTAAAAAAATTATATTATTGTCTCTTAGACTGAAAACTTCACGAAAGCAAAATTTGTGTATTTTTGCCAGCATCTAGCAAATGTAAGCCTGGCACATAATTGCTGTCCAATAAATGTTAAGGGAATTAATGTGTAGAGACACACATTGCTTGAAAAAATTATCTCTTAATGGAATACTTCTTGTCCATAAAAAGAAGGAAATCTTACCTTTTGCTACAGGATAGATGGACCTGGAGAGTATTATGCTAAATGAAACAAGCCAGTCAGAGAAAGACAAATACTATATGATTTCACCTACCTGTGGAATCAAAGGAACAAAATAAACTAACAAGACAGAAACAGACTCATAGATACAGAGAACAGACTGACAGCTGTCAGAGAGGAAGAGGTTGTGGCGGGCTGAGTGAAAAAGGTGAAGGGATTAAGAAAAAAAACAGCCCTCAAAGATACACAGAGTGATTACCAGAGGGAAGGGGGGAGGGGGAGGTAGAAGAGGGTAAAGGGCGAATAAATGGAAATGGAAAGAGACTTGATGTGGGGTGGTGAACACACAATACAATATGCAGATGACATAGAATTGTACATGGAAACCTATATAATTTCATTAACCAATGTCAGTCACATAAATTCAATTTGAAAAAAATTTAAAAAGAAAAATTAGTTCAATTTGTATTGTGAAAAAGAAGCCAAAATCCCTATACTAATTAGATCTAGAAGAAAGTTTATAGTAAGAGTAGATTATTGGGAGTACTTGGTGGGTGTTCTTAAAAGGTTCTAGAAGTTATATACAATTTTAGTAGACTTACGTTGGTGATTCTGACTACCCCTATTTAATTAAGATGATAATCGACAGGATCTAATCTTACCTTCTAGTAGAAGGTAATTGTGCTCTTTAGACAGGTTTGCCTGAATTTATCTTAATTTTAAGTGAGGACAATGAAGACCACAAAGATTAAGATTACCGAATTTGCTAGAGGCACACCAGCACAGGGTAGCAGTTACAGATCGCTCTCACCACTGTGCAACTCGTCCTCTAGCAGCTTCTCTTAGCTCTTGTTCTCATTCAACCTAGGAACCCGTCCTGGCCTAAAAATGTCAAAAATAAGAAGCAGAGGCTTTTCTGTAAGGTTAAATTTGATGTGAAAATGTAGAAGCTGTGAAAAAATCAGTTGCTGGTGTGGGAAACTCTCAGGCAGGCAACCCGATGGCACAGTGCCCTCTGGTGTTAGGAAGGGGTTCTTTCACGGTATGCACACAGAGACCTGAGCTCTCAGATCCAGAACACAACACTCTGTTACACAATTGTGGCGTATTTACCACCACCAACAGCACAGCTGTTGATTGACATCCAGTGTTATTACTTATACCCAATACTCTACATACTTTTTAGGACAGTGACTCTCCAAAGCTCTCCTTCACCGGTGGATCAAACTTATTTGTGAACTATGCTACAAATAATGTTACAAATAATAGAAGATTGCACAATCAACTTTTTAAAAGTATTGATTAGAGAAGATTCAAGATTATCTATAATAATCTTTTATTCACTCATGTAAGAACACTAGAAAAAAGGAAGCAGAAAGGATATGGAACAGTGGCAGATATGCCTGGAAAGTTCTGCTTTGGTGTTAGTGCGTCTTTTAGAGAAACACTCAGCTGGAACATAGCCAGGTAAATATGAGTCTGATTACTGGAAAAATGGGGAGTGGGGCACTTTTGGTCGCAAGGAAGAAAGTCATTTGGTGATTTTGACGACGAATAAGCTACATGAAGTAGGGAGTGAAAAGGGATCTCTTATGTATAGCAGGGCTACATGGATTGCAGGAAAAACTAAATAGTTGGGCCCCACGGGAGGTTTCAAAGACCAGCTTGATGGCTGGTCAGAATCCAAGGTCCCCAGTAGTAACAGGAAGTTGTGACCTTGAACTCTGCTACTCCACTAGTCCCACAATTCAGTTACTTTTGTCTCTTGCTCCTCCTCCTATTACCAGCTAGCCAGTCTACCCTATATGTCTGGTTCAAATTCCCAAGAGAGAGAATCAGAGTGACTGTCTAATTACCAAGCCAAGTTACCATAAGTCATAGGCCAACTTATGGACTGATTAGCCCAGGTGCCTCCCCGGGTTTAATGAGCTGTGGCTGAGGGGCTTATCATATGGTATAGCCATCATGGTGCAGGAATCAGCTGCTTTCCTCCTTATGGACCATGGGCATCTTTACAAGGAGATGCTGAGCCTCATAGGTGCTATTTCCAAGGCAAAAGGTGTTTCTGATTCATTTAGCAGTATTTTCAGTTACTTACTATAAAGAAATTTGGATGCTATTTCACTTTAAAAGGGTCTAAAGGGGTTTGTGGGAGTTTTTTTTGGAGGAGGGGAGGCAGGGGTGATTAACCTCTAATAATATCTGGCAGAACTATAGTTATGTAATGCACTTTGGAAAATGTGGCACTGCATTTATAAGGTGTTCATTGTTGTAACAGAATTACCCACTTGTCACATTTGGAGTGGCATAATACTGTCCAAATAAATCTTGGTTTATGTTTTAGTCTAAAATCCTCAGAGCTATAGGACATATGGTCCCTACTGATGTGATTTTTTTCTTCTGATTTCTTTGCAATTAATGCTGCAACTTGTTTTATATCTGAAAAAGATGGTTAAAATGGTGAATTAAAGTGAAGATGACACCAATCCTGATGCAGATACATGCAATACAAAATACATCTCCGTGGACAACAGCACTGAAGATAATGCTGATGCAAATTTAGAAGAGGGCGTTGACTCAGGATACAGGCATAAAAACAGTGTCAGCTTGAAACTCATCCAGTAATTCCTTGAGTATTTTATACGAATGTTTCTGGTTTCCCTTTTGAACCTGTTCAGAGTTCTACGGGCACCTTGAATGACAGTGTCAACCTTTAGTAGATAGAAGGGGGTACACTCCACAGTACTTGAGTCCTGGCTCCTTGGAAGTGAGTTATTCCAGTTTGTTTAGAGACCTTGCTTCCCATCCTCTGTTAGATTTGATTTCAGTGGATCTTAGTTTTTTAATTTATTTTTTTGAGAGAGGGGAAAGGAAAGAGAGCGAAGGGAAACATTGATCAGTTGTCTTTCCAATGTGCCCTGACTGTGGACCAAGCCCAGACCAGGACTGGAACCCGCCACCTTTCACTTTGCAGGATGCAACCAACTGAGCCACACTGGTCAGGGCAATTTTTAGATCTGCTTAATTCTCAAGAACCTATTTAAGACCATATGGCTGGTGAAACCTCTGGACAAACCACCAAGTCAAAAGGTTAGTCCCTCCAGGATTCCTCCTTTGTCCTTAAATACAGTTCAAAAACCACGCAAAGGGGCACAGTTTGGGGGTAGCTGATCTAGCTCTGGATACCTAAGCTTAGTACAAGAACTTGACCAGGCACTGGTATTACTCCACAGCCCATCTGCATCCTGGCCGCGTTTGTACTGCAAAGTCTTGCATGTTGGCTAAAAAACACTGTAAAAGAGCAGCTATTGTTCCTTTTGACAATATTTACTAGACTGTCCCATCAAGGAAAAGTTGAAATGGCCACTCTGTGAGACCCACACAACCCACTTACAAAGACAGGTGGCTGGCCTGCTCCAGTTAAACCCCCACCGCAGCCCCTGTAACCGTCAGCAACCAGTCTCAGGCCACAGGTGCGGAACTGGGAACTGTGCAGGTCAGTCGTCAAACACAGGCAGGACTGAAAATTAAATTACATTAAGTGCAATGTGGTATCCTTGATTGGATCTTAGAACAACAACAACAGAAAGGACATTAGTGAAAAACTGATGAAATTCAAATGGTGTCTGTAGTTCAGTTTGTAATATTGCACTAATGTTAATTTCTTAGCTTCCATGAATGTCTTGTGGCCATACAAGATGATAACATCAGAGGAGGTTGGGTGAAGGGAATTCTATACTATTTTTTCAACTTTTCTACAAATCTAAAGTTATTCTAAAATAAAAACTATGTAAATTTTATTCTTAAATAATTTTATACTTTTTCTGCATGTATATAAATTATATAGAATTATATATATTTATAATGTATAATTATAATTATATTATATATTATATATATTATAATTATATTGTATAAACTTGTAATTAAATACATTATATTTTAAAGGTAATAAATATTCAAAGCTTATCAGTGCTTAATTATTTTACTGCATTTAACTATTATCTATGTCCTTGAGGCCATTATATCTTATCAGTATAGAGAAATACTGTGTAACTACGTATCTCTTCCTAAACCCATGGTTCAGATGTTGATAGCTTGAAATTGGCCATGGTGGGATTATTTAAACCTCATAAACTGGCAAATCCTAAGTAAATCAAGGATTATTTTTTTCCAGAGAGCATTTGCCAGTATACCATAGGGTATATGCCATAAGTCTGTGCCAAATATAGGGCTCTTACTTCTAGATCCAGAATTCACTGGTTCAGAGACAAAAGGAGAGGTCTTTTTATATGTCATTGACCTTTAATAACTTATCAGAAGCAGTTTTGCTTCTGATTTATACAACCTTGAGATGACTTTGAAGGTCCTAGTCCCTAAGGGAAGAATTCTTCTCCAGGGGACTTGGTCCTGGTCCTGTTTCAGATGAACTGGTCTGGGACTGCCTCCTGGCCACTTGGGTTCCCAAGTCCTGTGCCCTCAGGCAGGATAAGGGATTGCTTTTCTGGCCAGAATGATTGATCCTGATTGCTAGGAGTAAGTGAGTTTCTGCTACATGAATTAGAATTTTGTCTGGAACTTAAAATTAAGTAAATCGTCATTTTAAAAGATAATACGTACTCAAAACTTATCACTCCCTCTTTGTTTTACTATATTTAATTATTGTCTATGTTCTCAAGCCATTTTTAGTACTTCCTTGCAAAATATTCTGCTTATTGGAAACTGTGGCCACCCCATAAAGACAAGCAGGGAAGGTCAGGGTGATCCCTCCAAGTAAAGGGCCCTGTCCAACCAGGTCCTGACAAAGGCTGAGTGTCACTTGAATAGGTGCTAGAAGAAGAGAGATACACAGGATTGGCCCCATGATTTTCAGAGCCCAGGACAGAGAAAACTGTGGGGCCCCTTGTTCAAACGTTACCAAGAATTTCAAGACAGCAGCAGCAGAGCAGTAGCCAAGGGCAGGTCCCGCACAGGTTGTGCGGCCAGGAAACCGGACTTCGTGCTGTGGTTCCTGATTCAGCCCTCGTGCCCAGAAAGAGGTGTGGACTGCAGCCATTGTTTCATTTTACTCCTTTCTTTTCTTTCCCCTTTCCCCAACTTTTCCTCCTATCATATACGACAGACACCAGGAGTGGCTAACAATTTAGGTTTCATGAGAGAAGGTCATTGAATCAACATCAACCCTTAAGACCTAATCTTAAGGGACTTCAGGTGTCCCTTGTGCTGGGGGCATAAACTTTTCATGTGGATGGGAGACTAGAGAGGATGTTGGGGAGAAAAAGGTATGGCTTTGTATCAACAGACTCCTGTGCCATTGACTTCCAGTTGCTGCCAGCCGACGGGACCCTTAACGAGAGATGGGTGGGTGGAGAACAGATCAGGGTTGGCTCTTCCCTGGGAGGAGGATGCCTTGCAGTGTCAACGTTTTGCCTCCCAAGGCTACTGCTCATCTCACGACAATCGTCTCTGCAAACTTGCTCCTTCTAGGAGAGCTGGGAGCACTCTGGCCCCTCACCCATTCTGGGCTGGGAGTGGTTACAAATTCCCTGCTATTACTGGCCCCAGGCTCCTGACTGTACACTTCCTCATCCTTTTATAACCCCTTATAATTAAACACTCTTTAAATCACTCTAACTTGAGTTTGCCACCTGTTTCCTGTTGGGACCCAGTGTGACACATTCATGTTTCTCGGCTATAAAAAGGGGATAAGAATAAGGGGATTCTGGAACTTGGTGGGAGAATAAAATGAAAGTAGATGTATGAAAAGGACTTTGAGAAGGGTTACAGATGTTAATTATGCTTAGGGAAATGAGTGTTCTGCCCGGTTATCTGCTCAGGTTTACGAGGAACTATCTCGAAAGTTTTCCCTGAATTAACATCACTTTTGTCATATCTCTTTTTTTGCTGAAAACCTTACAGTGGTTTTTCATTGTCTAAAGTCGCGATTTTCAACTGGTGTGCTGAGAATTTTTAAAACATTCAATACCTCATTATTTAATCAGGGGGGACACTGACCTCTTTTCAAGGCTGTTTTTGCTTTTTTATTTGACAATCTAAGGGAAAAGAGATCAGTGCCCCTGACTAAACAGTCAAGTGCTGCATGTTTTAAAAATTCGTGCTGCACACCAGCTTGCTGCAGCACATCGGTTGAAAATCGCTGACCAAAGGTTGTCTTTATCCTAACATTAAAGATCTTCATACTTAGACTCTAGTTCATCACTTTGCAGTTTGTCTTTCCTGCCCTCACAAATTCCAACCAAACAATGTGTCCCAGGAGAGCTGACACTGTTTTCCCGTGTCCTGGCCTTTGCTCATTGGTCATGCACTTACCCCTCAGATCCACCTAAATCTCGCCATCCCTCAATGCCCAATCAAATAGGAAACCTACAAATTGGAAAAACCTACAAATTGAGGTTTTCCTACAAATAGGAAACCTCAGCCAAATCAGAATTACTATTTGTATCTAGAGCACATATTGGGCGTACAGTTCTCTTGGAAATGGACGAAACATTGGAGAGGTTAATGTGCCTCCCAGCAGTGATGAGCCACATTCTCCGAGCTCATCTCACCCTTTTTCTGTGCAGGTTTGCAGGACCCAGCGTACTTCCCTCTCCTCTTAAGCTGCTAGGAGCCATGTTCTTTCCAGAGATTTTTCTCCCTCCAAGATGGATTGTGAGATCCACTTTCTCCCTACTCTCCTCTAGCATGTCCCTGTAGTTTATAGCAGTTCTTACTTTAAGCATTTGCCTTTGCCTTTGTAGAGAGTAGCAAATAAGGGGAGTAACAGAGCTAGTGCAGAAGTAGAGACTTGATGAAAGTTGCTACACTCTAATACTCTCCATCCTTTGCCTGTAATTCCTGGATCCTTGCCTGCCCCAAGCTTTGCTTCTTTTGTCTCAGCATAGAGCTCAAGGAGCACCGCTTCTTCGGTCCCTCACCAGTTGGGGGAACAGATTTAGTGTGGTTTGGTTAGAGTCATAGTAAAAGCAGGTCTGTTTGTCGCCAAACATCATGCCTCTTCTACTCTTCCAAATGACATTGCCTGCATTACGTCACTTCCTGCAGTTGCTGTCACAGGAAAACCTACAAACACTCTCCTGTGGTTATTTTGACCTTAATGTCTATACCTTGTATAAGTTTTAATTTTTATTTTAATATTTAAGAATATTGTCTCCATGTTATTTTTAGAGGTAACTA
Organism: Tonatia bakeri; assembly: GCA_004024845.1. Classification (NCBI taxonomy): domain Eukaryota; kingdom Metazoa; phylum Chordata; class Mammalia; order Chiroptera; family Phyllostomidae; genus Tonatia; species Tonatia bakeri. Next base: position 27,648 of record PVIA01002792.1, read on the forward strand.
AAGACAGAAATATGGCTTTATATGTCACAATATTAGCCATTGCACCTTTACCTAAGGTTTAATGAATAACATATATGTGGCACACATGTATTGGTTAATTGTTCCAAAATAGGCTTTCAAGTTAAATGGGTTATCTTACTTGTTTTCCTTTCTTGTGTATAATGTAATTGGGACCACAGTTCTCATTCTTCTTTGCTGAATGACAGTCTTGCAAGTGAAGAGTAATCCTAGCACATAAAAAACAACAAAACAACCCCTGGCTGGTGTAGCTCAGTGGATTGAGCATGGGCCTGTGAACTAAAGGGTCACTGGTTCAATTCCCAGTCAGGACACATGCCTGGGTTGTGGGCCAGGTCCCCAGTAGGGAGTGTGCAAGAGGCAACCACACATCGATGTTTCTCTTCCTCTCTTTCTCCTTCCCTTCTCTTCTCTCTAAAAATAAATACGCAAAATCTTTTAAAAAAACATGAAAGATGTTTCAAACTGTGTGTCTGTAAGAGGCCACAAAGAAATGGGGTGGTGGTGAAGAGAGCAGAAGGCTTATGAGTGGAGACCTCAGAGAGGCCCCCTTACCCCTTCTGCTATGTGAGGACTCAGCATAAAGAGCCATCTGTGAGCTGGGAGGTGGGTTCTCACCAGCCAGTGGATCTGCTAGGGCATTGACCATGGACTTCCCAGCTTCCACAGCTGTGAGAAATAAATGTCTGTTGTTTATTAGCCATTCAGTCTGTGGTATTCTGTTATAGCAGCCCAAATGGTCTAAAACACTGACCTTCATCAAACGATCCTCTTGCTGTCTCACTGCCCAGGGGGTTCAGCCAATGAGAAGCACCAGCGGGAGATCAGAAGGAGTGAGATGGTATATTTGTCTGTTCACCCAGCTCCGTCCCTGTAGGGCTGTCATGGCCGGGTTGTATGTATTTCTTAAGCAGATGTCATAGCCCTTGTCAGGCTGTCTCCCCTGCTCAGACTTCGTGGTTAGAGAAATGCTCTCACCTGCCACTTTTACCCTTGTAGGAGTAAGGACGGTATTATTACTGGTCTTAAGTAATGCACTATCTCCTGTGATTTCCCTACATCATGTTCGTACCTTTGGAAATAGTCTTTTTATTAAAGTTTCTTCTAACTACCCAGTTTGTGGGTGCCAGCTATCCCTGCCAGGACCCTGGTAATCCATGAAGTTTGGTGGTAAGCTGACTGTTGAGTATTAAAACATGGTTCCTGTAGTGCCTTGGTGTGTGGGCACTCCGGGCCTAGAGACACCTGTCTAGGGAAACAGCTTGGGCATTGGTGCTCTGCTTCCTTTGACTCTCAGTTTTCTGCTTAATTTTGCCAGAGAACAATCAATGAATTCCTTTGGAAATATGAGCCCAAGTTTGACACACACAAGAAATCATATCCCTCTTGCCTACCAGAAATACATTTGAATAGCTTTTTGGAGTTTCTGAACCTCCTCTCCAAAGGACATGCTTCCCTCCAAAGTAAGTTGTAAATTTATAAAATCATGTATTTGTTTTTGGTATCCCTCCCTTCTGATTTCTTTACAGGATACCTCTGCCATTCCCTCAAGGTACTCAGGAACCCCTCACTGTTTCACACCTCCCTCCCTAAATGAAAACTGGTTTCCAGGAAAGACTCTAAATTCATTTTCACTAAGTGGCTTGATTGCTTGACTTTGATATGTTACTTTATTCAGATAGCAAAAGCCTTTATCCAAAGAAAGGTTTTCCCAATGTTGGCATTATGGACATTTTGTGCCAAATAAATCTTTGTTGTGGGGGCTACTCTGTGCATTGTAGGGTGCTTAGCTGAGTCTCTGGCCTCAGCCCACTAGCTGTGAATAGCACCCTTCTTCCAATGGTGACAACCAAAAACGTCTCCACAACTGCCTGGTGACGTGTGGGGACAACATCACTCACAGCTGAGAACACTAGTGTACAAGGGTGAAATTCCACCTGTGCAATCTGTAGACATCATCAAACCAAAAGGAAAAGTGTGTATTAGAGTAATATCTAGGAAGTCCTTCTTAAAACACGGATCTTGGGGGCCTGTCAGCAGAGGACCACCTGGTTTTCTAACTGAATTGTACAGTCAGGTTATCTGTGCTCTAGACTAATCTGCACACATCAATATTGAGCCTGAATATTTCCTACCTAGTGGTGCAATTACAGTGATTTGTGATTATGAATAAAAATATTTCTCAGTTCCTGTCTTACATAAGAATATATGGGTAATTTACAAATGCATTTGAAATGTCCTCTGTATTAGGGTTCTCCAGAGAATGAGAACCAATTATATACATACAGGACAGGGAAAAAGTAAGCTTACAGTTGTTCATATGGAAAATAATACAATAATTGATAAATAATAATACACGAATAAACTGTTTTGCATACTCACAACTGCAAACCTACTTTTGCCCACCCATATATATAAATATATATATTATATATAATAGATGATAGGTTTGAGTATCAGTTATATATATATTTATGTATATATATAAAATAGCCAGTTAGAAATATTTACTAAGTACCTGTTCTGTGATTTGTGTCTTTAGGGAATTCATGGTATGCTTAAAGAAATAAAATATCTCAATATAATGATTAACAATAAATATTCAATCATTGAATCAGATTGTATGTTATATAAGCATAGAGAAAGAAACATTTCATATTTCCTATCTAGGATATAGCTTTCTATTTCACACTGAGTTAATATAGTTGCCTAGTTTTGCATAGAAACAGTTGGGAACTGAATTTGAAAGACTTGTCCTCAAAATCATTCTTTGAGTCCTCTCTTTTAGAATTATCTACAGCCAATTTCAGGACACAGGAACCCACTCATGGTTGTTTAAGCAAAAAGAAAGTGGCGTGGCCAGATCCAGTGTTTTTGGTGACACCAGGACGCTGTTTCTCTCTCTCTGCTTTATTTTTCAGAGCTTTTTCTCAGTGACAGGAAAAATGACCACTGGCTACTCTGAATCTGTTTCCTCTTTACATATTTATAGCTCAAGTTCCCAGAGGAAAAGGAGGCACCTTTCTCAGTGGCACCATCAGAAACGTCCTTGAACAAGTCACTTTGGTCAAGGGGAAGACAAGCTGAGACTAGCCAAGCCTTAGTCATGAACTTGTGGGGCTGCAGGAGACCAGATCCACCCCATCCAAGCAGTGGAAAATGGAGATGGGTGGTTTTCCAATGGAAAGGTAGGGAAAAAGCAGTTCAATCAATAAACTTGTCTTCTTTTTGGCCACACATGAAATATACAATTACATCTAATTTTATAAAAATTTATGCTCCTCACTACATGTTGAAGGGATATATTGACAATGTGTTACCAGTTCTTGGTTGATAGGTAGGTAAATTATAGAGAGAGGTGAGGGAGAGAGGGATTTTGGCATCAGGGATAATGTCAGTATAACTCTTGGTGCTCAGTCCACAGAAATGAATGAGACCGGGGGTCCTAGCCTCATGAAACTTAGAGCCAACGTGGAGAGTTAAACAAGTAAACACACATTACCAAGCTGATAGTAACAGGCACGAGGACAGATAATGATCTTCCACAAAGGAATGAAATTATCCTTGGTCTTTCATGGCACTATTTCTTGCCTCTGTGTGTGTGTATTTCACGGGGAATATAAAAGACAAACACACTGGATTTGAAGTGAGTGGATTCTAGGTGACATCTAGCAGCGTGACCTTAAGTAAGGATGTGACCACTTTGGCTCTCAGTTGCTGTGAGTGTAAAATAAGGAGGCTGAACTCAATGATCCTCTAGATTCCTCTATGTTTAAAAATTCCAGATATTTGCATGTATGAGATTGTAGCAATCAACAGCGACTTCACTGGAATTTGTGGTTCGTTAGGATGTGTGTAAACTGAGAAACCACTAGGTGTCATCCACCTCACATATTTTGCTTTCCAAACCACACTTGAAATGCCAGGGTGTCTGGGAGCTTGGTGGTTCCTTAAAACCTTATTGTTCAACTGTGTCAATTAATCTCTAAAAAGTGGACCATTTGGACTAGAGAGATCAAATGACTTAGTTAAGTTCATGTGGCTGGTTAGCATTAAAATCAAATATCTTGATCTCTGCTCCAGTGGAGTTTCCTTTCTTTAAATAATGCTTAGAAATGATGGTTTTGCATCAGTTATCAACTGTGATATTGCTTTTCTTTTTCTTCTTGATTTATTATTCAAAATAACTTCAGGATCTGGAGTAAATTGTTCCTGGATTAAAAATAATAGCAATAATACTGTACAAAAAAGTAGTATTATTCACAGATCACAACTCTACTTGGAAACCTGTTTGCAGATAATTCATAGGATGACGTAAAAAAAGGGGGTGGGCAGATGGGAATGGAAATGGAAATCAAAGTTCACAACACCTAGCTTATCTAAAGTTTAGATTTTGGCAAACTCAGGTTTTCCTTTCTTACCATGATTCTGAAGGGAAAGTAAATTGAAAAGGGGTTTCTGTGATGAGTGAAATCACTGTTTTAAGGGCTGCTCTAAACCTGTTCACGTTCATTGCTATGTCATCCCTTGAACTTCACCTAATGGGCAGCTCCTAGCAAACATGGTTATCTAGCTCCTCGTTCAGATGATCTGGGGACTGGAAATGGACATGGAACTGTAAGAGGCAGGCCCAGTAAAGTAATAAGCAACAGCATAGATACCCTGATTAGAAGAAGAAGGAGGAAAATCACTAGATTCAAAGAAACAAAACCATATTGCATCATTGTAAAATAACAGATGTTTGCAATGACAACCTTGTGTCTTGAAGAAAAAGTTAAATTACATTGTCTACCCTGTATGACCTATAAGCTCTTTGAGATGGATTTCCTATAAAATGGTTTCCATGAAGCTTTGGTGTCTAAAAGGCATTAAATTTTGCTTATATGAGAACCTTATTTATGTCATGATTATAAATGTGAAGTTACAATAAGCCCCTTTTTCAGGATCGAGGTGGGAATGGATCGTGTATATATTGAGTCTGTTAATACTGGCTTCATTTCCTGAGTAAACTGGGAATGGCACTACTCCTGCGTAGGGATGCTGTGGAACATTTGACAGAGGGCGGAAAGTGGAAAAGGCTGTATAATTGTAAGCTATCAAAATGAGGACAGCAAAGAAAAGTGAATGCACACGTCCTCCCTAGACAATCTCTAAGGAGATGAAGTGAGAAAACTGAAGAGCTCGGAATTCAGTAAGAACAGAAAGGAAGACCTTGGGTTAACTTCTCTGTGGGTGGTGAAGTTGCAGAACGGATCTACTTTCCAAAAGATAAGAAATGACCAGAGCGACTCTGCCAGGGATCACTCTGGCAGACGGGAACACTCTGAGCCAGCACCGAGATGCTACCCATCTGTGCTCAGGAATGCCTGCACGATGGCTTTTCACCTGGGATGGAGCTCTCTGCAGTGAGGGGCCTGGCTCTGTGTTTTCTCTCTCCCCATTTTTTCCTCCTGCTCAATTCCAACGTGGAGGAACACTGGGACCTGTGTAGTGTCTTCCTTAAGTTACTTTCAGTTTTATTTGATATCTTTCCTGGGTTGGACAACTGGGATGTTCTGCTATTTTTCCTGTTTTATGTGGTCAGGCTTCAGTATTTTTCTCCCACTTTTTTAACCCTCTTGATGAACTTATACTTAGTGAAAGTTGTTTGTTGTTGGAAGATTCCAGTTGGTTTCAATGAGGACACGAGACAAGTTGGCCATCACGTGTGTCCATGACTCCCAAGCCCGTGCTGATTAAATTTCTATATCCCCTCAAGTCACTGTTGTGCAAAATTGTTATGGTGTCAGGATCTAGAAATAACCAGCAAGATGTTCTCTATTTCAATGTTGGAATTTCATATTCTCTTGTATATTCTGGGGAAATAGTTTATTTCCCACACGTTTGTGACACTAGAGTGGTGTGGGTTATGTCAGGCCACGATGGCATCCGCATTCCCATGATAAACTTTGTGTGTCCAGCTTTTGTAACTTGACTGTAAAATTCTACAAGTGTGAGATGCCCTCAATCTCAGAACTATTCCAGAAAGAATAAAATAAAGTTATCTTAAATTGAATAAATGTTCGAGTCAAAATAATTGTTCATATCCTGTTGCTGTTTTTGTCAACTCCAAACACTAAAGCATAATTTTTTTAAAATTATTTTATTGTTGTTCAAGTACAGTTGTCTACATTTTCCCCCCACCCCAGCCATCCCCACCTCCCTCCCCTGATTCCACACCCCCTTGGTTTTGTCCATGTGTCCTTTATAGTTGTTCCTGAAAAGCCTTCTCCCCTTTCCCCCCATTATCTCCTCCCACCTCCCCTCTATCTGTATGACTTTTAGTATAGTTTGGAAGTTCATCTTTAGATCCGAGAAGGGTGTTTTACTTCCACAAGTAAATCAACTAATGTTTGGGTGAGGAAATTTTCCGATTTTATAAAAGCTTTGTGTTTCTAATGCAGTGTTTCATAAGTGTCACACAGCAGAAGGGCAGACACCACGAACCGCTTATGTGTGTTCTGATGCTGTCTTCCTTCAACCCCGAGAGATACACCCACAGAAATTCCATTGCATCTCCCTTTTCTCTCATGAGTTTTTCTCCTTTTTCAAAGTTTTGGCTCAAATTCTACTTTTGATTTTTAAATGCACGGGACTTCTGGGGATAGAAGTGAACAGGGCACAGCTACACGTCGAATTCCCTTTGTAGTGGTGTCTCTGTAGTTCAGCAGTAAGTGGGCTGTGGAGCCGTGCAAGGGAATACTGTTTCAATTGAACTGTCTTTCTGGAAAACTTTAATTTTTAACTGCCAGTTTGTCCGTACGCCTCCGTTTTTAACCTACTAGCTCAAGGATAACTTGGGCGACCCTGAGGCTTTTGCTGAACTTTCAGAGATCAAGGCTCCAGCAGGGACCCTCTGCCTCTGGGAATGCTTTCTCCTTTCACTGACTTCAAAGCAGACTGATCCCAGAGAGAGGCAGGAGCAGTTGGGGGCTAGCTAAGCTGAATTTTTATCAAAATATTTTTGGGGAGGGTTTGTGGGATGAACCAAACTATGTACAATTTTTAATCATCCTCCAAGCCCTGAATGTATGGTTTTAGTAGGTTCAACTTGAACTGAAAGCCAGTCAGTTGAAAATTGAGCAGATGTGTTCTGGGAGCCCCGCCTCCCCCAGCTACACAGGCTTCCTGCAAAAGTGATATCATTCCAGGTTCTGTAAGGTAGGAAGGGACACAGGGTGGGACAGGGGCTGAGTGAAGCCCTGTCACCTCCTTGCTGTGTGGTTTTTACTAAGTTGCTACCCTTCTCTGAAAGTCAGTTTCTCTCTACATTAAAAAAAAAAAAACCAAAAGAACAAGAAAAGAAAAGTACCTACCATAACAGTTGATTCATGATAAAAATCATTTTATGATTTTTATGCAGGGGTTGGAAAAAAATTCCTGGAAAAGGGCCAGATAACAAATATTATCAGCTTTGCAGAACATGTGGTCTCTGTAGCAGCTACTCTGTCCCAATAGCTGGAAAGCTTCCTTAGACAATATATAAATGATGGGTGCAGCTCTGTTCTGATAAAACTTTATGTACAAAAACTGGAGGTCTATAGGCCATAGTTTGCTGACTTCCGGTTTAATTCGTCCTTGTATACTTACGGTATATACCAGGTAAGTGTTAATTGCTTTCTGTATATTAGTACACTAAATGACGTAGGTATTATTATTGTCATCGGCTTCTTAATGAAGAAGCCAAAGCTCAGAGAGGTTAATTCACTTACTCAAGCCCAAATGGCTAGTAAATGGCAGAGCTGAGTTTCGGCATCAAGTCCAACTGCCTCAGCCTCTCTTACTCTTTTCTTTAGACCAACTTACTCCCTACCTAGGAGAGCTTCCATTAGGGAACTGAAAACTCCAACGGCATAGATTAGCAAATGTGACCCAAATCCTAGAAACTCCAACTGGTAAGTGCCATAAAATAGCATTAGATTAGTTTGCCAGAGAACATATTTTCTAGATGATTCTTGGAATTTAGCTTGGTAATATGGGTCCAAATCATTTTTTTCTGATATGCAACTCTACTTATTTCACCCATATTTTAGCTTAAAGGGGAGCAATTTTCCTTCTCTACAAATGTATTGAATTAATTTTTCCACTTGTCTTTCTCCCTTGAAAGCAAAAACAGAACTATGAAGATGAACTATTTATTTAGATCTGACTTTCTCTTTTTAAGTGGGGAAAAAAACCCAAGCATATTTTTTCTGTTTTTCCCTTGTAAGAGAGAAAAAAAATAGAAACAATAAGGAAACTTTGGCAAGTACCAGAGATATGGTGAATTATATTTCAACATGTCATTCCCATCCTCTTGTGTGATTTGACAGTCACTGAAGGGCTTGCACATTCAGCTGTACAGCATTTGTAATGTGGAAAAGTGTATGCATTTTTACAATAAGGTTGTTGGAATGTTACTCAGGCAGAACAGCTCATTTGGCAAGACTTAGAAGTAAATTGAGAATCCAACTTGGTTTATCTCCACCAGGGTGGGGAGAGTTCCCCCAATACCTCATGTCTTCCAACTGGCTCTGTCTGTCTCCCAGGGAAGTTTGGGCCTGAGTAAGAAAACAGTATGGACTGGAAAGTTCCCACAGTTTCAATATGGTGGAAGGAACCATCTGTCAAGCTTTTTGTGACTGGCTGTGACCTGTGATGCCCTTCACAACTCTTTTAGATTTCCCAGGAGATCTTAGCAGAGGGCCTCTGAAAGGGAACAGGGACTCAAAAGAAGGTCTACAATGCATTAAACATTCTTAATGAGCCTGACCTAGGCAGGGTGAACTTCTTCATTTCAAAGGCTACCTCTTAACCAATCAGGATCTGAACTTCTAGGACAAAGTGTCCATACACAGCCATGTATATCCTTGGTCAAGGCAGGAATGCCTGGAGCATTCATTCTTCCCTTGCTCTGGGGCCATTCTGGCTTCTGAAGCTTGGTGAGTTTGCCCCAGTGTTTGGATTAGTGCTACGAATGCTTTTTGGACAGTAAACCTGGACAATTATTTGCAGGTCTTCTCAGATGAACGCTGTTGGAGGTCTGATTTTAGCAAATCAGCATTTCTGGTTTATTTTCTGGGATTAGTGAGGCAGGCGTGTAGTTGCCAATAACATCATCATCAAGCAATAATCAGTGACCCATTTGGGGACAACACTGTACATTAATGCCATCACTTCTCTTTCCAGAGTCTTTCACTTCTAAGAATCTCCACACTCTGGAGTCCCCATGCTGATTCCTCATGTTTATGCCCCAACCAAGCCTGGTCTTTCCCGGCTTGCTGTATATCCATATCTTATTCATTTCTCTAACCCAGGCCTAGGATTGTTTGACAGAGTGTCACTACTGTGTTTTTAGGAAAATTAATCATCCATTTTTTTTAATTGCGGTTACATTTTCAGGAGGAGATTGAGATAAAATTGTTACTTTTTTTCTTGATTAATGAAGGACTTCCAACTGTATCAGATACTAGGTTGAATTATAGTACTCCAGGAGAACCAATTTGTGTGTGTGTGTACATATATATATATATTTGTATGTGTGTGTGTATATATATATATATATACACACACACACACACATACACACCCTTACATTAAGGTACTTGGTTATGCTAAAGATGACAGATGTTTCAAGGGGAATGCCTTACAAATGAACTAGAAAGTACATGTTTATAACACAAGTCACACATGTAAACAATTTCATTTCTTTATAGCTACATCAGGGCAAAGATGTAATATTTGAATTTTGAATTGTCTGGAGACTTCAATTAACTATCTACTAATTGATGTAGAAATGATCTTCTAGCACACTATGGAGCTCATTTTGTGATTGCCCCCAGAAAGAGGTAATTTCCTTCTTTTGTTCATTTTGAGTAAAATTTACTTTGTTGGAAGGAGTAAAGCTTCAATAAGATTAAAGATTTAATTACAAATCATCAGCAACAAAACATGTCCATTATTCTATGCTTAGAACACATTTCATTTTAATCCACTGTTTTGGTAAATTTGTCATGGAATACATTTCTTCCAAATGTACGGCAGTATCAGAGTTTCCCTAGATAATCATACTGTCCAAAGCACGTTAAATTACTGATAGTGTTTTACTGTCTCTTCCCTTACCACGTCTTTTCTGTGTACTTTAATAATAATAGACATCCACCCTAGAACATTTGGAAAATATGTAATGCTGTATGGAATTATATAAAAATATAGTTTATAATCTGATTCCCATAAATAACCTTACTAGCATCTTGGTATATTTCCTCCCAGCCCTTTCCCATGCACATGTCCATTTGTGTACATATACCAATCAGATCACAGTAAGAATATCACCCAAAACCGTACTGCATTATGAACTCATCTGCATAGCCCCAGCCCCCAACCACAGCCCTCCAGCCGCACTTCGCCCCAGTTGTTTCTGGGAGTCCCCGGGGCGTCCCGCATGAGCTCATACACAGTGTCGTGTGCACTGTTCTGTTTCTCTCACCGCTGTCTCCTGCCCTTGCTTCTTGCTCACTGCAGCATCCTTGGAAAACAGAGCGGCCGGACAGAGAGCTGATCAATAAACATTTATTGAGGTGTTGAATAAATAACAAATCTCCTTAAGGGCCATGACCCAAGAGTGTCCCAATGGCTAGTTCTCTCTCTGAGGACACTGCCATCCCAGCAAGGGTGTGGTCTCCTCATGCTGTCCCTATAGTCCTCACTGTGCTGGAGGGATCCTTCACAGAGTGGTGGAGAAGGCTGCTTCCTACCTAGCTCCGGGCCACACCTCGTCACCCAGACATTGCCGCCTTCCTGAGCTGTTCCTTGGGTGTCAGAGTCCCTTCGAGGGCATTTCCTCTGGCTCCTCCCTACAATGGGGCTGGGAGGAATGTCTGACACCGACACCTTGATGTCTCTTTTGGTTTTATGTCCTTTTTTCTCCTCTCTCCAAATGTTTTCATACGAGTGAAATTTGGTTAAAGAAGAGAAAAGAATTGCACTCAGAAAATACGTTCAGAAGGCTTGAACAATGGGCAAAATCACCTCAATGCCTTAGTGGCGTGTTTTTCCTGACATATGCCTGAGAAAGTGTGAGAGAACCAATACTGTTTACTAACCTGACTTATCATTTGGTGGCAGTGGTAGAATGTGCTGTGTCAGAGCTGTCCTTGCCTCTCTGCGGTTTGTAAAAACACCTCAGCCAGATCATTTGCTTTCTTCTACATGTTTCCCCTCTAGAATCAATGCCAGTTCCCATCCCAGATAATCTCTCCCCTCTTATTTCTCTCTGCACACCTATGTATGTGCACACACATAGAAGGATCACCTCTATCACTGTCGTGGAGGGGCTGATGGAGAGAGAATGGGCCTTTTCTCCTTCTCTCTTTTTTCCAGGCAGCCTTTCTGAGAAGTTAATAATAGCAGTTAGCCAATTTCCCTCAGCTCTTTCCTGAAGAAATCTTATCCATGGGCCTTTTTCAGATTTTGATGAAATTTTCATGTGGCAGGTTGATTTATTTAATTTTGGCATTGGATTAATTCAGTTTTTTGAGCCATGTAGTCAAATTCACTTTTATGATTTACATAATTCACTCATTGATGCCAGACTCATCCTTTGATACAGAAGGAACACTTAGCTTGGGCAAGACAAAAAGAATCAAGTCCGTTTTAATAGTCAAGATCAAATACTAAAGGGAAAGAAGTGATGAAAGCTTTGGTTTTTGACCCTTGATGGTTGTTTCTCTTCCTAGCACTTTGGGTGTGTGGGGACTTTTCAAGTGCATAATTTGAATCACAAAAAGGGCACCTTTCTGAGTTAGGCAGCTCCAAGGGTGCCTGAGACCTGAGGACGGCTTTCCCTTCCAGTGAAGCTGTTCTCCAAAGACCCCTCTGGGCCCATGGGGAGTTTTGCTGTGTAAGACTGAGGAACAAAAAGGGGGCAGTACCCAGAAAAGAAGGTAACCTGAGATTCCTCAGAATGATTTTGAAAATTGTCTGAATTCTTATTTTTATTCTTTCCCCATGTGAATTCAGTCCATGGCTCCTATCAGATGGTTTCCTGCCTCCCTGTCTCCTCTCCTGTTGTTCCAACTCAGAACCAAGTCCCTGGGGAAGAAACCAGCATGGCCCTCCCGACCCTTCTCTGAAACCACCTGCGATCTTCCAGGACTGGCTCGAGTCCTTCCCCTTCTTGTTGCCTTCTCCAGCTATTCCAATCCTTATTGATTTCCTTTTCCCTCTCATCACTTCAGGCACTCGGAGTCTGTCCTACACTATTTAGCAGTTAGCTGATGATTGGTAGTGTTGTACACCATCGACTAGGAGTCAGGACACTTAGGTTTAGCCCAAGTTCATTTACTGGGTGGGTGTCCTTAGGTTGTATCACCTTTCTGACTTTTCTGGGTCTTATTTTTCTCATTTAAAAAAACAACAGGAATGAGTAGATCATCTCTAAAATGGCTATAAGTTTAGTTCTATTACTTCCACTGCTTAAGAGTAGGGGATTTTTAGTTTTATATATTTAGTTTTTAAATCCTTTTTATTCTTGTTTTAGTTGATGTACAATATCACATTAGTTTTAGTTTCAAGTAGTTTTTAACTGCGCACAGAACCATATTGGACAGTTCTGTCTTCCTGATGCCTAGATGTGTGCCGTGTGCAAAGTGTGCTCAACAAACGAGTACCTTGTGGCCGCCTCAAACACGCAGAAAGCACAAATGTCGACGTGTTTATTCTGTTCTTCTACGAATAGGGTGATTAATATCAAACATTTATTGTTGCGTGTTGGACTCGGTCTACCATTAGCTCAAGCTTTTCTAGATTTTCTACATCCAGTAGCATGTAAAATGAGCATCGCTCGTCAGAAGATGACTCTGTGATCATATACAATTTTAAATATCTCTTCCTTCATTACAAAAGTTCTCCACTGGGGCAATTTTTGTATCCCCCCACCCTGCCCCCAGAGATATATAGTAACAACTAAACATTTTTCATTGTCAAAATTAAGGACGTGTTATTGACATTTAGTCAGGAGGGGCAAGGGATCCCATTAAGCATTCTACAATGTCTAGGACAGCCTCTTACAACACAGGGTGATTTGGTCCAAAGTGTCAGTAGTGCCACGGTTGAGAAACCTGCCATGTGGTGAGCTTACAGAGGTTAGAGATTGCAGCTTATGCATATCTGTTTCCAGGACGTCAATACTTGTTTCTCACGCTCTCCCAAAACCCACCTAATTCTGTCAGTCTGGTTTAATATTAGGTACATTTTATGGAACATAATTCTTTCAAAGTTGATCATGTATGTGGGCCTCTTATTTGGTAACTTTTAAGTACTTAGGAAATAAAACTAACTAGAGTAATCATCACTGTAACAAATAAGGTTCGGCATCAGAGCCTCTAACACCACATTCTCTGTACACCGAGCCCATGTGTTATTTACAAATGACAATATAATCCCCTTATAATGAATAAACCTTGACATTTTGCCCTGAAGTCAGGCTTAGGTATGATATGTAAACTGGTTACGAAGCACATTTCCAGACCTGACGGTAAAAGAGTGAAAATATCCAGTTTATCTGTAGTTGAATTAATGAGTGAAAAGGAAAAGAGAGACATTTGGTACTTATACCTTTAGCGTTAATATTTTCACCTTCCCAACTTTAGCTTTGGGTATATTATAATTTGTTTTTTATGATTTGAGAATTTATGTAGTTCCATTGTTATTTGCCAGTAATGTTGTGGATATTTAGAAGATTCTAGTTCCTAGATTGATTGATCCATAGAATCAAGCATGTACAGATTGATCTCATATGCCAGGTCTATAGTAAATAAAGACAGAAGAATAAGGAATATGTTCTCTAGCAATATAAAGGCAATTAGGACATATAAGATATATCTGCATATATCTACAATATAAAAATAAATTCAAAAGTTTATGAGGCAGAAGCAGATAAACGTCTATTATAGTTCAGAGAAGGGAAGATTATCTCCAGCTGGTGGGAGTGGTTGGACGTTCTGTTCCCCGAGTTGAAGTCTCCATTGGTCCCGTAGCCTTTGCTCTTCCTGGCCAATAAGAAAAGCACTGTTCATTGTGTATGGAACTCCTTAGAGTCTCTAGAGAGATTACATAGTGCATCTCAAATTTACTACTACATGTGTCATTCGATTCATCTGAATTAAAGTTTGATAGGACGTGTTCCAGAAAATGCTACACTGCTTAAAGGGACTGAGTGAATGTGGAGGAAGGCAGGCCTTTGGATATCCTTGATAGCACTTTGAGGAAGTAGAAGGGAAGTTACAGTTCTCACGTGACAGGAACTGTGCTGTGTCTTATTTATAACCAATCTCATGGGCCACCACCGAGTCCCAGTCCAAGAAGGGTTGATTCAGAGACCAGGGTTGAGCAGAGAGAAACCTCCAGACTTTGGGTTCCATGGAGGATAACACAAGTGTTTCATGTCTATTTTCTCCGTTGTAAACCAGGAGTCTGGTCTGGCTCCAGATGATGTGCCGACTGCCTACGTCACTCAACCAGTTGCTTATCTGTTACTGAACAGGAATGGTATGTGAGGAGCAGGTTCCATGCCCTTCATTTTTCCATCTCCATGTCAGGGATTTCATCTTTGGGACTACATTTGTTTTTCTTTTTAACATAAAACAACTGTGGTAGTTTTGAAAGAGATATGAAATGCTCCTTTAATTGTAAATAATTGTTTCATGTATTTGGCAACAGGGCCCATTCGGAGCTGAGGGCTCCCGAGGTCAAAATGTGGAACCCATTCTGACGACATCAAAGCTGCCCCTGTGCTCTCCAAAGGGTAGAGAGCAGACACATCGACTGGATCCAACACATTCTTTTCCTGCGACCAACAGTTATTTATTATCGTTGGACACACTGACGAGCAGGCAAACAAGACAGGGACTGGGGAGGCATCTTGCCAAACGACTGCCCCCTCCCAAGCATTTGCAAGAGAACATTATAAAAATCACCGAATACTAGAGTTGAAGGGAACTGAAAGGCACAAATGAAAGAGACCAGCTCCCCTAGAGAGTAACGGGAGAAACTGAGATCCGGTGAGTTTGAGAGACCTGCCTTAACCAGTCAGGCCATAAAAGCGGGTTTTGGACTCAATATCTGACTCCTACATCAGCATTCATTTTCCTGCATCATAAACTGGGGTGCATGATTTGATTTATTATGTTATACAGTCTCTATCACACTTGGTTTCTTCACTGTTGGTTTGAGTGTAAATTGGGATTCCCTGATGTCCTGTCCTCAGGCACTAGGCTCTGGTGGCTTTTAGCTAGGAACAACTACATATTTCTGGCAAAGCTGAGTTTGGATCATATAGAAAATAGATCTGTAGTAGGGATTCAGTTTCATTAAAAACTGAATGAAAAAAAAAGAAAGACAAAACTGCCAGGTAAGAATGTGTTTGGGGCTTTAGTGAATCCATGATATTGAGGAAGAGTAGGAGGATGAGGACCACCTTTTGTTGCTTGACTTGCCCAGCCCCGCCCAGCACTGTAGGAAAGTTCGGTAGAAAACATTGGAAATAGGTCTACACATATTCCATCTGGTGAGATGGAAAGCATGCTGGTGCTCAGCAGGATACATTTCTATCTTGGAACCACCCCAAATGTAAGAGACCAACAAGGGGGAGGCAGCGTGCAGACATGATGTCAAACCAAAGAATTCTGCCTCTTGCAGGCAGTGTTCCTCGATTAGGCCAGGGCAATCACCAGTCTGCCAAAACAACCTTGAGCCCATGCTTTATTCCCAATATACCCACTAAGCAATCAGCAAATATTCCTAAGCACCTGCTATGTGCCAGGCACTGGGAATACAATGAGTTATAGGTGTGCTCTTTCCCCTGAGCAGGTTGTGTTTTGTCACGAAATTTCCAGGGGATCTCTGGAAATTGTCTTTGATCTGTGGTTAAGGGACACTGCAGCAGGTTTCCAGGAACATCCTTCACTGGTTGTGGGAGGGAACTTGAACTCTATCCACAAGTGAAATGCAAATACAAATACTGTCATCTGAGGCACTGGAGTGGGGGATGGGGTGGCATGGAACTGCAGGGAAAAGAGTCATCATGCATGAGAAATGGGCCCAGTGGTTCAGAGAGAGCAACATGGTCATGGTCTGGATGTTGGGGAGAGCAAGGGTTCCAGTCTGGTATAAAACCCTTTGACCCAGCCAACTGGCCCTCACCTTCCATGAGTGTTTATTTCATGCTACCATGTATTAGGCTATTTACATGTCTCTTTCTCTCATGTCTTTTAGTGAGATAATTACCCAATAATTACTCCATTATCCTATACCTCCTCCCTTAATTGGAAGTTGAATTGTGAATTAGAAGGTTTGGGGCTGAAAGATCCAGCCACTTCTCCTGGTGGAGTTTCTCCCTGCACCGACAAGGTCAGCGTAGGAGTTTGCCTTGTCGCAATGTGTGTATTCATGTCCTGGGATTACGATGACCCATCAGATTCCAAGTTGAAGATTCTTCCTCATTCCCATGGTTATTAAGATTCCAGAGGACAAAGGCTCCTTTCCAGTAACAGAGCATGCACTGAGTCTTACATGACACCAGCTGCATCAGACTGAAGAAATACATAATAGCTGAGTTATTCTAAATTCAGTCCACATGTTCAGCCTCGTTTATATTTCCTTAAGCCCAATGATACCTATATCTATTTACATTCCAAAAATAGTGGCACTCACGTATGCGAGATGTTACATAACCTACAGATTCTACCGTTTGTGCATGTGGGTTCTTGATTCTCTTCCATGAAAATACACACACACGAGCCCAGGCCTATGTGCCTCCTGCCCTCAGAAACAGAACGTTCTTATTACACATTTTACAAAACAACTCCTGGCAAATGTAGGGCTGGAGTGGCACTGGGAGGCCCATCAGAGCTGCGACAGTCTCTTAGGAGGGGCAGGAGTCAGTAGTATCTTCCCTGCTTTCTACCAAGGCTCTTGACCACACATAAGACAAAGACCTAACTCTTCAGCCAAGGATTTGAAACCCTCCCAAACTGGGCATAAACTTCTTTTTCTAAACTTTTCTTCCAAATTTCTTTAACAAAATTCTCCCTTCTGTCAACAGACACTTTTCTCATTTCCGTTTTTGCTTTATGGAAGACCCTCTCCGTGCTGCGCGCCTGGCTGTCCCTCAGGGCCAGGAGCCCTTTCCGATGTAATCCTTAGCTTACCTTTGACTTTTTGGTCCCATCCATCTTGTTTCTTACCTGTCCTATATTTGACTTATTTCGATTTGCTTTGATTCAATTCAGCTCACACTTACTCCGCACTTTCAGAATACCACATCAGGCCAGGTCCCATGATTACAGAGTGAAAACTCTGTCTGTGTTATTCTGAGACTCAGTTATTTTTAATACATTTTAGACCACTAAGTCTTTTGCAAGCACCTTATTTTAATACACCCTACAGCACAATCAGATAGAAATGGTTTAAAAATACATTTCGAATTGAAAAAATGAAAAGGAAGCCACTAATGAGATTTCCGCCCCCGAAGGGACTATGTACTGAGGGCCTTAAATCTTAAAAAGGCTGATTTCTGTGGCTTTAGAATATTTTCCTCTGACAGGCGAGGGGGCTGATTAGAAGATAACCAAGCCAAGTGTTTGCTGGGCATGGAACCTGGACTATTATCTGAGGAGTTCACCCTAATAGTGAATAGGAAGTCACTATTATCTGATCATCACCCTAAGCATCACCTCAGGCAGATGGTAGCAAAGCAAGAGATCTCTTATTAGGGCTTTCAAGAGAGACAGGCTGATCAAATAATACCTCAGACCGAGGAGGCTCTGGCACCTGGTAGTGGTTCATTGTGTTGATTGCACTGCATGCAAGCTGACAGAAGCAGAAAGGAAGTCACTGGGTTTGGGGTTTAAAGAAATGGATGCCTTAGTTAATTCTTGGCTCTGTCATCTGTATGTCAAATTTTGGATTGTCTTTCTTCCATATCTTCTGTTGGACGGAAGCATGACAGACCAGAGCCTCTCATTAATCCCCTGTAGTCTGGCAGAAGAGACGGCCATGAGACATGGCCCCAGAGCATGCCTGTCGGCTTTCGTTTTTCCACTGGAATGACCCCAGTAAGATCAAGTGACATCGCTGCCAATCAAAAGTATAGATGTCAATGAAGGAAGCAGGACAAGTAGATGACCTTGGCACACAAGCTGTCTCATTTGCATCCCACCCTGGAGCGGAGAATCCCACCAAGGCGCCAGAGTCCCACTCACCGGCATACCCACAGATACCCAGTGGGATGGCCCGCCTTGCTTTCTGAACCTATTTGTGACAGCTGCAGAGCAATTGGAAAAAGAAAAGAAAAGCCAACATTTCCATGTCCAATTAGTGGAATAGTTAAAACTGGAGCAAGGCCATTCTAAGTCACAGTCATTCCTGGCTGTCTGTTGTCATGGTATTCAAATATTTTCTGTTCTTCCTGTGGCCTAGCAAAAATCAACAGTATGTTATTGTATAAAATGTCATAAGTCACAGGACTAAATAATAGCTGATTCATTTCTCTGCAATAGAGCACAATCAACATAACTGACTGGTGGTCAATTTTGCGAAGGTTTCTGAGTTTAACTCTGTCCACTGATAAAGCAAAGGCTGCACTTTGCTTTATTAGTTATATTTGGGACCTTCGCAGTGCTATAATGGGACTAATAAGAGAAGAGCCCCAAAACCTGTACTGAATTCTATCATGTGTTAGCTAACGCTATAGCCTTCAACAAGTTGCTTAAACTCCTTGAATTTCAGTTTTCTCACCTCTAAAATGTGGGTAAGAGTAACTATGCAACTAGAAAAATTCCTTAGATATGAACTGCTATTCCATTTTGTTTTCTGTGTTATAAAATAATGGAAAGTGTGAGAGATAATTTCCCCTGTCTCTGACCTGCTCCCCACTCCCTACACCCAGGTCTTTGTGTCTGTGCTCCCTGGTCTCTAAGGAAATTAACGTTCTCTGCATTTCAGGTTTCCCCCGTCCCAAAAGGTTACCACCACCCACGAGTTTGTTTGGAAGTGGGAATTGCTATGGAGAAGAGTGAAGGAATTTTGTTGTGGCTGATGTTTAACCATCTCAGGGGGGACTATCCCAAATCTGATTTGAGTTTAAAAATAAAAAAGTGGGATAATACGTGCAGGTCAGTGACGTGGAGAACGCTCATCCATGGCCGTCCTTCTGGCGGAGTTCGTGTAAGGACTGAAGCTGGTCTCCGTGGGAGCGCCTAGCCCAGAGTCTGACACATTGTCTAGGTGACAAATGCTGATTTGACTTTTCTCTGTTTGTTTGTGCTTTGCATTGTCTACATAAGAAAGGTCCAAACCTATTGAGAATTTTTATAAGAGTTATTTGAGCCCCCTTTTTCTTTCACAGTTTCCAGGAAAGGCTCATCAATTGAGGCATTTGAAACACAAATGTTTACCCAGTGTAGACCAGCTGTCCACAAACTGGGTTACTTTTACCCCTAATGTGCACAAAATTTCTTCAAGGGTTTGAGTGAGGGGAGCGATATTTAGAGAATCAGTTTCTAGATCCTAAATCTCCGCCTTTACTTTTTCCTGAACTTGATCATCCCGAAGTAGGTGTATTTCTAGTTGTCTTCCCCAAACTGCCTTTTTACAGTCATTTTTCTATCACTTGGACAGAAGAAAGACACACCTCCACCCCATTCCGAATCTTCATATATACTGTGTTGCCTCAGGCTGTACAAACTCCCTGGGGATGCAAACAAAGGGACAATTTGAAATACTGGAATCTGCAAAACTTTCTCTAAGCAGAGAAATATGGGAATCTTCTCGTGTGTGTGTGTGTGTGTGTGTGTGTGTGTGTGTGTGTGTGTGATTTCTTCCTGTGTCACATCTAACAGAGTTCAGACCTAAAGATTTTGATCCATTTTGGGATTGTAGTGCAAGTGTCTGACATTGAACTTTTAATTGCCGAGGCATTCATTTCAAAAGCCATTTTGTCTCGGATAAACACGCTGCCAACTGCATGACACAGCAACTGGGAAAACAACCAGTTGAGGAATCAGGCAGCCCACGCCCATAGAGTCCCCTTTTAGAAGCCCTTGGGTGACCTAGATAACTGAACCCTTGACTGAGCCTCATCCACTTGCCCATCCCCCAATTCCTACTCTTTTGCTTCAAAATAGCCAATAATGAGTGAGTCCACAAAACCCCAAATGTGTCACCTTGGAACCCAATAAAAGCAGACCCCGGTGTGCTCCCCCCCTCTCTCTACCCTCAACCTCACTGTGTGGTTGAATCTTTAGGTTGGCTGTGAACCCTCCAGGACTGTCATGAACATCTGTTTGTGATAGTTTTTTCTGTAAGTCAACCAGGCAACTGCTCTGCCAGCTGCCTGCTGAGCAGCCCGGCACCAAGGAATAGACAAGAGTCACACACGGTAACTGTGCTATTCACTTAGCTTTTATTAAATGCAGGTTCACTCAAAGTAGAACATCAACATACATTAATATGCTACTCACACTCTAACAATCTAAGAGAAATACAGCACACATACACAGCAATCGACGGGGCACAGTGAACCCAGGTCTCAGAGTCTCAGTCTGCAGGTCCCGGAGACAGTGCAGTGGACAAGGCAGTCGCCAGTGTCTTGCAATGAAGGTTCTCAGGAGCCAGGTGGGGAGCAGGGCAGGTGAAGTCCTCAGTCCAGCAGGACAGAGCCTCCAGTGGCCGATGTGCAAGGAGATCAGCATGGCGTGGAGCAGCCCTCTGGTGTGTGGAGCTTGACTACCTTGGCAGTGGTCTGGAGCTGCCTCAGTTATACCTCGGGAGTGTGGTACTCCACCCTTCTGGGTCTTTTTGATAAATGTCTTGGCACCCCTGACGCCAAGTATGGAATTTGCCCTGGAGCCTATGGGTGGTACATGGCTGTTTTGTTTAATATCCCTGCTGGCACGTGTGGCACTTCCCCAGGAGCCTATCTATGAGTGGTCCTGCTCTGCAGGACTTGGTTATTCTGGTCACACGTGCTGATATCCTAAGTGCGTCTCCTGGCCAGATGCGTCTGCTCTGACTGAGTTTCCCTCTTGAACCAAAGTATTATGGCTGACTGGCAGCTATTTTGCTTGACATGAGTGACTCCACTTTGTTTTATATACATTGTGCTATGTTGATTGGACCAGTGTCATTTTGTGGTTCTTACTCTCCACAAGGACCCATGAGTAATAAATCTTGTTCCTCATAATTCCCTGCTGGTTTCTGCTGAAGTGTGTCCTGTGATCCACCAGAACCACCAAGCACCACCAGGGCTGGTGCAGACATGATATTGGCCCACAGTGGCCCAGGGCAGGAAATGTCTGTGGGCACTTGTTAGGAGTCATACGGCCGTGGCAACAGTCTCAGGCATTCCTGCCCAGAGTATCACCGTCAATAGACTCGGACCAACACGATAGGGGTTCTATGAATTCAAGTGTGCTACAGAGTAGACAGGGATAATGAATTTTGCATCACTCTTGAGGGGTCATGGGGCAAAGTAAGGAGAGTATCTATAGGAAAATATCAATATAAATCCATTGGCCGTACTATCTTCTCACTGTCTATCACCTCTGCCGTGTCTCTTCTTTTCCCCTTACTGGCTTCAACTCTGTGGCCTGTCATGATAACCAGCCCCTCTCACACACCATACACCCTCTGTCCCCTATCATTGTGATGTACCGGCCTATCAAAACCACAAGTTTGGCCCTGGCCGGTCTGGCTCATTTGGTTGGGACATCATCCTGTAAACTGAAAGGTCACAGACTCAGTTCCTGGTCAGGTCACATACCTAGGCTGCTGATTCAGTCCGTGGTTGGAGCACTTACAAGAGGCAGCTGGCCAATCTTACTCAACTTGCCTGGAGTTCTGGGAGTGGGGAATATCCATAGATTCCACTTAGTTGCTTCTCAGTGAGGGTTGTTTTTTTTTTTTTTTTTTTGAGGAAACTTGGGCTAAATCTTCTTAGGCTGAGAATAACTCTTTTTTCTCAGTTGTCTCACTAGAAAGCATGACTCCTTTGACTTATGGCAGGTGAGGGCTTGAAAGTCAGACCCTGGTAGGATAGCCACCATCTCCATCCTCACTGCCTTCTGTCTGCTGTTCCAGAGCAGCTGGAGTGACCTAGCAACTGGCTAGGTGCACCCTGAACTAGAGACGTTGTCTGCCGGGCCAGTCTGCCTGCAGACTTGGAAGAAGCTGATGACAAAGGCCTGCCAACGGTGCTGTGACTGTAATTTAGGATTGTTCCCGTCTCCATCTTTGTAGGCAGCTGGTGATGTGAGTTTGGAAGTTGCCCTAGCAAAGAGCCCTGAACTGGAAGTCAAGAGCTTTGAAATCAGTTCTGGCTCTATCATCACCAGCTGTGTGACCTTGGGTAAGTAACTTAATCTCTCAGAAGTCTGAGTTTTCTCATCTGGAGAAGGGATTCTAGTTTCAACCTTTAGATTCTTAAGGTGAAAACTGCCAATCCGCACGTAATGTCAATGGCTAACATCTGGGTAGCACTTCACGTTTTACAAAGCCTTTCTTCAGCTGCTCTGCTGTGCAGACATGATTCGTGTGATTCCCCAGGGGAGAAATTCAGTCTTGGAGGATCAGGCAGATTGCCTAAGTTTTCACGCTTAATAAATAGCAGAAGTAGGACGTGAACATCAGTCCTGGGCTGAGTGAGTGACTAGGGTGGTCCATAGGATGTGGGAAAGAACACATAAGAAGTGGGCGGCAGAGAGAAAACCATACAGAATTTGAATCCTTGAAGACTAACGTTGAATTCAAGCTCTGCCTCTACTGATTGATAGTCCTAGAAAAGCCATTTTTCTCCCGTTTGGCAAGTGCAGGTAGGACTGACAGTCACCTGGTACACACTGGGCTGACGGCCATACCGTCTATTAAAATACTGATAGCTTTCTGTACTATCAGGTGAATAGCCACTCCAGCTGACCCCCTCCTTTTGGATTTCCTCTTACTCCGCCCTGATTCAGCAACAAAAGGGTTCATGTGAGGCTCAGCAGGGGGCATTAAAGACCTTTTCCATTTCTGGATTATGGTTGGTCCTAAGACAAATTGGTTGTCAAGTATTTTTAATATCACCAGTGATTGAGGATAATAATGATAATATTCTTCCCAGGAAGCTTCAATGGGTTGCTACTTAAGACAATATAAAACAGTGAAGATGATCAGTCAACTATAAACCTTAAAGGAAGTTTTTTTTTGACGTATCATAGCAATGGACTTTGGAAAAAGAGTTCTGTGTGCAGAAAATAATCTGTGCACAGGATTTTACCTTAGTGGGTCTTGTCACCTATTAGCCTGAGATAGCAAAGGAACTTACTTTACATTTTTGACTTTGGGTTTTTGAATATTTGAGATTAGAACTCACTGCTTCCACATAATACACCTATCACATCTTCTGCTAATTTTGTGAATCTTGGGTTTTGACCCTGAGCTTATAGTTTTATAAATCTGCACTTATCCTTGTATGGTATCCCTTTCTATGCAGAGGCTCACATGGTTCCTACCCCAGGTGTGGCTTCAAGTGCGGGGAAGAGGCGATCAACTCCGTAGGGCAGGTTTACCACAGAACAGAGGTGTCTAAAGTTCAGCTGTCCCAGAATACCAAGAACCAGGGAAACGTGGCACCATCAATAACAGAGTGGTTAATATTAACTGAGATCTTTTTCCATGTGGAGGGCTTCGCTGAATGTTGTACATGTTCTGCCGGCCTCAGTGCTTGACTCTCCATTCATTTCAACCCACGTGACTAGTCGAAGCCAGTGGTCCCCAAACGATGGCCTGCAAGCCAGCCAGTCCCAGGTCCTTCCTTTGAAGACCTGTGAGCTAACAATATTTTTTACATTTTTATAGGATTGAAAATAGAATATACTTCAGAGATTGTAAATGGCTTGCAAAGCCTAAAATCATTAATATTTTGCCTTTTACAGAAAAGTGCCAATACATGATAATCCCACTTTGCCTACTAGTGGATGGATTTTGAGTTAGGTGTGAGGTATATTAGACATCAAATAGTTATTAATCTTAACTCGCTACTTTGGGATGTATCAGTAAGCAAAACAGATAAAATTCCCTGCCCTTCTATATCTTACATTCTGGTTCTAGTTAATGAGATATGTCTGTTGCTATTTGGTAAAAATTCTCACATTCAGGTACACAATAGTGAAAAAGATATTTCTTTCTATCTCTAGATGTTTCTGTCATAGAATGTGATACTTCCAACTTCTGATGAGGGGAGCCAGCTCAAGGAGGAGTCGACACATCAAGAGTGATGGGGAGAGAGTTAAAAAGAAATTAATTCAGCTGCTGAGTCAATCAGCTTTGAAATATGCCATACCTAGGAGTTTCCAATATATTAGACAGTAAGTTTTCTTTGTTTAAGTCCTTTTAAATCCGAGTTTCCTGTTACTTGAGTTAGCTACCTATATATACATCACTTAATTTAATCTTCACGACGATCCCATGGGTCACTTATTACTCTCATTTCACAGAAATTACTAAACTGCATGGTCAACATGGTAAGTGAAGGAGCCAAGATGGGAACACAGTCATCTCTCTGGCCCTATCAGGCCTCTCTGGGCTCCCCGCTTCGGAATCTCTAAGAGGTAAGAAGAGGCAGAGGGAAAGGCAGGAGGTCAGTGTGGGGACAGGTTTTATGTGCTGAGCCCGTGGATATAACTGCATTTCTGACTTTCAACCTCTCTCTTAGACCTAGACCAGTGTTTCTGGGCTCCTGTTCCACAATGAGAAGGCAGCATGTCTCCGCGTGCTGAGAAGTCGTTACCCTGACAGTTGTGTTAATATATAAGGGACTAAGCACTGTAATTTCACAGGGAAGGGAAAATTTATCAATTTCTGCCCATTTCTCCCTCCACCATTTAGATCACTTCTCACCTTGTCTACTGCAACAACAGACTTCCACCTGGTCTATTCGGCCGGCTCTGGTCTTCCAATCTAATCTCCACGCTCTAACAAGAGGATGAAGACAAATTTTCAATATGGTCTATGAAGCCTGTTCAACTTCATCTTTCTTTTCAAGCATTCTGCTTTCTCTATTCCCACCACACTAGCCTTTATCAGCCATTAACTTCTACCTGGAATGATCTTTCTTTCCTTCTATACCCAATAATTGCCTATTTGTCTTTTAGATACCTGTTCACGTTTTCCTTTTTCATGCAAGCCTTTTTAATTTGCCTGACTTGACCGACTCCTATCATTAGTTTCCACAGGGTCATGGCACGTGGCACAATTGTAGTTTTCCACTAGCTTGTGGGGTCATCTGTTTAATCTATCTACTGTATTTTATGCTGTGGGAGGACAGAGGCTGTATTTGTCACCATTGTAAGCTCGGTGCCTGGCACACAGTAGGTGCTCAATGTATTTGTGGAATGAATGTATAAATGTACACATGAAATGCTCAGGTTGTATCAGTCCAAACCCCTGAGGGAAACACAGGAGATCCTCAAATGGAGCAACGGAGGAAACTTTCATTTAGAAACTTTTGCACAGATATAAGTGAGCTTAAGGGAAACTAACAAGGGATAGTGAAGCACGCTGAGGCTAGCAAAACTGGAGAGAAGTTGGTACCCCTAAAACTGAGCAAGTAAAGGGAAAAGTTTCACCCTAAAGATAATGGCTGTGGTTGAAGAGGACCCTTGGACAGGAACTGTGCCCATTATAGACAAACGTAGCCAATCTTTAGAACCTCTCCAGGGTCCAGCAATGCCAGAATTATAAGAGGAAGAAAAATATCATTAACATCAACATTATTTTTTCTGTCTCGGCTTCCATCAAGTATCCCCCTGCCCCCATTGCATAAACCCAACTGAAAGCCCGAGGCAGGACACTAAATGATGTGGTCTGTACAGGCTGCTTTCCGGGGCACAGGATTTAATGGAAAATGGAGAAAATGTATCTGGCAAGACAAATAAAAAGTATCTAGCCATTGGTCATTGGGACAATTCCATCTCATGCTTTTCTGACAAGAATTGCTAAGACAAGTAATGCTAACAGATAGCTTGAAAAGTTTCAATTTAATATAACATGAAGAAAGGAACCATTAAAGTTTGAGAGTTATTTAGATAAAGCTGAAAATGTTTTCCTATTATGGAAATACTATGAGAGGTGTGAATTAATGAAAAGCACGTTAGATTTTTAATTAGACATGAAATCAAATCATAGTTCTGTCACTATCTACTTTGGTAGCCTTGGTTTGTAAAGTGAGGGTTTTAATTAGTATTATATGATCTCATAGGGTTATGCTCATAGTAGAGCCTCATGAAATGATAACTACTGTGAGAAAGGTATGTAGTTATTACTTTCTAGGGCCTAGTGTTACCAGTAGATAGTCTATCTGTTATGCTGGGGAGTCTCTCCCATTGGTCAAGATAGCAGCAGGGAGAAGTTCTTACGCTGAGCACATGAAGACCTAGAAACATCCATGGATAGTGCCTGCACACAAAAAGCTAGCAAGATAATTGGATAGAGAAAAGAGCCCTGCACCCCACTTGTGGTACCAGATTGGGGGTAGGACCCAGGGAAGGCAGGCATATGCACCCTAGAAGTCAAAATAGTGCAGGGGGAGGTGCTGGACCAAAGAGTCCTGTCAGTCTAGCCCGGGAAAAGAAGGGGTTGCTTAAGAAGTGGACCGACCCAAAGCATGTGAAAGTCTTGGAAGTTAATCTGTCATTTTGAGAAAGCACCTGGCCCATCCCGCACCCAAACTAAAATAATCCCAGGGGAACAAAGAAGCTCTGGGACTTGTGACTTCTGCTCATGACCTGAACTTGAGTGGTGCACTGGCCTGTTCTCTCCATGGGCCACGTGGCTGCTAAGGCCTCCAGGAGGGAGCCTCTCTCCCTTTCCCACCTGGTGATGCAACTGCAGGTGCGTTTGCATGCTCTTCCAGGAGAACCTGACCTTGTGGTCCTGGCAGCTGCATGAACCATGGTAATGTGAGTTCCACACACAGTCTCCAGGAGGAAACCTGAGGTGAACAGTAACCTGGAACAAGCTAAGCTACCAGGACAGGGACTATGACTGCTTAGCAGCAGCCTGCGGGCTCCAAAGGGCTGTACTTTAAGTTGGAGCAGTAACTCTGGACACTGGTTTTTCTCTTGGTCTTGCTGAGGAGATAGGCTTTGAGATGGGAGTCTGCCATCTACCAGATCATGTAGCACCTGAACAAAACCACTTTCTTTTTGCACCAGCATCTGCCTCACAAGTTTGGTTTTTGTGGTGACAGGCAGCTGAACCTCCTTTTTTTGTTGTTTGATTATGCTAGCACCATGATAAAGTCTCTCTCTGGGAGCCTCGTTGTTGTCTGGCAAGCAACAGGGGATGAAGCAATTAAAGACTAAGTAGGCCAGAGAATAATCAAATATCAATTTTGCATTAAGATCCACAAGAAAGACGCAGGTCTCAGCTTTGGCAGATCTGCTAAGTAACTGGATCACTCATCATCCTTGCCCTTCAGGAAACTTCCAGTTCTAAAAGCTAGAGCATTGTGGATCATGAGGGTTGCACACGTCAGCGAACTACTGAGTCACTCAGCTACGTGAAGTTATACCGGCTCTTGAAGCCAATAAAAGCAGGAGCAATTTAGATCTCCTTACTGGGTGATTCTACCTCGAGACAGTACTAACATCACACCACCCTGCTCACATCCATTGTGTGAAATGACAACCTTTCCCCCAACTAACAAAACCTGTTTGCTTACATGGTGCCAAATGGCTCCCATAAACACTGACTGACAGATTAAAGACTACATTGTGCTTTTCTTTGTCATTGAGTGAAGGAAGGACATTATTTTCCATGTCGATAAGATCAGGAGGGAAGAATAAGGCACAATGGACTTTTATTTTAACCATTAAACACTGACGGTATCCCAAAGAATGCCCGGGGGCTTTGTTCTACTTCTCCGGGTCTCAAGGCTTCTGCCACTAGGAAAGTAAAGACACTTGGCTCAGAATTGATCCCCAGGGGATTGAACAGTGTTTGGGGAGCTCAATGGAAAGGAATTGAAAGGAGAGATGGAGAGGCAGAATTAGAGGGACCATAAGACAAGCTGAAGCAATGGTATTTATGCCTGGACCCCACTGCGTGCGATATGGTTCTTGCTGTCAAATAGTCTGAAACGTGCTGACAGAGGGGGGCACATGCTACCAGAGGAATCAGACCAACAGGGCGGGTGCAAGTAAGTCCCCTCCACCCACGTAGCCTTCCTCGGGGCACCTGCCCTGTGTTGACTGATCTCTTTCTGCATATTTTCTCCAAACAAGTCTAATCATTCTTCTGTTCCCCCTCTCTTCACCCACTTTTAGTAATACCGTGTGTTGTTTCAAATTAGTCTTGAATTTGAAGTTACACTGGACCAGGAATCAAGAGGCCCACTCCTAGCTTGAGTTTGGCTGTATATCTTAAAGCATTGCCTTTTAAAACTTCCAATTTTCTCAACTCTAAAGGCATCTATTGCAGTAGTTAACTGGTGAGAAGCCAGGGAAATATGTGAAGGATTTTTAAAATTTGACTTAAAATTATTTACATACAGTGAAATGTACACACCTTAAGCATACGCTTTGGCAAGTTTTAGAAAATATACACATCTGAGTAGCCAACACACTAATCAAGATACAGCAGATTTCTGGTGCCCCCCAAATCCTCTCACATCCCTTATATCACATCCCGTATATGAGTCCTCTTATATCCTCTCCCAACTAATCCGTTCTACTCAGAAGCAACCACTATTCTGATTTCTACCACCAGAGATCAGTTCTTCCTATCCTTGAACATGGTAGAAGCATTTTGAAAAGTGAAAGTTACTATACAAAATCTAGTATTATTACTGTTTTTCGACTGGATGGTATATTACCTAAGAGAAAAGATCTAGACTTTTACTTAGTGCTAAGCAGAGAGCATAGTTTTAATTTATTCACTTTATTATATATTCAATATTGAATTTAATTATAGTTGTAAGTACAGATGAAAGGACTTTGGCCTGGATTTGAAGAACGCTTAATTCTAATCTGTTTTTCCTTTATCCAGATTTGTGTCTTTGGGCTTTGTTTTTTTAACATTTTGACCTTAAATTTTTCTTTTATTAAACAAAGGAATCAGACTAGATGATGTCATAAAGAACCTTTCTGCTTTTAGAAGTTATGTAACTAATAATGATAACTAATCTAAATACATTTACTGACTTATTTATCTTCATAATAAGTTAAAGTGCTGTTATCTCCATTTTTCAGATGGGCAGATTTAGAAATTAACTAACTCTCATAAGGTCACAGAACTCTGGAGGGGACAATGTTGGGTTTTGCATCCAGACACTGAGCTCTAGAGCCCACAGCATAACCCTTACACTCTGCTGCTAATCACTGGGGTGATAAATCAATAGAATGGTAACACAAAAAATGAAAAATGTGAGTATGTGGCTAGGTCTACTAGTAATGGGTCACATTTCAAAAGTTTCAAACTAAACTTTTTGTTATGGAAATTTCTAAACACAACACAAAAGTTAAGTGTTTACTGAACCTCCATGAAATCAACACATATTTTCAAAACCCATCAACACTTAACCATATTCTTTTTCTCACTTCTCCCCCTTAAAACCATCATGAAAATTTTCAAACATACTTTCATTAGTAGCATCATGACATTTCACCCTTAAATACTCCAAGATGCATCTAAAAATGGGACAGGACCTGGCTGGGTAGCTCAGTTGGTTAGAGCATTATCCCAATATACCACGGTTGCTGGTTTGACCCCTGGTCAGGGCACGTACAAGAGTCAACCAGTTAATGCATAAATGAGTGGAACAACAAATCGATGTCTATCTCTTTCTCTCTCTCTCCCTCTCTCAAATCAACAAAAAAAAATTTTTAAAGGATAATTTTTTACCTAAGCACAATGCCATGACTCACCTAATAAAAATTAACAATAATTCTAGAATATTTATTATTTAATACTAAGCCCATATTTAAATTTCACTGTCTTAACATTTATTTCTTTTTTTGTTTTTCTAATTAGAGTCAAAAAAAGGTCCACTCATATTGTTTGGTTGTTCTGTCCCTTAAATCTCTTTTAACCTAAAGTCCTCCCTTCCTTTACATAGGAGAGCTTTACATAGTTGGGAAGAAGGGAGACCATTGGAGCATCTTTCTACTTTGTTTCTTATGCACACAAATGGGGTAACGGGGTTGCAGGACAATAAGGTAGAACCATCCCAGCTTCCTCCCACTTTCTGGGCCCCTGACCCACGCTCTTACCTTGTACATGACCATCCTCTTTCTTATATAAGTAGCAAAGGGCTGCCAGGAAGAGGCTGGTGGACTTCCTTGCCCTAACCAGAATCAGAGAGCACACCATTACTGAAGGAAACGGCTACAAGCAGCTCTCAGCAAAATACTTCTATTGTAGCAGGAACACGGTCTAACGAGGAAAATGACACGAAGAAATGTCTCTGTGAACACTTTTGTTGTTGTTGCAGGAAGGGGAAACAATATGAGGTCGTTCGAGTTGAGAGAAGACCTCTTCCGGGTCAGACCTGGCTCCACCCTGCCCGAGTCCCACGGGCCTGTGATTCCTGAGATTGCGTAGGTGCCCAAGGGACCACATCCTTCCATTTCAATGTCTGGATTCGCTTTATGCAGACACTTGGTTAATGAATAAGTAGAATCATAGAAACACAGTGCTAGGAAAGGCCTAGATAATAGCCAGGCAAGTGTTTTCAGCTACATCCCTCGGAGCTCCATCCACAAAGGCACATATTCTGCAAATGTTTGGTTTGAATTTAACTTTTTTAAAAAACATGGTCACTTCTTGATTGTGGTATTAATCCTTACTTTGGCTTTCTTTTGAAATCTCTCTCCTGGAATCCAGCTTGTAGTAGACCTTAGCGATACTAAATAATATATTAGCTTCATCTCTTTGTCAGAAAGTCTCTGAAATAATGATTCCCAAACTGCCTTGGAGAAAGTACACATTCTTGATGCCAAAACAAACTTGTGAAAATGTGCTTCTTTCTTGTGTACCTTGGAAAAATACCTTGTTGGAATTCCATCCTCTTTGGTGGATCCCAAAATCTGAGAAGACCCATTTTGGGGTAAGAGAATGCCTACACAGAAGAGGTAAATGAGATTTCTCTGATGTGTGTGAACAGTAAAAATCACTTACTAGGTAATTAAATATAAAACAACATTATGACTTTTAGATAGCTACATATTTCTGTATTTTTGAATGTCTGAAGGGCACACAGCTAACGCAACACCCGTCACCTTGGAGGAAGCAGGGGAGGCCGGGACTGGAGGGTCAGACAAAGAAGACCAAGCTATCTACAATGTTTGATTTACTTCCAAGGAAACGGATTTATTTGTATTTGATGTTCTTAAACATTAAGTTCAAAATAACGAGTCAGAGGCTTACTAAACCACATGTGTAACAGAGCTTTGAAGGGTCCCAGAAAGTGTGGGGATGGGGGACAGCAGCACGAGATGGCCTCCTGCCTCCCCTGTACTCACCCTGACTGCTCTCGGCCTTTGCGCCACCCCCCGGGCCCCCCTCACTCCTCATCACAATCCCTGGCTTATCTGCTGTGGAGGTAAAACTTTCTAGCCTTTCCATGAGTGCAATTGCTCACCCTGACCTTGGGAAGAGCTGAATGTGGAAAGGTGAGGAGACCAATCTCTGTAGTGTGGGCTGTGTGCTCCGGCAGGCTCACAGCATGAGTAAGTCACCGAGCTTTTCGGATGCAGGTTGTCATCTCAGAAATGGATGGAATCTTATCTATTTTGTGAGTCTTCCACTGAGAATTAAGCAGTGTATGAAAACATTTTGCGTACTGCCTAGCATATAGTTCTGTAGTTAGTTTCAATAAATAGGAGACCCTGCCTTTTAGTTTTCCAGTTCTTCTATACCATCAGGAATTGGGGTAGAAGCTGGCAATAAAAAAAAAAAGTAAGAAAGTAAGAAGTGATCCTTGTCTAGGACCTATATAAATAGTTACATGTAGTGGAGTGGTTTAAGTTCTATGATGTGGGGTCACTGAAAGCACACAGAGAAAGGAGTTAATAGGCAATGGTAAGATATAATAGCTACAATTTATTAAGTGTTTACTCTGAGTTAGGCACTATGCTAAGTGCTTTTTGTACTTTATCTTATTTAATCACCCCCACGAATCTTTGTGGAATGGGCTGCATTATCCCCGTTTTACAAATAAGGGGATTGCAGTTCGTTGAGGTTAAATATCTTGTCTAAAATCATGATCTACTCAATAACAGAACTGGGGCTTGGTTTTGGATCTGCCTAACTCCCACGCCTGTGTTTTTAACCACTGCTTGAGGGGTGAGAATAGAGGCAAGAAAAATTTATAGAAAGTTTTATCAGTTCATCTGTTCATCCATCATTCATTCATTCTTCCTTTCACATATCTCAGACAGGATTTAATTTAAGGTGGCTTTTGGAAAAGGAACATTTGAGCTGGGTTTTGAAAGACAAGTAATGAGCAGTCACTTAGGTGGGGCCAGGAAGGGCTTTCTTGGCAGAGACCACAACATGGGGAATAGTATGCAAGGACCCATCAACAAGTAGCCTGTGTGGCCCCAGACGAGGGTGGAAACAGAGGCTGGCGAGGTAGGTTTGTCTGGATTCCTTACAAATAATGCTACCAAACTGAGAAGTTACTCTGTAGGCAGGAGGAGTTAGTAAGGATAAGCAGTGTCATAAGGTGACTGGTTTCCATTACACAGAACAGCACCTCGTGTTTCGGCCCCAGATGGAGCCTCCTTGCTGACCGTTCTCATTCATCAGACTTTATGAACAGTTCTTATCAGTTTTCAGAAATTTCATCCAGTCTCTGACACTGAAGCTGGAACTCCATAGAGGCTGGTAGAAGAAATACTCCTTATTTTATGAAGGCCATTTCCAAGGAAGAGTTTTTAAAGATAATTTGGATGTTGGAGTAGGTCCGGAATAGGTTTTCATCTCGAGGGTTAGAGTTGCCAGATTTAGCAAATAAAAATACAGGATGTTCCCTTAAATCTGAATTTCAGATAAATAACAAGTACTTTTTTTAAAGTATGCAATATTTAAGGCATACTTATAGTAAAACACAATTTGTTGCTTATATGAAATATCAACTTATCTGAAATTTGTTTTTTGTCTAGAATTTAAAAACAGGGTGTTGTGTTTTCCATCTGGTGATGCTACTGAGTTGGCTACTTTGGGTGAATGTGAAATTCCAGGTTTATTAATTTGTAGTCACTCCCCCTGTAATCCCTTATCCCAAAGTGCTGACGTCCTGCAGGACTCAGCACCAGAAGAGACGTGTGCTGTCCAGTGAGCTTCCCACACACACGGACCTGAGAGGGGTCGACCCCAGGGCAACGAGAAACACAAGGGGAGAATCAAGGCTCGGGGCTCTGTGAAGTCCTTTCTCTCAGGGCCAGCCTTGGATGTTTTGCAGCCTCCGGGTGGTCTGGCCTGAATGGTTTAATGTTGAAATTCTTTTAAGTGATTGTGTTGGTTTCCTTTTCATAAACCTTATCTCTTCCTTGGAGTGTGTTTTAGTTTGCCTGGACGCAGTTGAGTATTCTGCTGGCTTCCCGAGTCCTCACGTCGAACCCTGTTTCTGTGGGATTTCTTTATTTGCTTGTTTGCTTTAGGAAGAGGCTCACTGATAAGGGAGGCCATCGATCTGGGGCCCTGAGGATCCCCTGCCTCCTCCTCTGGCTGCAGGGAGCTCCCTCATAACCATGGAATGTCTAAGCCGAAAAGCACCTCAATGTGATATATTATAATGAGACACAGGGAGGGGTACCTTTGACCCCCGTCCCTCCCTCCCAGAGTAATTTTACCTTTTGTTTGTTATCCATTGTTAGGTTGCCCAAAAGCTATCATTTAATGAAAGGATTCTGCAGCTAGAAATAAATTATAAATTTCTTTCTTATAGCCCAGCTCATTACGAATAAGGAGTCTGAAGCCTGGAGAGGTGAAGTGACTTGCTGAAGATCATGCCGCAGGTTCCCAGAAGTGCGGAGACACTAGCCCGGGGCCTCCAGCCCCCAGGTGGTGTATTTATCCAAGTGTACCGCATCCCTAACACCTTAACACACCAGGACGAGGCACATGATAGGGGCCGGGAGAGAGATCTTTGGCTTTCCAGTTCACGTGCCTTTCCCGCTTGCTAAAGGAGTGTTGGAGATTGTTTCGATTACTGTTGGGAGCAGTGGGACTGTGTTAAAACTTAAAGGTAAATATCTGAGGGAAGCTAGACAGCTATCCCTTTTCATTCCAATAGGCAGATCTAGCTAGGAGTTTGTTGCCTGAGAAAAATGGTTCATGGAAGAGAGCACAGAAAAATCTGGAAACCTATAATAGATGGGCTGTCTTTAGGGTAGAAATGGATTCCAAGAACAGGGTGTGACCTGGCGTATATACGCCTGTTTTCCTTTAGCTAGTCCTTTTGGTATGTCATCACCTCCGGATGTGTGAGACATACAATTCCCTTTGCTCTCTCCCCCCGCTCAGATGGGCATTTGGCTGAGGGGCAGCACTTCTGTTCTTGCAGCAGTTTCCCTGAGGGCTCTCCACAGTTCTTTCCTAGAGCGTTCCTCACACACTCCAGGAAACAACAGGGAATCTCTGGTGCTGGGAATCACAGCCCCAGCTTTCTTTTGTACTTACACGTAGGGAAATTTTCAATGTCATAAAGGAATCGAGTAACAAGAAGTCTCAGGACCTGGGGTTCGGGTTTAAACAGATCTGGAATATAGTCCTAGCTCTGACTTTTACTAGCAAGTGACTTTGGACAGTTATTTTTTATCTTTCTGAGCTCAGTTTCTTCAAATATAAAAGGGGGAGGGGTGGGTGCTGATAATAGACTACACTTCATAGGATTGCTGTGAGGCTTCAGTGAGAAATGCATACAAAGTGCTTTGCCTTGTGGCTGGTGAGTGGTGAGCACACCGTTGCTGCTGGGTGTTATGTTATACCACCACCATCATTATCACTCTTATTGATACCTTTATTATTTTTTCTGTAAAAATTAACTCATTTGGGTCTCCTACACCACAGTCTGGGATTGATGTTATTCCTATCTTCACTAAAGACAATCTCTCAATCAACAGTTTGAGTTTGTATAGAGACTTTTATTTATTTACTTTTTTGTAATAGAGATAACGCCACTACAGCAAAAAAAAAAAAAAAGTAAGTTTAAAAAAGAAAAGAACTTCGCTCTTCTAATCAAAATAGTACTTACCTTGTTTTTAATCATTCAAACTATGATTTCTTAGGTTCTGGCTCCAGCTTCACGTCCTTGTTGAAATCTTTCTCCTTTTCACTGTGCTGACTTTTCCTTTAATCTCCTGATTTCCACATTCTCCATGCCCAACGATCCAGAGTAGTTTCTTAAATTTTCCACATGAAGAGTCTCTTTTTTTGTTATTTCCCTATGAATGCTATGGTTGAAAGCATATTTTAAGGCTAACTTTTTTATGAGGGAAGTTTCAAACTTATGCAGAAGTGGGGAAGGTGGCGCACCGGGGCCCAGGCACCCATCACTCCGCTTCAGCGTTGTACCAACATTTTGTCCGTCTCTCCCGTCTCCTTTCCCCCGTCTCCCCTGCCTCCCTTTTGTTCTGGCTGGAGCATTTTAAAGTAACCTCTCAGACATCATATAATTTCATATGTAAGTAGTTCATTATGTGTGTCCAGTTGATAAGGATTTTTTTCTTATAATTGCAGTTCTGTCTATCTAACACAATTAATGATAATTCCTTTTAGCATTTAACACCTAGTCTATATTCAAATTTCTTGGATTGCCTTAAAATATCTTTTAACAACTAGTTTGTTTGAATCAAAATTCAAATAAAGCTTACGCATGGCGTTTGGTTCCTATATCTCCTAAATCTCTTTGAATAGATTATTATTCCTCTTCTCTCACTTTTTAAGCTGTTTCTAAAACCTCAAAACCTAAACAGAAAGACAAACCAGACTGTGTTTGCTCTAAAAAAGTCCTTTCTCTGTTTGACACATAACACCTGTGTGTCAGTCTGGTGCCTGGTCAATGTGAGAAAACTAGAATTAACACGCTAAATTGACATCCCATTGAAAGCAAAAACATTTGGCATTTTAGTTAATTTGTGCATCTTTATCTCAGGGCATGTTTCCATTTGGCTTTTTAAATAATACAGTGGCTTGGGAAGTTTAGTTCTAAAATCTAAAGGTGGGACCATCTGATATTATTATAAAAAAGACACTTCTTATTTTATGTAATACTAAGTATGTTTTTCAACCAGGCAAACTCCCTTTATTTCTGTAGACCCCATTCTCTTCTCACTGGTGCTGGCTGAGGATGCTTTCCTGTCCCTCTAGATTTCAATTTCTGCCTTTGTCCTGTTCATTGGCTACCCACCAGCCCCCAGACTTGGCCTTCCCCATGAGCCTGGACAGTGGAGGGGAAGAGGGGAGTATCTTACCTCTCCTGGGGTTGGAAGGATGGGAGAACATGAAGCCAGTGGAGAGAGAAACACGGACAAGGTCAGAGACAGAAACCCTGAGAGAGACAGGAGCCTGCAGAACTAAGTTAAGGGAAAGGCTAGCTAAGTGGGACATTTAGCTTTGGTGGTTGTAAATAACATGCTCTATTCAGACAGAAAGTAGAAAAGGTCTTCAGTCTATTTATACCCCTCACCCACAATTACCTTAATTGAGTAATTTTGAGTAAGAGATGATGTGCAATAATTGCTAGACTTGAAAAACAAAATGAACTTGAAAGTCAGTTATTTTATAGTAAAATTAGACAAAAAATTTTAAGACCTACTAGCATCACTTGCTGAATCCCCTGAAGACACCTATAAATCCCGCCTAGCCCTTCCACAGCCCTTCGGTTTCCGGTAGCCATAGTTCCGAGCTGTGGCTGCAAATCAGAATCACTTGGGTGCTTTGTAATCCATTGACCTGGACCCTGCCCTCAGCCCCAGTTCTGACTGAGTCTGGGGTGGGACCCAGGAATCTGTATTTTTAAAAGCTTACCACATGACTCTAAATGCACCAGCATTCATGAGGAATTTTTATAGCTCTTTCTCTATTATTTCCCAGTTTTAATATTGTAATTTATCAGGAAACCCCACGTTGCTCCTCTTTTAACATTTTTCTATGAATTCTGCAAGCTCTAATATATTATTTAGCTACTTATTTTACTGTTTAAAATGTTCTAAGCAATGCTGTGTTTTAACCACATTATACTATTGCTTTTTGTGGACTATGTTGACACTCTAAACATCATTTCATTAAATTCACCTTATGGGAAAGTACATCTCATTTCCAGCTGAAAACTTTTATTCAGCTAGAACATAGCTGGTTTTTAATTTGGCACTGGCCATGTTGTTCTATGCAGTTTCACAAAGATTAATTTTTATGCTCAACAGCAATATAAGCTCTTCAAGGAAGATCAGGTTTGGGTGCAGGTGATCAAACACCCCAAATAGCAGTTGCTTAAACCAGAAAGTTTATTTCTCTCTCGTGTATAACCTGGAGGTCGACCATTCAGGGCTGATGTGATGCTCCCTGATGTCAGAGGCCTGTGCTCCTTCTCCTTCGCTGCTTCGCCAGGTTAGGCTTCCAGCTGCACGGTTATTACATAGTCCAAGCTGAACGCAAAGGCTCCATTCCTGACGTCCACACTGCAGTGGCAGGAAGGAAGTAGGGCAAGGACTGCTCCCTCCTGTTAAGGACGCTTCTCAGAGGAGAACGATTCACTTCTGCTCAGACGTTCTATCCAGAAGTTAGAAGCTGGCTTTAAGGGCAGCTGGGAAACATAGTCCTTATTCTGGGTGCCCCGCAACCAGGCAAAGTCAAGGGCTCTTTACTTCGGAAGAAGGGCAGGCCCATCAGCAACCCCTGTCTAAGAAGGAGCAACCAAGTCTGGTCACGTTCTTCTCTGCACGTGATGTGTGTACCACAGTTGCATACACAATAGATACCTAATGGGTGATTATCCACTGATTCCAGCCAGCAGGACTTTTTCTCTCTATTATTTAAAATTTTTGTGTGTGCAGTATTTTACCCACATGATCTATTGATTTTTGTGGCTTACCTTGGGATTCTAAGTGACATTTTATTAAGTTGTTCCCACAGGGCATCCCATTTTAAGTATAAACTTCTGTCCCCCAACTGATGTATTTCTAGGTCTCAAATGGTTTTTATTTGTTTTAATTCTATTCACAAGTCAGTGTTGCTGTTTCCTGTAAAATCCTTGTAAAAGTTCGTATGTATATGAGGGGGGACCCCCAACTCCGAAACTTGTTCATAAAAGTTTTGTGTTTATTTTTACATGTTTAAACTTTGGTCATCATCGAAGTGCTCCCCATTTGATGCAATACACCTACTGAGATGTTTTTTCCACTGCTCAGAACAGTTTTTGAACACGTTGATTTTGCTGTCTTTTAGTGCTTCTGCCGTTTTTTGCTTCACCTCTTCCACATCAGCAAAACATTTCTCTTTGCTGAGGGAGAGACTGTGTGAATAGGGAGGGTGGGGCATGGGGATCATGCCATTTTTGGTCAAAAATTGCTGACCACTCAGCACCGTGTGGGCAGATGTGTTCATAAGTCACCTGCCACGATATGGGCAAATGGATCCAGTCTTCAAAAAAATTCACTGAAGCCGAACACAGCCTCTCACAACAACACCAGCTGGTACACTGATACAGAAGGGTTTCTAGAATGCTCACCTAGCAGAGTAGTCTGTACTACAAGGGGGCTGCTCTTCAGAAGATAGTCCTATTTTGGGGGGGTCCCCCTCATACGTGCATGTTCTTGAGGGTAGTTCTTGACGGACACTGGTTCATAATGTCCATCAGATTCTATAGTAAATCTGCGTCCCATAAAATATCAAGAATCACTGGTATAAACAAGAAAGGAATGTGGATAGTTTGATTCCTAGCTAGTAATGTTGCCAAGTTGTTACTTGTTTTTCCCCCCAGTTATTTAGTAATCTATTCTTTTTTAATATATCAAATTCTTTAGAAGGACTCAATATGCAAAGAAATAACCTCTATTTTGCAAAATAAATTCTAAATTTCAGAGTGTTTTATAATTTTGGATATTTTGACTCCTTAAATTTCAGATTTATCTTAATATAATTGACATTTAAAATTGTAAGATATTTAAAGTATACATAATGGTGGTTTGCTATATATGTACATTGTGGGAAAAAAAAAACAACCCATAGAGTTAAGTAACAGATCCATCACCTCACATATTTACCTTTTATTTTTTGGTGAGAACATTAAGGTTCTAATGTCTTTACAAATTTCAATTATACAATGCAGTGTTATCAACAATAGTCACAATATTTTTCATTAGATCCTCAGACCTTATTCATCTTACAGCTGAAAGTTTGTACCCTTTTACCAATATCTCCTAATTTCCCCCTCCCTGGCAACCACTTTTCTGCTCTCTGTTTTTCTGTCTCACAGATAATAATCCCATGCAGTATCTGTCTTTCTCTGTGTGGCTTATTTCGTTTGGCAAAATGCTGTCAAGGTTCATGCCTGTTGTCACAATGGCAGGAATTCTTTCTTTCTCATGGCTGAAAAAAATGTATATTATACATGCCACATCTTTACACATTCGTTTATTGATAGATACTTACATTGTTTCCACATCTTGGCTATTGGGAATAATACCGCAATAAACATAGAAGTACAGATATCTCTTTGAGATCTGGTTTTCACTTCTTTTCAATATATATCCAGGAGAGGGATTGCTGGATCATATGGTAGTTCTATCCTTAATTTCTTAAGGGAGCTCCACATTGTTTTCCATAGTGAGTGCACTAATTTATATTCCCAGCAGTGCACAAAAGTTCCTTTGCTCCAGATCCTTGCCAACACTTAATTCTTGACTTTTTGATGACACACATTCTGAGGGGTGTGAGGTGCTATGTGTATTTCCCTGATTATTAGTGAGGCTGAGCACTTTCTCACGTACCTGTCGGACATGTGCATGTCTTCTTAGGAAAAATGTCTACTCATGTCCTCTGCCCATTTTTCACTGGATCGTTTGTTTGTTTGTTTGTTTGTTTGCTATTGAATTATACAAATTCTTTCTATACCTTGGTTATTAACCCCTTATCAGATATATGATTTGCAAATATGTTCTCTCATTTAGTAGGTGGCTGTTTCATTTTATTGATGGTTACATGCTCACTTCGGCAGCACATATACTAATATTGATGGTTTCCTTGACTATGCAGAAGCTCAGTTTGATTTATTCCCCCTTGTTTATTTTTGCTTTGTGATGTCAAATCCAAAAAATTATTGCCAAGATCAATGTTAAAGAGCCTACCCCTTATCTTTTCTTCCAGGAGTTTAATGATTTCATATCTTATATTCAAGTCTTTAGTCCATTTAAATTGATTTATATGTATGATGTAAGTAATTCAGTATGTGTACATACAGTGGTGATTCAGTTTCACTCATTTTCATGTTGCTGTCTGGTTTTTCCAACACTATTTATTGAAGAGACTATCCTTTCCTCATTGTATATTCTTGGCTCCTTTGTCATAAATTAATCGATCATATGTGTGTGGGTTTATTTCTTGGCTTTCTATTCTGTTTCATTGAGTTGTGTCTGTTTTTATGCCAATGCCATACTGTTTTGCCTACTATAGCTTTGTCATATAGTTTGAAATCAAGACGTGATGTCTCCAGTTTTTTTCTTCTTTCTCAAGATTGATTTGGTTATTTGGGGTCTTTTGTGGTTACATACACATTTTAAGATATTTTTGAATATTATATAATTAAATTTATTGGGGTGATTGGTTAATAAAATTATATAGATTTCAAGTGTACAATTCTATAATACATCATAAGACTGGTTTTTTATTTTGGCTTTTCTTAGAATGAATTCTAATTAGGTATTTGGGAGGATTAAGATAGTGACATTAATGTCACTTAGGCTACAAAGAGAAATAGCATTTATTTTATATTCAGTCAAGTTATTATATGTGCAAGGAATGTCAGACACCTGATTTTGGTGTCATCCAAAGATTCTGTGGATACATTTTTTTATATTCTCTGGATATATGTGAATAATTGAATTACAACTTTCATTTTTCCTAAAAATGAAAAATTAAGTATGTAATTAAGTGTTTGACAGTCATAGGATTATTTTATGAAGGGGTTCTAAGCTAAATAATAGCTAACCAGAAAAATACAAAATATATAATCTTTAAAAAGATTATAAAGAAAACAATGAAACCATCTTTAGGGATTTCTTGTTAAAATTTGTTTTGCTGTCTAAATGCAAACTTTCTGCTTAATTTGAGGTTTGATTATATTTTAAATTAATTATAATGTAAATTAATTATTTGTGTCAAAATTATCCTTAAAATTTGCCAAAATGTATTAATTGAGAATCTTTATATAGACTCAGTATGGCTGGTATATGTAGTTTGTTTAAATAAAATCTCAGATATTTTTGTTCTTTAGTTATTTATAATCTCATTCAGAAAACCAGAAAAATACCCATGAAACTATAAGCGAATAGTCAGTAGTGATTAAGCAACATATACCATGTCATACAATCACTACTTGGGTACAGAATCTATGTATATGAGCTGAAGTGGTCCATCTTGTGGTTCCTATGTAGTTATCGTTTTACTGTCCTAGTATTTTCCTTCACTAGCTGTTTGGTTAAAGGTCAAATTCCTGCTG
This sequence comes from Tonatia bakeri, assembly GCA_004024845.1. Classification (NCBI taxonomy): domain Eukaryota; kingdom Metazoa; phylum Chordata; class Mammalia; order Chiroptera; family Phyllostomidae; genus Tonatia; species Tonatia bakeri. The sequence continues at coordinate 69,445 of PVIA01002792.1, forward strand.
CCACATATTAGAAATTCCATCTGTAATTTTTATTTGAATGTTTCCCTCCCTTTTCCAATAATATAATCCCACTCCAACCACCCACCAGGGAAGACACACAGAATTCTTGTGTGGCAATGACATTTTGAGAACAAAAAAACATGACATGTGCAATTATGCTGAATATCTGGATGTCTGCTCGATGCTGTAATAGTGGTCCTTTGGACAAGAACTGCGTGGGTCCATCTGGGGTGTCATCATGCTGGTCTAAGAGTGAAAGAATCTCTGGACTTTAAAACCAATCCCCTTGGTAGAATGCTGTTTCTCTTAAGGAAAAAAATAACAACCTGAGAATGGTGTGTATGCGTGTGTACACACAGTGGTGATAGTGGTGAATGTCACAGATAAGGCAACAGTTCTGAAGAGCTCTTTCCCAACAGCATTGATTTAGGGAGGAAGTCTCTGCCTTCTAGCTTTTCGGTTGATAGAGGAGAGATGGACTGCTGAAAGTAGCATCTGGTACCCAGAGGAGTCAGCCGCTATGTTACAAAAATTCAGGTCTTTTATTTCTCAGGTTACATCAGATTGTAGAAACAAGCCACACCAAAACCTGAAGCACTTGAAACAACAAAAGAGTATTTCCTGCTCCTTCTTCCAGCCCACCATGGATCAGCAGAGGTCTTTGTTAGGCTGCACTACTGTCCTCCCTCTGGGAGCCAGGTTGACAAAACAGCCACCATCTGGAACATTGCTGGTCACAGTGGCAGAGAGAAAAAGCAATTCTAGGGTCTAGCATCTGCATCGGTCTTTGGCTTGGAAGTAGTACCCAATCTTGACAGTTTAGGATTGAATCACTTATTATAAGGAAAAAAACTCCATTGAGATGTCTTACGTTAGGAAATCTTACATTTAGGACCTCAAATTCACTTGCTTAGAATGAGGTCGTGTATGCAAAAGGGACTGAGTGCTCAGTATGGACAAGCCAATAGTGTTATATGAAGCATCCATAGCAACGTTGGTCCCTAATGGTTCCACTATACTCCCTACTGGTTAGACTATTCCGGAAGTATCCATTCAGATTTGGAATTATACTTGGAGACAGACATTCATAAAGAGAAATGAGTCTAGATGAAAACAGGAGGGTCACAAAAACTCTAACAGGAGGAATGGTTCAAGAAATGGAGGCTCTTATACCTAGGTAAGAGAAGAGTGTGAAGAAGGGGTTCAGGATATTTCTTTGTGTAACTGATACAGAGAGATCTGATCAGATGGCTGCGGAGGAGAGGGAGAGGCAGAGGAGGTTGCCTGAGGCAACGGTACACAGTCTAGGATGGGATTGGCTGAGAAGCTGAATGTCTCCAGAGTGCATGGACTTATGGGCCAGAAGGTTTAAAATGAAAGGAGGGCGGAGACTCTCTCTTCTTCCTTGAGGATGCTTGAATGATTGTGCTACAGCTGCCTGTGTTTCCCAAAGGACAACATTTTGGATGCATTTTGGATGGGAGAAGAAACTCCAGGCTCAGTCTAGGATCAGGCTGGCCTTGCAGGGGGTGGCAGGGTTATTCTTTGGATGTTCCCGAGGGGACGAGCTCTGAGGCAGAAGCCTGCCATTCTTCCAAAATGGTATAACTTTTGTATCTTACATTGTTTTAGTTTGTAAACTAATCCTATAGAAATAAGATAATTAAAAACTAACAGAGCGGATGATAGGAAAATTCAGGTGTTAAAGATTTTAGCCTTAATTGATAGACCTAAGTGATTGAAGACGTAAGTGACAAATGTGTGTGGAAAGCTGTTATTCCAAACGTGTGTAGCTTTTGAATAAAGACTCCTTTCCTTTATCACCAAATCTTTGCCTCTGGAATTTTGCCTAGAGGCTGGTGGCTGGCAGCAGGACCCCACTTGCTGTTTGGAAACATAACAGGGGGTAGAATGGCACCCATGAATTTAAAGGGAGGAGGATTTCGAGTCAGTGTCGAGAACTCAGTAATAATTAGAACCATCATCCAACAGTGGCATAGGCTGCAGGTACATTCCTGTCTCTGTGAGAGGTTCCAGTTGGGTCTTATTTGTTACAGAATGTAATCCCACATTGTCTCTGATCCAGTTTTACTCCTGTAGAGGCGGCTGCATTTCCGTTTCATGTGGTTAGGAGGCCAGTTGAATCTTATTAGGACTTTTTTAGACCATTGGTTGGTCTTTGAAAATATTTTTGGTAAACGAAATGAAAGTTTTCTTTTTCTTGTTTCAAATAAAATGAACTTTTGAAACTTCCTTTCAGGGATAGTTACATGACATGTTGGGTCAGACTGTTCCTCTCCTAATCCCTCCCTTAAAGATTTTGTGACCTTGGCAATTTAAGTGCTTCATCTCTCTGAGCCTCAACCTGCACCTCTGTAAAATGGGATTAAGCACGTTGCTGAGAGGATTAAATTAAATGGCTAATGCACACAGAAAGCTTCTCAATATGCTTGGCATGCAGTGTGACCCCAGAACCCGGAGGCTGTCATTGTCACTAGGCCTTTCTTTGTTGTGTTATTAAGGCTAATGTGAGGCTCAAAGAAGGCTTTTAGATTCTTAGTACCAGCTTCTTTTACTGTTTCTCTTCTGTTACTTCAGGTGTTATGGCCAAGTAAAAAAAGGCCATTGATTTTAATACCCCTCCATTCACTCGCTTTCCTCACATTCAAATGTTCCAGAGTCAGCTTTCCCGATGACCTCGTGACTTGTTATCCACTCAGTAACACCGGTCCTGCTGCAGCACCCAGCTGCCCAGCTGGTCTTTGAACACTGTTGCTCTTTCTGCCCGCACACTGCAGATCTGGGGGTCATAACTCTACTCATGTGAACCTGCTTCTTCTTAACTGAAACTTCTCACATTTTAAGGCTTTTTAGTTTTTTTCTTTGACAATTATCTAGAATGTGGGTCGGATAATCCTATTAACTTGACCTTTCCTCTAAGCCACAGAAAACTCGAAGAAATCTCTCCTAAAACTCTTTTGGAGAAAACAAGCTTTAGAAACACTGGCATCTGCCAGCATTAGAACTTGTGCTTTTTATTGGCTCATTTTTACCCTTAACATTGACCAAAACATTGCTATGCTGCAGTCTATTGGAAGCAATCGGCTTTGAAACTCTTGCATTGGTTTAAAATGTTGAATAATCACTTTGTGTGCATGTTCTGTTTTTCAGTGCTCTGTTGCAAAAATCAGTTTAGAAAGGTTTATTTCTGCACACGGATGGCAGGCTGGCACCCAGCTCCTTCTCAGCTGTCCTGCTGAGGTGCCAGCTTGTCTCTGTGTCTCACTGGGTCCATGCTCCCGGCTCTATTCGGAAGGTTTATAAGCAATTAATTCCCTATATCTCCACATGGGCTCATTAAACCATTGTGATGTGGAGAAGCATGAAGCCTTTGGGAATTATGAATCACAGCAATCAAGTGTAGAAGTGATCATGTTGCCCTTTGCCTGAAAAGACATTATTGAGAATTCAGTTCACCGTTACTGCCCTTCCCTAGGGCCCGTGTGATTGTGCATTGGTCACACAGCAACAACGACGACAACGACACTGCTCGCACAGCTTGGGTAAGGAGAGCTCTGCTGGCAGACACACCAGTCCTACGGACGTTCATGACAAACTGAGCAAACATTTCCATAAGCGTTCAGGGTTTTCCTCCCTTTTAGTGCAGTCGTGAAAGGGCACTTTGCACAGGGCCTCCCCACACTCACGTGTTCCTCGGCCGTCCCGTGACTCATTGGTGTTGCCACGATGTGGGGCCATGTTTTCAGTTGTTTTTTAAGGAGGGATTCACAGCTTTTGCGGATGAATTTTTTAAAGATGATCTTAATTTCCCTTAGAAAACTTGAGGTTCCTGTACTCATTTTCACACCTGGATTACCCTAATATTTTGAATGGGGGAAAATAGGGAGGTATTTGAATTTATCCCTCTGGATGAGTACTCTCATAGGCAGGAGTGAATTGCTAGAGAGAGAAAGAAACTCAAGTAACTTAATATTAGCAACTTTCATATGCAAGTTACTTAAAGCAGAAGGCCTCTACTTCTTCATTTATAAAGTGATGCAGATAAAAGTACTTACCTTATAGGGTTGTGAATTTCCAAGGAGATTGTGCACCAAGCATTTAACACAGCGCTGGTGGCATTGCGAGTAGGAGTATATTTGTTCCTCCTAAACTTGTAAAATAGGAGGTGTATTGTTTCCTGCACTTTAGATGAAGAAACTAAAGCTCCCAGAGAATTCGCAGGGACTTGTTCAAGGTCATATGGCCAATGTGTGGTCAAGAGTGGGACTTCTATCTGAGATTCTTAACTCCTAGTCCAGTGCTTTTTCATTATAGAAAGGTGGATCATTCAAAATGATTTTAAGCAGTGTTTCTTCATTATTCACTAGAATTGTTAACTGTTCACTAGAATCCCTTACAAAACTCTGGAGCCATGCAGACATTCGGTTCCGACAGTGGAGATTCTCATACACAGCCGGTCTATGTGGAGCCTGGGGTCTGTGAGCGCACCTGATGCCGCATTCTGCTCCCTCTCCTTCATCCTCTGTTTTTCTGTTTCTGCCCCTCCTTCATTAGCTAGCTTTCATATTTCTGGAACTCCTTTTGGATGCATGTCAGAGCTTTTCCTTCTATCCTTTATATCTAGTCACTTTGACTTTTCTTCCTTCAAATTTCTGTGCTTCATGCTGGTAAATTTACTTATTTTATTGTTTCAATACTCTAAATTTCCTTTCAGTTGTACTTTGTCTACTAATTAGCCCTTTTATTGACTGTTTTATTTTGCTAACAACACTTTTTATACTCTATTGGTGCCTAATTCTCTGTTTTGTTTTATGGAGGCTAATCTCGCCTTTGTTTTTATGTTTTCTAAATTAACTTTTATCAAACTCATTATGAAATTATAGATGAAATGCATCATTTTAAAGGTGAAATGATTCTCTGACCACTATGCTGTATACCTGAAACTAATATATAATAATATTGAATGTCAATTGTAATTGGAAAATAAAATTTAAAAACCAAGGTAGAAATAATTCTATAAGGCTTATCATTAAAATCAGTAGTTCTCTGGTAGGCCCCTCTTCACCTGCCTCATAAGTGGCAACAATTTTCCAAACTTTTAGATGTTTCTATTATTTATATCCACATTTCTAAGTGACATGTTTATATTGCTATTTCTTAATTATAAATATTCTATGCAGCCCTGTTTGAATATGAAGAAGGTGAGGATTCTGTTTTCTTATTCCTCTTATTTTTTTCAAGGACAGAATATTTAGTGCTTACTCTGTGCACACCAGGTTATTCATTCCTGAGTCAAGTGGTGTGTCTGTTGCCTCATTTTATAACTTTTTGTTTTTCCTAGAATGAATAAATGCCCTTTTTTGTTTGTTTTCCTACCTACTTATTTTGAATTTATTCTTGTAACCATCACCACCCAAGTTCATTGCTGAACTCTTAGCAATTCAATGATAATAGATCGGAAGTCTGTGTTTCTTGGAGACAGGCCTCCTGCTAGCCCTGCCTGGGCCTGCATGTCCTCTGGCCCCATCCCGCTCAGCTGTCCTCCCAGGACTTGCCCGCTGTGTCTGTGCTCCTGCTTCCTGGGTCCGTGTCCTCTTTCCTCTTGACTTACTGGATGACGTCCTCCGTCAGCCTCCTGAGAAGATGCAAACAAAGTAAAATTTTTGAAAACACATGTATGTCTGGAAATATATTCTAGGCTTACATACAGGTATAGAATTCTAGATTCAATATGTTCCTCATAATTTGAAGGCACTAACCTATATTCAGGAAAAATTCTGAAAACTAGGACACTTTTGTATTCCTTAGGGGTCCAGCATAGAGAGAAACTGGTTCAAGGTTACAAGTGATGGCTATAGAAGTGAGAGGAGATGGGGCCAATTAATCCCAGGGTTCCTCGGGAGAAACACTCTCTGCTCATCAGGTTCTCTTTTTCCCTTTATCTTTTCAAATTCCACACATGAAAACTACTCAGAGAGGAGATTCTAGAGCCTGTCTTTTTTTTTTTTTTTTAAATCCTGGCTTTCATGCTCTTTAGGAGTATAAACTTGAACAAAGTTATAAAAACTCCAACAGTTTGGTACTGGTGCAAGCATGGACAAGTAGTAGGTGAATAGAACAGAAGAGATGCCAGAACAGATGCACTGAAATGATTGACAGGAGTGGTCCTGCAGTCCAGGATTTGGCCTCTGCGCATCCCAGTCTCTGCACAAGCAGATGGGAATAACTGTTCCCCTGTGCTTGTGTCATGAGGGTTGACGGAATTAAAACAAATGTGCTCAGAATAGGGCTCAGCATCCAAAAAATGCTTAGTAAGGTATAACTCTGATTTTTGTTACTTTTATTCTAACAAAATAGTTCCTTGGCCCAGGCCTTAATCAGCTTCCTCTGAAATTCTTTATTTTGCACCCATTTTTGGAGGGACTTAATTATTCACTATCTTACTTTGCTACCAAATTGTTTTGTGTTCATTACTGGTGTATTTCCAGCTGTTGTAAGTTGTTTGAGGACAGAGACCACAAAGAATGCATGCAATTGCTCCTGCAGCCCTCATGGTGCCCAGCACGGCATGGGCCTCAAGGTGGAATTCCATGTGCGCTCATCAGCTGATGGGGCAGTAGCTAACTTCAGGGGTTAGGTGATGCTTGTCAGGTCACCTGCTTTCTGCCCTCCAGACATCAGGTAAGAGCAGTTCTATATTCTGCAGCCCTAATTGATATTAGAAACATTTGTTATTTTCACCTTTTAATGAACAGCCCTGGATTTTAAGAACTCTTAGGGATTATACCTGACAGAATCCACCCAGAAGCAAATACACTTCAAGGAAATATAAAAACTTGTGGGCTTGACCTCCCTCTCACCTGCAGGGACTTTAAAGAAGACAGGAAGGAGTTTATGATTTTTCTAATTCACGTTTCTCATCAATATTGTTCTTTGGGATTTGTTTACTTCATGCGTTTTATGTGACACCCTGAAACTACAGGGGTTTTAAAGGTCCTGCTTTCTGAAGAAAGACTTCATTTCTCTCAGTTCCCCGGAAGGTGGCATGTTGTCCTTCTTGCTGTTTCAAACTAGTCTGTGTCCCGAGATGTGGCCCGAACCTGCTGTGCTGAAATGGTCACTTGTGAATACAGTAATTCTCAGGGGGCGTAAATTCATGTCCTGCTCTCACTGGGTACGTTATCAACTGTTAGACTTATTCTACAGCCAGGCCCTGGCTAGGGCCTCACCAGGTACCCAGTGCTAACAACTGTCTTTAATGGCTTATGAATAGGGTCATAAACACTATCTACATTATCGGAAATAAGTACATGTAGTATTCCCACCACCCACCCCCTGCCCGCTGTCATGTGCACCGGCAGTTTGACATTGAGGGCATGGCTAGTGTGCCTACTTTTTTGTGTACATGCAAATAAATTCATTTGTTTAAACTTTTTTTGAATGTATAATCAAGTGTCTCTTGTATCCTGGCCTCCAGTCTTCAAATAATGTGAACACTCGCAGATTGTATGTTTTATGGGATTTTCCCCTGCTTTTTAACTAGGGCCAAAAAAACAAAATTAAATTAAAATAAACCTGGATTATGATGCAAGTGACCAGAAAGTTAAACTGATGTTTGATGGGCATTAACAGAAGCTTAACAGCAGCAGGGCCCCGTCATGGGCTTAGTAAAACCGTAGAACACTTTTTGGTTCAAGGTAAACTCGATACTCACTTCCCAGGTGGCTGAGGACATTCAATCTCAACTTCACACCAGAGAAGAGTGACAATAAAAGTTAGAGAGGCAACTCACCTTTGCTTTTCCCCCATTTTACTTAAGAGAGAGTCTACATAGTTGAACAAGAGGTTATTCCTGCTATTTCAAGGTGCTAACTCTGTCCTCTTATGTATGTGATGATAAATATAGGAAAAAAGCACTATCGTGCAAGGTTGACCTGATGCTGACGGGCTTTCCTCCGAAACCATATGATGATATATGGTGGACGCCATTCAGAGAGTTTCCAAGTGTCCGCAGGCCAGGGCTTGATTTCAGCGCAGACAGATGGATCAATATTCACTCACTCAACATGCCAGACACTGTGTTAAGTGATGAAGTCAGAATAATAATAACAAGGATGATAGCTCAAAGAGTCTGTCAACAAAAAAAAATATGGCAAGGAAAGATAAAAACTCGTGTTTTTTGGCCTTCATATAGGGATAAGGGACACGAAGGGACAAGAGTTAATTACGTACTTAAGTTTTTCTCATTGTCCTATTTTACATATTCTGTTTAGCTATGCCTTTTCTATTCTGTGCCTTTAAAAATGATCACAGTAGTACACTGGGCCTCAGAATGATATTCAAGTTCATGTGAAACTGCTGACAAAGAAGCATGGACGAGCCCCTAGCTGCAGGTTTGAGTATCTCTGAAACACACAGGTTTTGGGTGCAGACAGAGCTGTGCTCTTTCTCTGTGACAGGAACTTGAGCATGTTCTCTGTAAACCTCAGCTTCTTTGTCTGTAAAAGCCGGATAACAGTGCTACCTATGTGATAGTATTATGGTAGGGATTAAATGAAATAAATACAGTACCTGGAAATAGTAAGTTCTTAATAAATATTAGCTATTATTATCCAATTATATTTGTTCTCTTATGAATCTCTTAGCAAGAAAATAGCATGCTAATCTCCATCATCCATCTCTTCCACCTTTTCTGAATATTTTATTGCTCAGAAAAGAAGTATGTAGAACACAGTGTGTTAAGCATTACTTTGACCTGTACAGATAGAAGATGTCAAACATTCTGTTCGCTGGGCTGGCAACTTCTTCTCCACACACTGCTAGGAAAGCCAGAACTGGTGTTTTCACTTTTTTACACCCATTTAAGTGTTTTCAGTATAGCCATGTGTTCCTCTCACTGAGCTCAGTTTATAACAAAACATCATTCTCATTTGCTTTGGGAGAGAAAGCTGACCTGTGGACACTAACCTCTTCTGTCTCTGACCAAAGAGGGCTGGGCTCACACCTCTTCACAATGAGGATAAGGGACAGCAAGTTTAAAGGGTAACATTAGTGAGAGAAAAAGCACTTCCGGCCAAGATGGAGGTGTAGGTAGACACATTGTGCCTCCTCGCACAACTAAAACAAGGACAACAACAATTTAAAGACAAAAAGCAACCAGAACTGACAGAAAATTGAACTGTATGGAAGTCCGACAACCAAGGAGTTAAAGAAGACACATTCATCCAGACCGGTAGGAGAGGCAGAGACGGACACGCAAGCAGCAGCTGGTGGACCAGGAGGTCCCACATTTGCACAGAGACAAACCAGGCAAAACTGGGGACCGAGACAGACTACACAACCCAGGGTCTCAGCCCCAGGGAAATAAAGCCTCAAAACACCAATTGAAAACACCTGTCGGGGGTGAGACACAGGGAGAAACTCCAAGCCTCACAGGGGAGTTCACTGGCGAGACCCACAGGGTCCTAGAATGTACACAAGCCCACCCACATGGGAATCAGCACTAGAAGGGCCAGTTTGCTTGGGGGAAGTGGCAGAAGGGACTGAAATCCAGCAGAGAGTGGAGCAAGTGCCATTGTTCCCTCTCGGACCCAGCCCCACATAGAGCATCACAACCCAGAAACTGGGTTGCCTCATGCAGGTGAACACCTAAGATTCTGCCCCTCACTGTGTAACAAGTGCATCAAGACAAAAAAAAAAAAAGGGCCAAAATGAAAGAACAGTTCAAAGCTCCACAAAAATGCAACTAATCGACAAAGAGGTCTCCAACCTATCAGATACACAGTTCAAAGCACTAGCAATCAGGATACTCATGGAATTGGCTGAATTTGGTTGCAAATTAGATGAAAAACTGAAGGCTATGCTAAGTGAAATAAAGAAAAATATACAGGGAACCAATAATGATGGGAAGGAAACTGGGACTCAAATCAACGGTGTGGACCAGAAGGAAGAAAGAAACACCCAATCAGAAAAGAATGAAGAAACAAGAATTAAAAAAAATAGGGGAGGCTTAGGAACCTCCAGGACATCTTTAAATGTTCCAACATCCAAATTATAGGGGTGCCAGAAGGAGAAGAGGAAGAGCAACAAGAGGAAAAGTTATTTGAACAAATAATAAAGAACTTCCCCAATCTGGCAATGGAAATAGACTTCCAGGAAGTCCAGGAAGCTCAGAGACTCCCAAAGAATTTGAACCCAAGGAGGAATACACCAAGGCACATCATAATTACATTACCCGAGATAAAAATTAAGCAGAGAATCCTAGAATCAGCAAGAGAAAAGGAGGCAGTTACCTACAAAGGAGCTCCCATAAGACTGTCAGCTGATTTCTCAGAAAAGACCTTATAGGCAAGAAGGGGCTGGAAAGAAGTATTCCAAGTCATGAAGGCAAGGACCTACATCCAAGATTGCTCTATCCAGCAAAGCTTTCATTTAGAATGGAAGGGCAGATAAAGTGCTTCTCAGATAAGGTCAAGTTAAAGGAGTTCATCATCACTAAGCCCTTATTACATGAAATGTTAAAGAGAGTAATCAAAGAAAAAGAGGATAAAAAATATGTACAGTAAAATGACAGCAAATTCACAATTATCAACAACCACACCTAAAACAAAAACAAAAACAAACATAAACTAAGCAAACAACTAGAACAGGAACAGAGCCACAGAAATGGAGATCGCATGGAGGGTTAGCAACAGGGGAGTGGGAGGGGAAGAGAAGGGGAAAAGGTACAGAGAATAAGCAGCATAGATGGTAGGTAGAAAATAGACGGAGGGAGGGGTAAGAATAGTATGGGAAATGTAGAAGCTAAAGAACATATATATATGACCCATGGACGTGAACTAAAGTGGGGGAATGTGGGTGGGAGGGGGTGCACAGGGTGGGGGAAAGTGAAGGGGGCAAAATGGGACAACTGTAATAACATAATCAATAAAATATATTAAAAAAATAAAGGGAAACATTAACTATAGCACCTGTACAAAGAGTTGTTGTTGGGGCTCTTGTGGATGAGAAAGTACCGATCTAGTGAAATACATGGACTTAAACAGGAAGACCTAGGGTATTTTCTTCTGGCTCGAATACCTTCCCCATGTCTCAACATTGGTAGACACCTTGAATGCGCACAAGGTATGAAGGAGGAAAATCCACTTTTTAATTTTATTTGTTACTGCTTTTTAACTGCTACAATCTCTTCCCTGTGAAGCTATTGTGTCCCTAAAATAAGTTTTACCCTATCAAAATTGAACCATTTCTTCAGAAGGTCTTTGATGGCCCTTCTTACTTTGAATAATCAGTTCTTACAATTTTTATGCCAATATTTTCTCCACTCTGGAATTACTCGAGTGAACACATGTCATTTTTTTTCCAGAAATTAAAAGTTTCTCATTAAAATCTTTACTTGAATTTCACACTGTAATGTAATAAAGTTTCCATGTTAAGGATGAAACTAGTCATTCATTAGGCGTAAGGGATGACCGACTTATGTTTTTATTCACCTTTGGCTGTAAGTGACCTTAAAACACCGTCTAGCACATTCAGAATCGCCAGGCATGACTGCCCAGGGCTGCACCTAACCTAGCCTCTCCCTTTTCTCCTAATAAATCTCCAGTGGAAGAGATTGTGTCACAGTCTCCCCCACCGGTCTGTTCCAGCCTCTTACCACTCATATAATTACTTAAAAAGAGAAGCGGGTAGCATTCTTATAAATGTAATTTTTTTGATGTTTGCTTGGGTTGAAGCATTTTCAAATTCTCTTGGCTGTCTTATGCACGTGCTGGCTGTTAATCAAAGCAGATAGCCGACACTGTGCATGATGTCACAGCACCCCACAGAAGCTGTGTCCAAAGTGGTGCTACGAATCTCATAGCAATAATTTGAGATCTTTTTGAGTACAAGGACCATTATTAAATGTCAAAATGTTATGCCATCCCTCTGCCCCCACCACAATACTTTTTATTTGTACTATCTTTTTAAATTTTTATTTATTTAGTTAGTTATTTTTATTTTTTAATTTTTACTTTATTTGTATTTTTATTTGTACTATCTTTTATTTAACAAAATCCATATGGAAAATAACTATGTAGTGAACATAAAGTTTTTTAGCTAATGTGCATTTTATTAAATGTAATAGCATCTTCTTATTTCTGAAAAGTAGTAATGCATATGTGAGAGAATTTTTTCAGTTTAGGAAATGAAGAAATATGACCTATCTTTCCGAGTCATTTGTAGTGAGAACATTGGTGGTGTTTTGCCTATAACAATAAGTCATTATGCATATTTCGGGATCTAAATAAAGATAAAAATGACAAAGATTGGCACACATTTAAATTTTTTTGCTCTCCTTTTCAGAAGCCCACAAAAGGAGTCCTACAAGAACATAGTGACCTCCAAAGTGATAAAGCCTAATAAATTTACATGTTTCATGATAAATTCTAATCATGAGACCATGCTGCCTCTGATTAAACCAGAAAATGTTATAAATCAACAAAAGATTTCTATTCCCAAGTTTTTTCTCTACTCAAGTTTCTTTATAAAAGCACCAACATTTCCTGGCTCGTGGTTTGTCTGTAACTTAAAGGAAAAAAGATTTTGTCCTGTACAGTATGTATCACTCCATGGAGGGATACCTAAAAATAAAACAATCCTTTAGCAGAAAGTATTTATGAGTGTCCACCATGTGGCTGGCAAGAAAGCGTCGGTTCCTTTCATCCATTCACCACATGTTTTCCATTGGCTTTAGGTGAGTAACGAAGGTCAATTTCTATGGATGCAGAACAGAGTTTTTATAAGGGTGAGCCACATTTAGACTTAGAAAGTTGACCCAAGTTCTGTAGAAATAGCTTGATCTCAGATAAATATTTTCCCTCTGCCTAGCATAAAGTCACTGTTGTTTTCAATCATTTTTATATTTTTTTGAAGGACAGGCTAATTTGTATCTTTTGGGGGCTGGTAAATATTTTTCTGCCCAAATGAAGAACTGATCAAATACTTTTGTATGTAGTTCAGTGTCTCTGTCAGATTGTGGGGAATAGGATGAGGGGTTAGAGCAACAATTTAAACTTCTTCATCTCATGGCACACAGCAACCAATTAATAAAATTCTGTGGCGCTCCAAAAAGTATATATTTTGCCTAAATGGCAAAAAATAGGTATAATTTTGATTCATGCACACCAGATGGCTATTGTTGTGTTGGCTGCTGTCATTTTTTAAATTTGACAATTTAAGAGAAAAGAGGTCAGTGCCCCCAACTAAATAGGTAGTGCATGTTTTAAAATTTCTTGTGGCACACCAGCATGCCTCATGCTGAAATTGAAAGTCACTGGATGAGCACATTGGAACTTGATATATTAAAGGCACCAAGAGATGGCTTGTCTTACAGCGGTACTGAGAGAGGAAGAGGATCCCCCCTTCACACCCTAGGAGGTCTAGTGGTTTTTGCACACAGATGGAGATTCAATTTGGAAACACAATCAAATATCAGCTAAGGTATTTGGTAGAATGGCTACTTTGAGCCATTGATATCGCTAGTAATTACCAAGGTCAAGCTGGGGTATACATGCATTATTATTTTATTTTTTAAATTTTCAATTACAGTTTACATTCAGTATGATTTGTGTTAGTTTCAGGTGTACAGCATAGCAGTTAGACAACCATATACTTTACAAAGTGATTCTCTTATATTTCACCTATCCACCTGACACCCTATATAGTTATTGGAATATTATTGACCCGTTGATAGTTACAAAACAGCCCCAGGGATGTATGAATTCTTAAAGTAAAACACAAGTCTTTGAAGGACTGTCTCCCTTGCTGTGGAAACTATTCATGCATCTCTGCTGTTCAGTAGTATTTTGTTGGGAAAGATGGATAATCGCAATTCTTAGTATCTGCTTTCATATAAAATGTCTGAAATGCCTTTATTGATCATGAGCCCCAGTCCTTTCTTGGGCATTTACCATATTCAGGGCACTGAGTTGACAGTGAATAGACAACTATCTATGTCATGGTGAAATGCGAAGTTCAATGAATGGGCCCTCTTTCTATCCCCCTAGTTCAGCGGGCAATTATATGCCATTTGGCAGTTATGCCTTGGCCACCTGTGACTTCAGTATTGTAAACATAACATGCCAAACTTGTAGCCTCTACTTTGAAAAGGTCCCAACTGAAGTGAGATAGAGACTTTTGGGAAGGAGATGCCCACAGGCCAAATAGGGTCCTCATCCTATTTCCAGACCTTGTAAGAAACTCTTCGTACTGGCGAAGGGAAGGGGCTTTGGAGAGAAAGGGGAGAATTAGACATAGTGTTGTCACTCTGTGCTCTGCTCTCAGCACCCAGTGGGGGAGAGGCTGGGCAGAGGGCACAGGAGCATTTCCTTGGAGATCTTCAGGCGTCCAAGCGTAGAGAGAATTGTGCTCTACCTTCCCTTTTGGAAACTTTGAAGTTGATGGTCTCACAGATATGTCTTGTGCTGTCTTCGTACAGGTGAGTGAGATGGAGATGGCGGCCTACGTATGTGCTTAATGACTATTGTAATGGTGGGCATTAGAGGCATTAAAAAGGAAGAGAGGTTACCATAGCCTGGGTCTATTGGAGAAAGTTTGTTTTCCTGCCTTAGTAAGTTCCATATGGGGAATATAATGTTATGCCAACTAGCTAAAATTAATAAAGTGGTAATTATTCCCAGAATATTGGCAGTAAGAGTCTTGGCTTTTCCCTATTTCTTATTGACTAAAGAATACATAAAACAAACATACCTGTTTCTTGACCCTTCAGGTATTTTTTTCTTTCTTCAGTTATTAAACTACTTCAGACCTGATGGTTGATAATTTTCTTTTTTTCTTCTTCCAAAAATAAATAAAGAAAACTGAGGTAGCAGGAGTCCTGATCAAGTGCCACCCATCCAATAAGAAGAGCAAGAGTCCCTAACAGAGCAAATATTAACCCTCGCATTTTGGACATAAACCGAAGTCCTAATAATCATGCAAATCATGGGGCTCAAATTTCCCTCCAGGGTCCTTTCCCCCATAACTCACATTTCTTCCAGACGTTGCTTGGTTCCCCAAAACACAAAACCATCGCTAAAAAGGTACAGCAATCATAAATTTCGCCTGCCCAGAAAATCTCCAGGTAAGAGCCTCTTTATATCCAATTCCCATTCTAAGAGTAAAGTAATAAACCGAATTATAGCAAGCTGGTGTAACTCCTTCCTCACTTTTTATTCCATGCAATTTGACCTCACAGGGACTCTGAAAAAAACAACAAAAAAATTATCATTGTATTAACTGTAAATGGTAGCATATGAATTGGAGATAATGACTTTCATGTTTGCAAAAACCCTTTGGGATATGTCGCTTAGATTTAACTACTGTTCCCTTATATAAAGCTTTTGTCCTTCAAAAACTCTGAGCTTCATAGTGGGTCTGAAGGGTAATACAGACTTGTAAAATGTAAAATTTGAATCCAGAATTTACATTATACAACTCTTTATAATTACACTAGCCCTTTTGTCTTTTCTAAGAGAAATGGCATTTTCTGACAGTTCTATTCCTGGCAACATAACAGACTGAGGTGTGACCTTTTACTTTAAGTAAAAAATTATGTAACTACTTAATAGTAATCACTTTACCATCTGCCATCGGCACTAGATTAAAAGACACCTGCTCCTTGAGTCTGGCCTGTGTCTCTGAGCTTTGCCTCTTTTTTCCTAGTTCGATAATGATGACCATTTCTGTCCTGGTGACTGACTGTCCTTGGGATGGATGGGAAAACAGCACTATGTGTAGCCCCATTTACTCTGAACCGACTGGCTCTTTCCAGCGTTGTCCCCATCATCCCACAGAGCTCAGAGCTCAGATCGTCCAAACTTCTATGTGTCTTCACCACACTTTGGTCCTATAAGTCTGTGTTCATTTCCCACTGCGAGGATCTCTAGTCTTGAGTGTGATTCCAATGGGTTCTGGAAGGAAAGGAGGCACTGAAACAAACTCGTTGTGGACAAACTGCTTTCCCTCTCTCCGTGGAGACACAAGGCTGTCCCTCCATGTGTGTTAAAACAATGTACAAATTCTACCCAGATCTGTTTATGAGGAAAGCATTTGGTTTTTGTTCTAGCTCCCAGTAGCTTTTACAGCAGAGTAAAAAAAGAATCGACCACATTTCCTGACAGCCTACACACCTTTTTAATGTCTCGCTGGTTGCCGGAGCCAAGGAGGGAGGAGGGAGGAGGAGGGTTGGAGATGCTGGCAATCATCAGGCTCGGAATTACTGGTCTTTCTTGTCAGTTCCACAGATGTTCTGGCCTAGAGGCTCCACACTAAAGCTTTTAGAAAACACCCACTGCCACCTTTTTGTGATAGTGACAGTGAAGAATTTGAATTCCACCTTTGCTTTTTGGTCTCTAAAGTGCCTGATAGATATTCCTTTTCACATCCTGCCTTCATCCCTCCCAACTCACCTACCCGCTTCCTATTTGCTTTCACCCCTTCCAAGGCTCCACACATCCCATGTCTTTCCACAGTGAGGCAATGACTTCGCTTGATTTAGACGATCGAACCTCGTCAAGGTTAGAATCATCCCCGGGCTGTTCCGCCTGTGTCTGTGCCTTGAGGGGTAGTCTACACTCTTCAGGTTAGAGGAAAGGGTGGGAGGCATGGAGACTTGCTATTTTTGGCAACTCAGCCTCGTGAACTGTGTTCATGGGAATTTAAGAGCCCGTTCTCTGGAAATCACCTGGCTGCCTAACTACGCTACTCTGGGAAATTCTTAATGGAAATGAGCTGTTAGTGCAGGAAACACCCTTAATTCATGATGCAGCATCACTCTGCAGCCGGCGGAGATGTGATTATGGGAACATTCGTATGTTGTATGACCTACAGAGAAAATTCCCTAAATATTTTTAAAAATCTTACAGAGATTAGGTGTGCATGAAATTTATATATACACTTTGTCTATCATGTGTATGTATATAGTATACATATAGTATATACTATACATATGTGTTTATACTGTGTATGCTATCTATGTTATCTATAACATATATAATACATACTCTATATGTGTGCTGTATACTCTGTATGTGTATATAACTATATGTATGTAAATGCATTTAAATATGTGTAGATATTTATACATATATAGTATTTAATATATATAACATGGGTAGATTTTATATATGTAAATATACAATTTTATATATATTAAAAATATATATATATATAATTTCCTTCTCTTACTATCTCTAAGGAAATAATTGTCTCCCGTCAGGTCAGTCTTGAATGTAGGAGAAGTAGGTCACTTCCAGGGGCTCACCTGTGTCAGCCTGTAAACCTCTCCCTCAGACCCACGATGGAACTTCAAATTCCACCCCTTGGGTGTCTTTCCTTCACTTTCTGACGACCTTTCCACACTCTTAAATGCCAATTAAAATGTAAATGTCCCTGGGAACACTTATCAGCTTATCCCTGGGAACACCTGCTTGAAAGGATAGCTGGATAGAGGAAAGAGAGAAAGAAAGGGTGTTAGTTGACAGTTAGAAACAAAACCTTGGCAAAAGAGCCCAGCGTAGACACCTGGGTTTAGTAACGGGAGCGCTGCGGGGAAGGGATGGGGCTCACAGCCCGCAGAGGTGGGGAGGAAGCGGCGGAGAAGGTTCACCTGCTCAGTTCTGCAGAACTCTGGGCCGGCCCCTGTTCCTCCTGTGAGGGGTGCTCACTCCGTCCAACAAGTACTTGGATGGTCCCTGACAGGAGGTGGAGAAACAACTTTTCTCTCCACATTAACAGCCAGAAGCATCACACGCCTAAAAAAATGACCTCCCATGCCAAGCATCACATTAATTTATAGGGAGATGTCAGTGGCGGAGCTGAAACGTGGCTTCAGAAGGTTTTTGGCTGGAGGGCTCTGACAGGAGAGGGGGAGGATGGTTTTGCTGGGCTGGGCCAATAAATGCTCTTCAGCATTTTCCCCAGTGGCTTTGTTGAAGTTGAATTCTTCACACACAAGCAATTGAATGTGTTTTCTTGAAAGTAAAACATCTGGGACATGGGGCAAGGAAGTCAAAACCGCTGGGTTGATGGTGATTGGGTTGGGGACAAGAGTCTTAAGTTACTTCTTTCAGTCTCAGTCTGTGCCTCATGTCCGGCCTGTTAGGATGACCCAGTTTCTTTGGTCAGTGAAGTGCGACAACTAGGCCTTGCTCTCTCTCTACATTGCCGACGAATACCAGGCTAACTCCTTTCTCAGCAACACTCATTCTGCAGCGAAAAGGAAATTGCTTTTCGCTGTTGTCAGTTGTCCCTGTGGTTTCCAGGTTCCAGGCTTAGTGTCTCTCTCTCTTTTTAATTCTCATTGGCATAATACATTGACCAGACCTCAGTAAGAGTCAAAAAGTAATGGAGATAATGATAAGTACTTACTGTGTCAAGTACTGTATAGGGTTATTGACATACTTTATCTCATTTAACCCCCAAAGCAATGTTTTAAGATAGATAATATTATAATCATTTTTATATGTGTAAATTATACCTAAGAGAAGTTAAGTAACTTTTTCTCCCTTACACAGGGAGAAGCTGAGATTCGAACCTGTGTTGCCTGAGCCCAAAGCCAGTTTTGAGTTATAATCTTGGCTTCACTCACTTGCAAGTGAGTATATATATGGTTAATTTTTAATGTTTCTATTTTTTCATGTATAATCATATATGGCAATACACACACTTTTCTTGTGTCTAATACTGTAACATTTTCACGTGGTCAGTGATACAAAGGCACAAAACAAGGCAGATAAAATAATTGTAAAATATCCTACAGAGCAGTAGTTTTCAAGTGATGGTCCAATGATGATCGCTGGAACACTAAGGGATCCAGGGCCTTTGCGGGGGAGGGTTGAGGGAAGCTCAGTTGGGAGAGCTCTGTTCTCAGTGGTTGGACATAGATCTGTTTTATGTATCATTTCCAAGTAACACTTTTTTCAATCCAAAGAATCCTGTTGCTTTACACCCTCCCCTAAAGAACAGTTTCTGAATCCTGCCGGATTTGTTATAATGTTGGAGAGATCTATGTTACAAATCTGGCATGTCAGAGTTAGAACCACAAGGTTAACTGACTTCCTGGCAACTTCCGAGGAAAAGAGGGGCCATGTTTGCTTATAGAGTCTCCATTGCCTTATTTAGGAAAGAAAGGGGAGGGAGGGAGGAAGGAAAGGCAAGTGGAGCAGACACACTGTGAACCTGGGATGGCAAGGCCAGCACCTTCAAGGAAGGATTTATCAGATTGCTTCTCATTGAAGGGCATGACAGGCGGTGATGGTAAATGTGGTTTTCCATAAGATGTTCTTGTGATGGATTTCTTTTCCAACAACCTTTATTGAGACATAAAGCCATACTGTTGATTGAAGAGATTCTGGGGTGAGGACCACAAAAGGAAATGTGTGAAATGGCCATACCAACCTGCCCCACCTGCCTCACAGGCTGGCTGCCTAAAGCTCAATGAGCTAATGTGCATGAACATGTTTGGAAACTGTCAGAATTACTGAACACTTTGATATTTACATCATTTGCTAACTCATCTATTCGCTGAGCTTGGCACTATTCTAGATGCCGGGGATACTCAGTGCTAACCATTGTTGGCTAGGTTCTGCCTACCCTTCTGCAAATTATGTATTTAGCTATTTTATTGCTTTGAACAATAAGATTGGTGACACAAATGAATTGAGTGGGGCTTGACAAGTATAGCTTCTTCTGCTCTCAGCACTCGGAATCAGTGAGTCTTTCAGCTGGAAGGGTTTCTGGAGGTTACCTGGTTCATCCTGTCAATACAGGGGTATCTCCCACAGAATTCCTGAGGGCGGGCCCTGAAACTCGCGGATTTGCAGCTGGTCCAGTCTATTATGGGACAAGTTTATATTTCAGAAGTTTCTTCTTTATGTTGAACACACTGGGAGGTTGGAGAGCTGTGGTGGAGGTGGGAACTAGAAAATCCTCTATTAGGCTGATCACTTTGTCTTTGTAACTTGTTCTCATTGGCACTCCTGCCATCAGATACATGAGAGAAGGACTCTCGCCACCTTTCACCTGACGTCCTCTGAATTTAAAGATGTCTATGATGTCATCCCTGAAATGTCCTTTTATAGGCTAAATATCCCCTGTCCCCTCATTCTTCATTTGAGATCATTTCCAGACATCCTCTTGCGTGCCTTTGGACACACTGTTTTGACAGTGACCCTCTTACCGTACAACATTCAGAAATAAACACAGCGTCCTGGATCTGGCCTGACTCATGCACTGGATTCAGTTCTGGAGAACTTATTATACATGCTCATTTTCTTTCTCGTGTTTTTTTCATTTTCTTTTTTCTAAAGCTCCCAGCCAACTTATAACTGAAATGGGTGTGAGTGACCTCTGACCAGAGGCTGTCTCTCAAATTGTTTCCCAATGTCATTGTGCAAACTTGTTATACCTAAAATGATGCATCACACGAGGAATGCTCGGATGAGGTAATAGGCACCAGGCTGTTTGTTACTCATAAAACACTATACAGATGTGAGATGTAACTAAGGTCCTTGCACGCAGAGAGTGTCAGTTCTGAAATCGTTCTTCAAATGCCCTTATGTCCATAGAACTTATTTCCATGTCATTCTAGTTAGGCAATTCTTATTAAATACTCAAATGTCTTTTCGTGATCACTTTTTCCTTGGAATAAATTAATTGGACTAACTTTTGTTTTGGTAACTAATTCAGAAAGTGGTTGCTGAGCACAATTAACTGCACTGCTAAGCACTTCAGTGGCCTTGGGTGGGACTGTGACTTTGTCGCTTTCATTCGAATATTCTTTCCGAAAGGTACCGGCGTGTGGGAAGGCGAGAGAAGTGCAGCCTGAGAGGTTGGGAAAAGTGGTGAATGCTGGTGTATATAGCACATGTGAGATTTTTTTAATATTTACAAAATGTTTTATTATTTTTCAAATGGAATATAAACAACATGAGAGCAATGACTATTTCAACTCATTCTTTAGCTCTTTGTATAGCATTTGACATAAACAATACACAGCAACTTAGTTATTTACATTGTTGATTGATTAATAGTGTATGGATTTAGTAAATCGTGTCTAAAGTGGCAAATGTGAGATCTTCAGTGTTTCAATATTTGCACTGAGGTGACAATGTAGATGCCTGTGGGGAACTTTTGGTTGCTAGAAGTGAAGGCAGAATCAGAGGGAGAGGAGCCAGGGACAAGTTGATTTGGAGCGCATAATCTGGAAGAACAGAAGGAAAAGAGAAGAGAGAAAAGAGAAAGCGCTGTGTGAGGCAACACACCTCTCTGCTCTGAAAGCCATCTGTTCTGCCAGCCTCACACATGCAGACATCACCGCCTCATCACAACTGTGCACAAATACAGGGACACGGGAAGGTAGAAATGGTGGCCCCAACCGACCCCCCTCTCTTATTGGGGGTAAAAATCTGCTCCAGAAACCTCAAAATACTGTCTTTATATATTGATCATATTCCCACTTTTAAATCCATTGGCAAATACAATGAGAATGATCAAGGTTGCATGAACCAATCAATCACGGCTTACCTTTTGGAAATGGGGAGGGGATCACCTTTCCTGAACCTATGGCCATCCACTTCGACCAAATCGGGAAGGAAAAACAAAATGGGGGGGGGAGTTATTCAATGGCAAGCAATAGTGTCTGTCACAAATGATAACATCAGCTGGAGATCTCACTAGACAAAGATATGCTTTTGCTTTTTGTTTTGTCTTGTTTTTACTCAAAGGTTTGTGATAAGGGAACAAATACTGTGTAGTGAGCCTTGGGAAGGACTTGCTTACATGATGATTTTGTGTTGGAGCCTGCTTGTGGAGCAGGACACCGAATCTGTCTTTCTCAATAGCCTTGTCCATAGGGCATCACAGAGTTTGGAATTCCTGTAAATTCAACTTGTCGATGTGAATTCTAATCCTACAGATATTAGCTTCCCTAATTAATTTAATTCTTTTGTGTATATAGAGACCTTTTGGGGGCTAAAAGGGCTGCATTTTCTGCCTAGAATGTAGTTTTCCCAGAGTAAATTACTGCCAAAGAATTTCAATGTCTAAGAAGTTTGGCACAAGGTATAAAATAAAAATCCTAAGCCTACAATTTCGTACTATGAAATAATTGGATTGTAGTATTATAATGAAGGAGCTGGGGCATATAACTGGCTCTTCTGCAAACTAGCTCATGGTCTTGATTCAGTTACTTCACTTGTTTAGACCGCGATTCCATCATCTTTTCTCTTGGGAGGGTTGCATTGTATTGCAGCAGCGTGTCCTGGACTGTGTTCCGTGAAAAGCTAGCTTTCTGAGGAAGATTTTTTAAATAAGTTAAAAGTGGAAACTTTAGTCAAATATATTTGGAAAATACTGGGTTAAAACAAGTTGATCAGATTTCTTTACCGCAGGACTCACAGAGCTTCTGACGCACTGGGTGTCTCTGGAGGATGCTGGGTTTTCTAGGTGCTTTGGACCAGGGATCTATTTTTTTCCTCTTTGTTTTGTAAGGTTTTGGTCTGTGTTGGGGGTTTTTGGTTTTTGGCTTTTTTAGAATAGGTTACATGGTCTTCTGCACCGAAGGTACTGAAATGTTGAACTGGACAATATCTGACTCTGCAATTATGCAAAAGTGCTGTGTTCTTTGAGTTCAGAAGCTTCCTTTGGGGGTAACAGGAGGATGGTGTCTTCCCAACTAAGTCACTTATGGAACGTATTTTGAAGGAGGAAAATCAGAACTAGAATCTGATGAATGGATAGAATTTTTAGGTGAAGCTGAGTGGAGACACTTATAGATGAAAGGTATGGCATGAACAGAAGGAAAGTTATAGTAGATTTTGGGAAATTATGAACTGTCAGAAATGATTGGATCTATAGTACACATTGAGAAATTGCAGGGGAAATGTGGGATGGTGTCAGATTGTTAAAAGCCTGAGTGTCAGAGTACAGAGGCTGAGCTTTGGGTAGGCAATGTAGAGCCATTTGAGAAGAATGATGCAAGCAAAGTGATATGAAAGGCAGCTTAGCATGGGACAACGAAGAAGATGGATTAGAGTGTAGTGTGCAAGCGGACAATTTTGTGATATAGATTTGAATGTGAATGAGGATGGTGGGTGGCATTGAGAATGGAACGGCAGGGTTAGAATCTGGCTATTTCTGAATATCGGAAGACTCCTGAGTGTTTGTTACTATCCAGAAAACACTGGAGATGTTGCCTCATGTGGAGAGAGACAGAGATTCAGCAGGAGAAGTTCCTCAAGAGCAATACAGAGTCTTACTGTGTCTCGGGAAAACAAGAATACATAGGCAAGTGCTGTATTTGACTTGTCTGTTCATTCGCTCATTCATTCGCTCACCCATCGATGCCCTCATCGAGCACTGATGATGGCCTGCCCTGTGTAGGTAAGCATGTGTCTAGGGACATTGTAGCCTTTTTCCTAATTTACTGCTAACAGTTGTACCAAGGTCCTTTATATTCTTGCAACTCATTCTAACTGATAGCACACGTAAGGCTTATGACTTCATTAAAGTAATAACAAAATTCTGTAACTGAATTTTTAAAACTGTTTCTTTTTTATCTTCTTTTATTCCTCTAATTTGCTCATTGTTAGAGCTCACAATTTAAAACCATACTGGGCAGTGGTTTCTTATGAAATAAATGTTTTAAGCCCTATACTCTACTTTCAAGGGCCTGTGAAGATTTAAATAACATAATGCACTAGAAACATTTACTTACATTAATGCTGGATATTGATAGTTATTTACTACTTTGCTACTTTATTTTTATAAGGGAACGTTTATTTAGAAAGTCATAGGGGTAGAAAAAGTAAGCCAACTGGGCTGCATGGGCTCAGGAAACAAGTTACAAAGGCAAAAAGAGGGCTGTTGGAGCTTAGGAGAGAGAGAGAGAGAGCACAAAGGTATGTTCCTTGAGGGAAGAAGAGGGGGAGAGGTGAGGGTGTGCTGGAGACAGGGAGAGAGAGAGAGAGAGAGAATGCTCTGGGGGAAAAGGGGGTTGGGGAAAGGCCCGGGCACACTAAAGAGAGAGAGAATGTCACTTTGCCACTCTTACCTACTACGATCATGGCTACTACTACTACGATTGCTGTAGATGTACTCGAGGCCTTCTCTGGCTTCCAGCAATACTCCAGCATACTCATATGTAACTTCAATTTTCTGCTGGCCTCACCGTACAGAAATATGTTTGAGAAGGGGCACAGGGCAATGTGAATTAACTCCTGTGTGTAAAGTTCACGACGTTTGGGAGCATCTGAGAGGTTTAAGGCTGTGACCTATTGGAATGAGGAGCCTGCAGAATATGTGTGTATGTGCCTGTGAGCATGTGCACACGTGTGTTCATGTGTGTTTTCGAAGCAGTTTATTTAGATATGAGATACTATTTATGTATTTTTTCAGCTAAATGTAATATCCTATGCTCCTTTTAGCTTGAAACCTTGGAGTTTCTTGGTTTTCTTGAAAGAAACTGTAGAAGTCATGCCGAAGGGGAGGCCACAAGGCCGCTGCGACATCACACTCTCACTGCTCGGTCCTCCTTCACCCCGGGGTAACTTTACCTCCAAAAGCACTTGAAATCCAGAACCAGGATTTATAAAGACAAGAACACATTTCTAGAAAATTTGGAGCCAAAAAAAGACAGGTATTCACAGCTCTACTTAGAAGCCCTGATAGTTATCGCATTGAGCATCAGGGTACTGGAGTCCCACATGATGCACGCCCCAGTGTTTCCCCCCTTTCACTTTTATGGCCGGCTGCACAAACACCTGGACAACTGGGGTCCTCCTCCAGCGGCAGAGGTTACCATCAGAGCTGCCTGAGCAGAGTGTGTAATGAGGGTGATTTACGACGTTCTAATGATGGAGCTACAGATTTCTCTATTAAACACCGAGGACAAAAGGGGACAGGGGAGAGACATCAATCATGGCCACTGCTGACTGAAGTCCACAGTGGGCGTGCAAAGGAGAAAGGAACAAACAGTCTCAGACCCTGCTGCCAGCAAACCTGTGACTTTCTCCTCCGGGGCAGAAGAGAATTTCTCCCTCCTTGGCCTCCTCTTGGAACAACAACCTAGGAACCATTCAGGCAACAAATATTTATTGAGCAACTCCTCTGTTCCAGACTGTTCTAGGTTCTGAGTTCACAGTAGTGAACAAAACAGACAAAAATCGCAGCCTCTGTGAAAATGCTGTTTCCAGTGACTCCAAGGCATCGCGGTGCTCCCGGCAGAGCGTCAGGAGCAGGGTGCAAGGACGCCAGCACTGCAGAGAGCTGGGAGGAGGGGAGGGGTCAGGGCCTGGGGCCTGGCATCTGATTGGGTGGGGCCCGCAGGTCTGGGAAGGCCAGGGCTCCCACCCCACTAAGGCACGGGGAGCCATCAGAGTGTGTTGAGCTGAGGAGTGTCATGATCTCACATTTGAACAGAAATTGCTGACTTCAGTGGTAAAATACACCAAAGGGGGCTAGGACAAAAGCAGGGAGACAAGTTAGTAAACTCCCTGGGAATCTGAGGGTTTGTCTTCAGTTTTTTCCAGCTAGTTCTTCCTGACCAGACCTACACTGCTGACTGTCACTCAAAAATGTCTCATGCATGGTTCACGGAATCCGTCCTTCATCTTGGCCTCACAAAACACAGTAAATGCAGCAGCAGCTTCCCCCGGCTGCCAAAGCTGCAAGGCAGCGACCTTTCTCTTGCTCTCCGGAATCTCCAGTTCACGGGGCTCCTCTGTAACAGAATGAAATGGACGGTAAGTTCTCTGAGTACTCTGTTTGCCGTCTGTCCTTCTTGACTCCCATCAAGAAGGAAGAGGTGACGTCTCCCTTGAGAAGGGGCGGACTCATAGAGTGCTAAGAATTTTCTCCACAGAAATCTTCAGAAATTCTCAGTAACGTCCTTGAAGCTCTCTCTCCTTAGACTTGCCATCAGGAGCTAGTATTTCTCTCACATGTCTTTCAAGGGAAAAGAGGTAGGCAAAAGTACACTCTCTGAGCAAATCTTTTTCCCTGAGCCCTGTTCTTCCCCATCTTTTATGCTCTGGATTTAAGTGAGGGATTCCAGAATTTTGTAACCACTTTTTTGACTACCGCCTTTGACAATGTGCATCTCGGTCCGGCATGTTACTCTGGAACGTCGTAGCTATTATATTTTGGTGCCTTGTTTGCACCACCCTGTTACAAAGGGAAGACCTATTTGCTAATTCAAAAATTGTATATTTCTAACCAACAGTAAATGAGAATGTGTTTGGCAGAGAGAAAAAAGAAAGTTCAGGATGTCATATTGTGATGTCTTGGCATAGCAATATGCATGTAGTAGATGCTTAAATATTTGTTGAGATGATGGGGCTTTGTGCTTTGAATGGAAACTGCAAAGTAAATTCATATTAAGGAAGCAGTTTATGGTCAGATTAAGTCCAGCCCTTGCAAGCATTGTGTTAATAAACTAATCGTGCTTTCACTCTACATCAAACTACCACCTAAGGTATCAGTTTTTGTTTTTTCCTACAAAGAGCTGGTTGGCGATTTTTTCCCCTCACTATCATTTTTGCCCTCCTGTATCCTCTTCAACCCTCCACCCACCTCCCCCACCCTCTCCCCACCCCAGCAAACACCACAGGCCAGCGATTTTTAGGCCTCAAGTCCTTACGAGTCCTAAAAGGAAGTAACAAGTGTTGTCATATTGCCATCACTCTTTGGGTTTGCAGGAAAAGCAGGAGAGTTTTGTGACTGAGGGAAGAAAGGCATGAGCCTTTGTGTCTAGCAGTCACAGCTGGGCTGAGAAAAGTGTTTTAGCAATGATGGTGCTGAACACTGCACATTGCTTTCACATGACCTGTTCTGATGTGGGATTCACACTTAGGCTCTGCACCGATGCTTATGAATAAATGTATGTCCAGGGGATACCGTGTGCCAAACCGTAAACGGGAAGACAGCGCACGTGTGGGAAAGGCGCAGTCACAGCACCGGAACGGTTGTGAGGCACCTCCCAGTGAACTGCCAGCGAGAGGTCCAAACGATGAGCTCCGTGAGAACAGAGGGGGAGCAGTCACTGCGAGATGGGGAGGGATGTGGAGGCTTCGTGGGGAACCAGAGACGCCAGCTTGTCGCTAAGGCTCTGTCTTGCGAAGTATGGTGCTGGCGAAACGCGTTTCCTGCTGGCGTGAAATACACAAACAACCCGTCTGGCTGTGCTTCAGATTTTCATCTACTCTTTATCTTATCACCTTCTGCCAAACTGAGAAATAGAAGACAAATGTAGAAAAGTACCTAAAATAGTTTAAGGAAAAACAGTTTCATGAAAGGAAAGGAAAGGAAAGGAAAGGAAAGGAAAGGAAAGGAAAGGAAAGGAAAGGAAAGGAAAGGAAAGGAAAGGAAAGGAAAGGAAAGGAAAGGAAAGGAAAGGAAAGGAAAGGAAAGGAAAGGAAAGGAAAGGAAAGGAAAGGAAAGGAAAGGAAAGGAAAGGAAAGGAAAAGGAAAAACAAAGCCACACGTGTGGTTGTGATCACACGAGAGAACGCGAGCAGTGCTCTGGAATCTGTGTGTGTCTCTCCCCAACCGCCTTCCCCCTTTCCTGGTCCTCCAGGGAGTAACCACTGTCCTGCATCTCCTGGAATTGGTTTCCTTGCTTTTCTTTCTAGTTTTGTACACTACACACCGTAAACGAAAAACTGTCCAAACCTGGTCTGGAGCGACATTTTCTGTGTGATGTAACACAACAACTTGGAGAAGATGAGTATTCCTGAGAGAGTGCCTGAACAATTTTGTGATGGATCTTAATGAGATTAAGGTTTATTTTGGAAATTAACTACTCATCTGTCAATTTGGTTCTCAGTTGACTATCAGTTAAAAATTTACTACCTTTAACTAAACTCTCATCTTTGTAAAACTTGACTAAAAATGACCGCCTAACCATTCTCCTTTCTTACAAAGTGTACCTGCAAACAATAAATATTTGAATAGGCCTCTAGGTATCTTTGCCCTTGTATACAAAATTTAAAAAACTTTAATACCTACTTATAACTAAAGAGTCTGAAAAGTTTACCTTAATAATAATAACTTTAGTATTGCCCATTTCTAAACTTAATAATACTAGATTCATATTATATTTATCTTAGTGTCATCTTTGCTTTTTTTGCTTATTATTTTTTAGAGCCAACCATCTTGTTGTATACAGCTTCTGTTTATTCATTTTTGTTGCTGTGTAGTATTCCATTAGAGAGATATACTAATATTTATTCATTCCACAGTTGATGGACACTGTTGTTTCCAAAATTTCAGTTTTGGACTATTAAGGACTAGATGGCTGAGAAAATACTTATACATGTGTCTTGATGCAAATATGCAAGAGTTCTTCTCAGGGGAAGTAACCAGGAGTAGAACTGCTGGATCATAGGATATGCATGTATTCGGTTTTAGAAGATAATGCCCACTTGTTTTTCCCAAGTGGTTGTACCAGTCTCTACCCCTAGCAGCACAGTACGGAAGTTTCCATTTGTTTCATTCCCTCACCCTACACATGACATTTTCAGACTTTTGAATTTTCTTAACTGGTTTGGAGTACAATGGTATCTCATTTTGGTTTTGACTTTTATTTATCTGATTAAGTATGAGGTTGAACACATTAGCATATATCAATTGGTCATTTGAATTTCTTCTTTCATGATGTTCCTGCTGAAGTCTCCACCCCTCCTTTTTTTCTGTTTATTTGTAGTTTGTTTTATTTGTTTATAGGTAGGAGTTTGTGCAAACATAAAAAACATTGTATTGCTAACAGCTTCTCCCGCCTTGTGCCTGTGTTGATACCCTTCCGATACAATCAAAGTTAGCATTCTATTCCTTCAGGGTGTGCATGTGGGATGCATGCCATTCCACACACATCACATTTTCACTCTAAAATCTCTCATAGTGAACTGAATTTATTTGTTAATTGTAACAATTTCTTTGGTAGAGTCTGTATGGTTTTCTATAATAAGATCATGTCATCTGCAAACAGATAATTTTACTTCTTCCTTTCTGGTTTGGGTGCCTTTTATTTATTTTTCTTGTCTGATTGCTCTCACTAGTACTTCCAGTGTTATGTTGAATGCAAGGACAAGAGTGGGGATCTTTGTCTTGTTCTGGATCTTAGAGGAAAATCTTTTATTTTTTCCCTGTTATTATTATGTTTGCAGTGAGCTTTTCATGAATATCCTTTATTGGGTTGAGAAAATTTCTTTTTATACCTATTTTCATGAGAAGTTTTTTTTAAATCGTGAATGCATGTTGAATTTTATCAAATGCTTTTTCCTTTTCTATTTAGATGATCATATGGTTTTTACCTTTTGTTCTGTTAATGTGGTATATATCACATTGATTGATTTGCATATCTTAAACCTTGCATACCAGGAATAAATCCCACTTAGTCATGGAGTAAGAGTGGTTTATCTATTTTAAATAGCAATCTTTTATCAAATATATATTATGCAAACCTTTTCTCTAAGTCTGTGACTTGTCTTCTCATTTTCTTGGTCACTTAGCATTTTAATCATAGTTATTTTAAATTCCCAGTCTGATGATGATTCCAACATTCCTGTTGTATCTAAGTGTGCTTCTGATGCTTGTCTTGTCTCTTTAAACTGTGTCTTTTGCCTTTTAGTATACTGTGTAATTTTTTTGTTGTTGAAAGCTACCCGTGATGTACCGGGTAAAAGGAACTTTAGTCCATGGGCCTTAATACTGTGGTGGAAAGGTATGGAGGAACTGGAAGCGTCCCACAGTAAGTGGCATGGTTAAGTCTCAGTTTTTCCATCAGCTTATGCCCCTGGCTGTGACCTTTAAAAGTGCTTCTCATGTTTCTCCTCCCCTCCTCCAAACATGCACACACACTCACACACACAGGTGAGACAGGAAGACTGGAGGAGGCTGCAGTTGTCTATTTTTCTTACTCTACATCAAAGGCTAGAGGGGACTGGAGCTGGTTAGTTAGGTCTGCTCTCCCAGGTCTGTTAGGCTCTGGTGAAATCATTTATTTTGTTGAGAAGAACAGAGTGCTCCAAGCTTGCTTCAAAATGACTGTTTTGTCCTGATCTCTGATGGAAGAAGGGGGGGATTTTTCTAATTATCTTTGTGAGAACCTGGTAGGCCTTCTAGAAGGAATACCTCACAACAGTGTAGGAGCTCCACTCAGTCTGCCTTCCTGGAATTTTTAATTCTCAAACTTGTCTGTACTGAGCTTCCAGCAATTCATCAGTTGCAGCCTGGACTTTCCTGCTCTGGTGCTGGTGCCCACAGAGGGTTCTGCTCTGTCAGTTGTGATTCTCTGTACCCACTTGTCTGCCTCTCAAAATTTGGGCGTGGTGATCTTGATCCTCTGGCAGATTTAAGAAAAACTGTTGATTTTCAGTTTGTTCAGCCTCCTTCATGTGTGGAGGGGAGGGATGACCTCCAAGTTCCTTTTATGATGGAAGGGAAACAGAAAGTTTTGAAAGTCTTTTTTTTAAAGACAATTCTTCCAGGTTCACTATGCTATAAATATTATTTTATCTCAGAACAATTCTTCACTCATTTTACAAAGGTCTAAAAAAGTTTTTTAAAACAGACTTAGTCACGTAGTAGCAGAGCTAGTGTTAGAACTGGGAATTTAGACTTGTTGACAGCTTTGTATGCTGGATTAAGTGAGCAGAGTGGTAAAGTAGATTTTTCTCGAATAAAAATCCATGGGAGAATGGAACAATAAGCATATGATTAAATAGGAAGCAGGTGAGTTCTTAAAAAAAGAACAATTTGAAACATAGTGAAGGAAAACTTAAAAATACCTTTCTTTCAGGGCATAATGTGTTGTGATAAAAATCTTTGTGTTTTTATAGATCTTGAAACTAACATAAATAAAAGTAACAGTTATTGAGTACTTATGTAACTAGCTCAACATTCTCAAATATGTGCCCCATGTAACATAAATTTCAAAAAATAAAAGTTTAAAAAAAGATTTTTTTTCTGATCAAGTAAATTTGGGAATTAGTATATATGCTATCTCCTTCTTATTGATTCACTAAAAAAATTCTTATATTAAAAAACTTTGAGAAGTTGCACATCAAATGAGTCAATGTGATTAGTTTTATCCCATGTTTCCTGCACTTATTTGACCCACACATCTCGTTTACCGTCCTCCAGAACTTGTCTTCTGAGGAACACACTTAGGGAAAGTAATCCTTGCAAGCTAACATATCTCACAAATTGAGCAAGATAGGTTTACAGTGGTTATTTTCAGATAAAGAAATCGAGGCTTAGGATTTACATAACTTGCAATTATAACACTGTGAGTGATAAAACTGGGATTTAAAGTTAGGTCAGTGTTTTTAAGGCTCCAACTCTTTCTACCCAAAACTGCTTCACTAAAAATAGAGTTTTTGCTGAAAGGGAGAAAAAAATAATGATCAGAGAATCTTTACTTACTTCCTATTATATTCAAATACCTCTGACTAACATCTGTAATGAACAAAAGGATTAGGCTTCCCCACTGTTCTTGTTGGCATTATTGCCCAATGCAACATTATTAACATACATATACATTAAATGCTCAGATAAAGGTAGTAGGACTCCTATATCAACAGATGTTTCTTTTATGACCTCTCCCTTCTCTGTTATATTTTCAGTGACAGGTAAGGTAGAGAAAAGCCTTCAGATTCTCACCATGGGGAAGGTTCAAGCATGAATGAGAGGCTGACCTCGCTCTTAGAAAAATAAAGGCATATATTTTGTAAGTGGGCAATCATTTTCCTGGAGGCCTGGTTTAAGTCCTGGCACGCATGCTTTCTTCAGGGACTAACTATGCACTTTTATAGTTATTTGTCTTCATGTTGAATAAAAAGCGACATTGCCATGGAAACTGCTTTGTTGCATCAAGCTTGCTCTGAGATAAAGCAAAGGAACACAGGCTTTTCACAGTGCCTTGTCAACCTCTTTATTTTTGTGGATAAAATGAAAACCAGAGCTATATCCCTGGTATTTTCCAGTGTTTTTAAAGTAACAGAAAATGCTAAATTGAAGAGCTCAATAGGTCACTGGATTCACAAAATTCAAAAGGTCTGTTTTTTTTTAAAGCATTTCCTGGCATCTCCAGAGGCCACACCTACCATAAACTGTTTACGCATAATAGTGAGTTTTAAGGAAAAAGGCCAAGTGATCACTTAATCTCCTGGGTCTACTGGCTCTAAACATTCTTTGATGTCCATGCTGTATTTAATAACCAAGCCAAGAATTTTTGATATTATTAACTAATGGACTTTTAAAGTTCAGGGCCATTTAAGGCTTTGTCTGAGCTTTGTGGTCAAAGATAACCCGTGTTTGTCACCAGCTGAGATGCCCTGTTTTGGCCGGGTTCAGAGCAAGAGCTGAAACTTCTCAGACACCTCACAGAGACAGGAAACATATTTTTTGGTTCGTTTTATGAGTTCCTGCGTAAACTGTGAATTGCCATAAACACGAGGTCATTTCATTGGCCGTGCTCCTCCCATCGTTCTCACCGCGGGGCCTAATCACGGGTCCCCTGCCACAGCCTTAGATTTCTAGAGAGAAGGAAAATAATGCCCCATAAATTGAAAACAGTGTGAGGATGTGGACTTCGAAATATGTCCCTTAAGAGTTCAAGGGGAGTGAAATTTATGGGCACTGTTTATTTTACACTGTCATTTAACTCTTCAGAGAAGAAAATCCGAGACTCTTGTAAAAGGGGAGGGGCGATGAGATGATTTTTGAAATCATAATTAGAATGTTTGGATTCAAAAGGCAGTTTTCCCTCAGGGTGCTTCCTTTGAAGGGAGGCGCACCTATCCTGACGGAATGGCCACTGTGTAAAAACATCTGTGGCTCTGTTTGGGGGGTAATTGTCTTCAGGTCTGGCTTCTGAATAATTGAGCTCTTGTTACTTCATAATTATCCTGAATACTTGACCACAACTGGTATCACACAACCTGCTGATTCGATTTACCTGCCATCCCCTACTCTGAGGGATTTGGGGTTATTTAAGAAAATCAAATCCATCTTCAGAGAATGAATTTTTGCCACAACTGAGACTATTCAAAAGAATCTGATCTGATGTCTATAATAAGACAAAGTTCTGATATAGCTTAAGTAATTGTAACTTCATGAGACTACGTGTACAGATACCAAAATCAAAGACCTTAGACAGGACAATGCACATCTGAATGTGAACATTTGGGGGGGTGTTAAAAACAAAATAAATCACATGTCTTATAGTCGTACTTTGTATACTGAAACCAAAAGCACAGAAACCTTTCCCTCAGTGCACTTTGTGTATCTTCAGCCAAGAGCAAACATTTTTGATTATTCATTATTTAATGGAGGACTGGTATAGGCTCTGGGGAACAAAACAGACACAGTCTCCAATTTCATGGAACTTAAATTAGAGACAGACAAAAAATTATATATATATTTGAAGGGGGACCAAAAAATACCCAGAGTTATCTCCTGCAGGATGGGCACGTTGTAGTACAGACTTCCTCCACTGGGTGAGTGTCCTAGGATCCCTCTGTACCTATGTACCGATGACCTTGTTGTGAGAAGCTGCATTCGGCTTCAGTGAGCTCTTTTTAAGACTTTCAACACACTTGCCCATTGTACGATGGGTGATTTACGAATGCACCTGCCCACACTGTGCTCAGTGTTCAGCAGTTTTCAACAACAACAACAACAAAAGAGGAATGACCACTGTGCCCCGCCCCCTTCACCTGATCTCACCTTGATCAACATTTTTTTTGTTTCCCCAGATGAAAAAAAGGCTTTAAAAAGAAATGTTTTGCTGATGTGGAAGAGGTGAAACAAAAAAAAACAGCAGAATTAAAAAACATCAAAATCGACAAGTTCAGAAACTGCTCTGAGCAGTGGAAAAAAATCACAATAGGTGTATTGAAACAAATGGAGAGCACTTTGAAGGTGACTAAAAATTAAACATGTAAGAATAAATACACGATTTTCTATAAATTCTGTTTTTTTTTGGTGCCTCCCAGTATGTGTGTGTGTGTGTGTGTGTGTGTGTGTGTGTGTGTGTACATATCTGTATAATGTTTTAGGGCAAATAATTGCATATATTGCAAAAATATAGCATGTAATGTCTTGGTACGGTAGGTACGATGGAGAAAAACTAAGCTCACAGAAGCAAAGTGATGGGGTAGAGCTGCTCCTGGGACAAGGTGCTCAGGAATGACCAACCTGGCAAGGCGAGCTTTGAACAGAGATGTGAAGTGAGGGAGCCACATTTGTGGATGTTTTGGGGAGTAGCAGGGGGTGGAGTGTTGAGAACATTCTCCAGAGGGAACAGCAGTTGCAAAGGAGCATGCTTGCTTGACAAAGGAAACTGTTAGAGCGAACATTCTGTCTCAAGAGACAATTAAATACAATTTAAGAACTAAGTACAAATGTACAGAGGAGGGGAAAACTGGTTTGCACTGGACTGAAATCTCTCTTGATCAAAGCTCAGGATAAAACCGACTTTTTTTCTCTTTGTCTTCTGCCCTCCATCCTTCCCAAGAACATGTGGAGTTTGTTTTGTTTTGTTTTAACATCTGCTCTCAAATTGTTTAATTAGAATAAATCCAACCATGTCATTCTAGACACATATCACGTAGTTGGGATGTGTCATTTTGGCTCAGCTGCCGTGCTATTCTACCTCTGTTGATGCATTAGACTCAAGATACATTGTCAAAGAAGAGGCAGGTTTGACAGAGTAAAGTAAAATATTTTTTAAAAAGATTTTATTTATTTATTTTTAGAGAGGGGAAGGGAAGAAGAAAGAGAAGGAGAGAAGCATCAATGTGTGGTCACCTCTTGTGCGCCCCCTACTGGGAACCTGGCCTGCAACCCAGGCATGTGCCCTGACTGGGAATCAAACCTGCCACCCTTTGTTTTGCAGGCCCATGCTCAATCCACTGAGCCACCAGCCAAGGCTAAAAGTTTTTTTAACCTGCAAAGGGTTCACATGATTTTAAAGATTTAAATATTTTAAATTTAATTATAACTAGGAATAAAGACAGAATAAAAACAAGCATGACATTGCTTTCATGGAGCTCAGTTCAGAGAGGGAGAGAAACATCAATGGAATAGTCATGCAAATAAATGTGAAATTGTGACTGTGATTGATAAATGCTGTGTAGGAGAGGCACTGGACCACAAGACCTTATGTACAAGGGATTTGACCTAGTCATGAAAGACTAAGGAGACTTCCTTTGAATAGTGATGCATCAACTAAGATTTGAAGAATGAATAGGCATTGATTAGGGTATTTGTCTTCCCAAATTGAAGCTAAAAAGAAATTAGTGAGCAAAACTGCTTATTTCTCAACATTAAGGAAATCTTGTTTCATATATGACCTAACTCACTTCGCTGCCTTTCTCCCATCATGGAGATAACCTGCCCTGGCTGTAAAGGAGGTGGCTGAAGATGGCTGAAGATGGCTCTAGCTCTAAAAACATGGCGTAGATGAAGCTGAGAGCTCCTACAACCTTGGGCTCTGACAGGGAGAGCCCAGGAAACAAATGCAGGCAGTGCTACTGCCTGCAGCAGCCTTAGAGATCACCTGACCCAGTAGAACTCCAGTAGAACAGGGAGGGAGACTGGAGAGCTGTCGCCCGGGTATGGAGAACTAGCGTGGTGTCAGCCAAACGCCAGGAAAAAAAGGCATCTGCTTTCCATCAGCTTCTCACGCTTGCAGTGCAAGGAACCATCTGTCTGGATGGAATGATGACTGGTTTGATCACGAAAATATTCATTCTAGTGTGCTTTATTTCGACATGAGGGTTTTCTGGTCAATCTAACCCTTTGTTGCTACTTGTTGCTCTGGTCTTGCTTGAACCGCCTGCAGAGCTCCATGAAGACCACTAAAATGTACTTATTAACACCCATTACATCGTTATATATTAATACTTCAATGGAATTTAAAAATTATTCAGTAATACATGCTTGTAATAACCTGTTATTACAAATTGTTTCACAACAAAGAAAATATGATAGTGTTTCGCAATTCTTTTTGAAACTGATATTCCTCAATGTCAAACCAAGACGAAAACAGTTAAAGAAAACAAAGGCAGTCTGCCTCTTGTCGCAGCCTGATGAGGGCGGGCCAGTGTTTGATCCCTCGTCTGCCTGACGGAGAGGGTCAGTCCTTATTTTAAACACACTTTTTATTTTGGAATGATTTTAGATTTTTAGAAAAGTTGCAAAGATGGGACAGTGCATTTTCATGTACCCTTCACCCTGTTTCCCTCATCACTCATGTCTTACTGAAGCTCTTTTAAAATAAATAAATAAAACTGTTTCTAATTCAGATGTTAGACAAAGATGGCTCACCAAGGAAAATTCTTCTCTAAGAGAAAACATCTGAGAAGTTCACACAGACCACACAGACTAGTCAAAGCTCATCATAATTGCTTTTTAGGAGAGGATTAATGGTGCTGGACAAGAAATGATGAATGAGAGGAAAGAGTAAGGTGAGAAATTCAGGTAATAATCTAGATGTTTCCATCTGGTATCTGGGACTCAGTTCTCTCAATTCTTGAAGTGTCATTACGTGTTCGGAGTTTCAGCTCTATAGCTGGATTGTGTCTGTATCTTTTTGATAAGAGGAAAACACTCTGATCTTTCTCAGCATATTACAACTTGTGTTTAGCTTTGGTTTGGGATAAGTCAATAATGTACTTAATCGACGTACTCCATACTGGAGATTTTTTTGCTTAACACACAAGGCACAGAGTGTATATGCTATATACACCTTGCACTTTTAACCACGTGGTAATTTCTGAATGTGTGGAGCTGGGGTTGTAAGTGCAAGAATGAAAAGAACCATGGCCTGCAAAGGCTGAAAGAACCACAAAAAAATGATACGTGAATGTAATCCCTCTGTCTTTTGTAGTCCTTCTTTTCTCTTCTTTTTTCTTGACCTCAAGCTGGTTTGCTTGCTGTTGTACACAACTCAGAAAAGTAGACTAGCTTTACATTGCTTGCAGCCTGGACTTGACCCCTGAAGAGGTATTAGAAGAGTCAAACAGTTAGCAATTATGATGGGACCTGAGGTTGCTGAGGCAGAATTGTCCAGACTGGTTACTGGGTGATCAAGGCCGGCTGGATGGTATAGGATTAATTTAGTAGGTTTGGATATGGCTGAAGGCAGCGGTTAAACAATATCTCAAAGAGGGACAGGGTAAAGGGGCTGGAGTTCAGCTGTAATTCAGTTACTCACAATTTCCAACTTCTCAACAAATGTGAGAGCCTATTGTAATTTGGGGACTTGTGGAGTTTTGAAAAAGTTAAGATAGGAAGATTATTAGCAACCTGCCCTGGGGCATTAAGGGTCCCTGAGCAGCAACGCTGGTAGTTGTCAATGCAACTCAGAGCTGGGCTATTTATCTCCAGATATTTTAGTGAGATGCCCCCTCCCCTTGCTTCTTTCCTCCCACCGGGAGGACTCACTTCCGATGAATAAGCTTCTGATGTCCAGGGAGGGGTTTTGACTCTACGACTGTATGACTTTGTCTTTCTTCACCATAAATATTTATATTTTAAAACGCATTCCAAACCTCATAACAAAACATTTAAAACAGCCAGGCCCTAGAGGAAATCTGTGTAAAGATAATGGAAACCAGGCCATTAGCCTAAAAACAGGATTTCGTGTGCTCTGTCTAGCTTTCTCTTCTTGTAGCCTGGGCTCCGGTGCATGTGGGGTTGAGATGGGAGAGGGCAGAGACTCGGTACCCTCGAGGGGAACCGTCTATCTAAAGATCTGCTGCTGCTACAATGGGGACCGAGGCTGTGGGAATCTATTTGTTCAATCAGTAAAAATATCCGATACTCTGAAAAGGTCAGTTACGTTAGTTAGAGGGAAAGTAGATCCATGGCCATGACTACACACTTATGAAGGACCAAATAAATTAAAAAGCTCTTATTGATCCCAAGAGGAGCCCAGATGTGGAGAAGTGTTTGGATAGATTAGTGAAAACTCATCATCTCTGTATGGGAAAATACCTTGAGAAACGGAGCTGTGTAGATGCCACAGGTACACTGGCATTGAGTTAAGGTACAAGGAGCTTGTCAGGACCCTAGGAGATGGAGGCTATAGTTTTGGTAACGAAATTCAGGAATGATCTTTGAGAACACAGTAGAATTTCTGTATTCGAATGATTTCTATTTTGAATGATTTCTCAAGGCCATTCTGAAAGATGTGCTAATAGATATATTCAAGGGGTTGTATCCAACTGTACTGTGCTCGAGGATCTGATGTGAATTCCCAACTATGTGTGTCTGAAGAGTTTTAAACTCATTTAAAAGGTAAGAGTACAGTACGGCAACCTCCATTCCCCTGAGGCAGTTGTGTGCATTGTTCCACAGGCTGTTGTTGAGAACAGATCGTGCGCTAGCCTTCCAACAGGCACTTCTTAGCGACTGTGCTTATGGTGTGTGCCTGTTGGGCTCAGAAGGTGGAAATTTTGAGCGTCAGGGGAGAAGCTTTCCTGGAAGAGGGTTTCTGGGGCTTGGGCCCTGGGCGGGAAAAGCCAGGGAAAGCTGTGAGGAGAGACACGGGACCACCCAGCAGTGACTGACAAATGTTCTGCAGCCCTTTGGGGTTCTTTCCACCGTTTGCTTATTTGAAATGTCCCTTGTGAGTTTTAAGGAGGAGTTATACACAGAGTTCTATGAGGGCCTGGCCTTTCAAAAATCTTTTGTTGAGGGTTTGAAGTGTGTCTTAAAATATAAATATTTTTGGTGAAATAAAGCATTTTTCTATGACCTTTATCTGCTAGAAACATTTTTTTAATTTTTGTGAGAAATGCAGACCTTATATTATAGCTCAGAAAAAGTGAACCGTGTAGTTTTCTCTCGCAAAAAAAAGCCCTTTGTTCCTCAGTATCTACATCCGCATTTTCTAAGGGTTTCCTTCTCCATGCATCTTTTATTTACAAATTGTGCATCTGATCTGTCTGTGTTTTCAGTGTGTTCAATGCCGGGACAAATTTGGTTATGACTTTACACCCACATGGAAACTATTTCAGTGTTTAAACATCCAGTGTCTTTTCTGTGGTTTCTAATGTGTCTTTCCCAAGTTTCTAATAATAACTTTCTCTGATCTTCCTGGTGGCAGCCAGGAGCCGCTTGAGTGATTCCGTTGCTCTTTGTAAATGTGATTTATTGAGTTTTCCTTTATTGCGAGACCTGGCTATTCTTGAACAGTGAAAGAGTTAGCATATATTTTATATTTTACTCTCTTCATTAGTCATTGTCAGTGCGAAAAACATTCAGGGTTCAGGGTAGGAGGCTGGTATAAACAGCAGCTACTTGTTTTTTTCCAACCCACTTGCTGTCAGAATTCTAACAGAGTGTGGAATATCAGTAACATCATGGAAGAGCAGTTTATCGTTTTCTAAGGACATTAGTGCTTCATTATACATCTTAATGCTGACACAGGACAAATTGTGCTTTCTGTGGCCACTTCCGTGGGCTTTAGCCTTCATTCCTCTTGGACAACAGTTCCTTTAATTAAAAATGTTTTGGGATTTGTCTACTTAATGTTCCTTTTGAAATTTGAAAAAAACCTAGATTTGGAAAAAATTTTACCAATTCTTTACCTACCCGTCTTTTGATGAAGAAATACATTCAAGCTCTGCTTCCATGGTTCTATTGAAAGTTAACATCCTACCTAATGGGAACCATCCCGTTGGTAAAAGTTCTAATCATACACTGAGCAGAAATATGCTTCCTATAGTCTCTACTTATGTATTCTAAACAGTTCTCTGTAACCAAGGGAATGTCTCTTTCTTTTGCACATTTGAAATTGGTTACTATGTCCCACAAAGCCTTCTTTCTTACAGAGCAAACATGCTTCATCAATTTATGTAAGATGGTTTTGGGGGCTATCGTCTTCATTTATTGTTTTAATTCACTGAAGTGTTTGAGGATCTATTTCGTGCTGGGTAGTGTCTATTACCCTTTGAAGCTGTGAAGGCAGGTACTAATTAGACACTAAACTCAGAACGTCGAGTGTAATGGGAGAGATGTTTAGTGTGATTGGCACTGAAAAGAAATATATGCTACATGCCATAGAATACATGGGAGATACATCAAAGTCATTATGTTTTCTTAAAGGGTCACCTAAATCGTGCTTGAAGGAGAAGAGATGTTTGCATTGAGCAATAGGCAAAGCATAGAAATACAAAAGTGTGACACATTCAGGTGAAATACGGGAAGAGTGAAAGCAGTATTTGGTGTAGCGATGGAAGAGAAAACTAGGGAAGGATCCCTAGTTTATAAACAGGGCCCAGACCATACAGAGTCCAGGTGCTTAATGGGGCTGGAACTTTATACTGAGTGCTCTAGGTAGTCGTTCAAGTATTTTCAGCAGGGAAGCAACTTGATTACATTTGCTTTTTAGTCAAATCACTGGTAGCAAGTAAAAGGACAATGGGCTAAAGGAAAACAAACCTAGAATCCAGGAGCTTATTTAGACTCCTGAGGTGATTCAGGAAAACCTTGGGTCGAGGGGAGAGGGAGGGCGAGAGAAGACAAGAAAAGGAAA
This sequence comes from Tonatia bakeri, assembly GCA_004024845.1. NCBI lineage: Eukaryota > Metazoa > Chordata > Mammalia > Chiroptera > Phyllostomidae > Tonatia > Tonatia bakeri. The sequence continues at coordinate 110,054 of PVIA01002792.1, forward strand.
AGAAGAAAGGAAAGAGGAAAAAGGAAGATGGGGTGGAGGGGGAGAGAGAGAGAGAGAGAATATGAGTGGACACAGGAAGATGTCCTGGTTTTCAAACTTTCAAAGCCTCTTTTATTTATTCATTATTTCTTATTTTAAATATATTTTATTGATCATGCTATTACAGTTGTCCCCTTTTTCCCCTTTAAAAGAACTTTGTTAAATAGGTCTCCTCTCTTCCCTACATTTGCAGTTAATTTTTTAAAGACATTTTTTTAGAGCGGTTTACAACGAACATGAGAGGGAGATGCAGAGATTTCCCATTCAACTCCTGCCTCGTTAGTGCATTTCTTTCCGGCAGCATTAACAGGACCTCGTCACCATGAGCATCATGGAGGGTTCTGTAAAGTACCTGCCATGATGTTGCATTTGGCTCTTCTGCATGTCGTTTTAAACTCGTCAGGGCTTCTCTTACTTTCGCTTAAACTCCCACGCTGTGCTGGTCTTTTCCTGCCCCATCTTGAATGATTGTGACCATCTCCACATCCTGACTAGGTGGTACACTGGGCATTGCAGATTCTCCTCTCTTCATGGCACCGGTACCTTTCCCCCATCTCTGTTAAAGGAATGGGCAGGGACAGCTGTACCTAAACAGCAATTTAAAAAAAAAAACAACAACAAGCCCTGGCTGGCGTAGCTCAGTGGATTGAGCACGGGCTGCAAACCAAAGCATCGCAGGTTCGATTCCCAGTCAGGGCACATGCCTGGGTTGCAGGCCACAGCCCCCAGCAACCGTACACTGATGTTTCTCTCTCTCTTTCTCTCTCTCTCTCTTTCTCCCTTCCTTCCCTCTCTAAAAATAAATACATAAAATATTTTAAAAAACAACAACAAAAAAGAAATGGTAATAAAAACAATGATCATGTAGCAATGGCTGTGTGTGTGTGTGTGTGTGTGTGTGTGTGTGTACTATTCATGCCACATTCCCCTGAGAGTTTTCAAATAAAGATGTGATATTGCCAACCAATAGAAAAAGGATTTTTTTTTGTCTTTTGTAACCATATGACCAATGGCTGCTGATTTTTGGTCGGGGAAACTTTACTAATGTTTTATGGATTTGATACTGGGATTAGCTGGGCTGGTTCAGCCAGCAGGCAGGCACCAGCCGAGTACGTGGTAACCCATACCAACTGGCAGGTAAGTGTGGGAGTTACACCCCTGGAACCTCTCCCAACAGGAGCAGATGCCTCTTGTGATCTATTGCAATGGTACCTCTATAGGGCATAGACTCAAGGGAAACATCACTCACTGATCCTGGGTGAGGAAGTAGTAAGAGGAGGTTAACTAGATGCCCAGTGTCTCCACTGCAGTGTCTATTACAACCAACCACTCTGTGGGAGAGTCACACCCATTCTGACTCCTTCTGAACAAGCTAGATGCTCTACCAAGTATTCATGCCAACATGTTTGCCACCTGTTCTACACAGCGGCTTGGCCAGACTCCTCTCTTCAACTTCAGCCCTTACTGAATGATCCAACCACATCCAATCAAGTGCCCAGTGACTTACCAATGCACCATGCATACTGTGGCCTCATTCTTGACTTGTCCTTTGTGCATGTCTCTAACTGCAGGGGCTCCTCCTCAGTACACATAGTTAATATAAATTCTCTCTTCTCTAAGATATAAACCCCAACCCATCTCCCTAAGTCCATGGGCCATTATCAGCTAGGCCACAACGCAATTATTAGACCAATAAATCATGATACTATTTTTTATGTTATAATCCTATAAACCAAAAGGATAATAAATGTTATTGGCTTATTAAATCCAGGGATATTTTTAAGAGTGAACATTTTCTAAAGGACTAGATATCAAGGACCATTTAGCATGGACCAAATACACTCATGGATGTTTGGGACGGTACCAAATGTCAAGGACTTTTTGATGTGTACCAAGCGTCTCGGTGTATATTTTGGACAGAACAATATGTCCACTAATTATATATGAATGCAGGTGTTTAGTGGTTGGGTGAACTTTCTTAGAACTTCTGCTTTGTTCTGGGAGAATGGCTTCTCTATGTACATGAGGCTGGGGAACCTCAGGAACAATGACATTGAACAAGATTTTCTGCCTTTCCTCCTGCCAATGGCTTTGACTGTGGCAGCAATATTAGAGAGACTAAAAGGAAAAGGATGGTATTGCTTCTACAGTAGTGCAGATAAGTGCCCCTCATGTTAGGGGAGGGGAACTCACCCGTACTAGTGTGACAGGGCCAAGACCTTTGGTGGTTTGGATCCTGGTTCTGGGGATATTTAAGTAGAAAACTGAATGTGTCTAGACACTCATTTTGGAAGCTGTTTCTGACTTATCTTCTGAGGGATCTTCATAGAAATAGGTTCTCAGAGAGCTGATTAGTGGGTAGTTTTCCCACATGTGTAAGAGGGGAGAATAATTTTGTAACGTGGTGACGTATCTGGTATGGGGAGAGGTGGCTGGTGGGAGGGGGGATGCTCTGAAGCCAGGGACCTCTCTTTCACTAGTGGTGAGGCTGTGGAAAGAGCTAACTGACTTCTATGAAGGACAAGAACCACACTGTGATCCTAGTTCTGCTGGTGATTTGCTGATGACTTTAGGCAAAAGTGTTTGCCCTCCCAGTGCCTCTGTTTGTGAAGATATGACATGAGAAAGATGATGTCTTTCAGTGCTTGCATAAAATGATCACAAAACCTGCGTTTTCAGAGTTTATAAATGCCTTGCCATTCTAACAGCTAGATGGCACCACCGCCTCTAATATTTGTTTTAGTAATATGAATTTGATTGCAGCTGGTGCTGAATGCATTGTGCTTCTTTTCTTCCATGAAAGCTTTTGCCAAAAAGTGTGACTCTCAGGTTGAAAGGAATGTGGCTATGTTGATTTGAGACTATGGACCTCTGCATAGAAGATTTCATCATAGAAGAACCTGATGTCTTTGAGGAAACAAAAGCCATCTTCTCTCAGAGGATCAAATCACTGTATTGTAATCATCCCGTGGGTCTTAGTTGCCCTAGCTTCATCGCAGTCCTCTCTTTGCTCCCTGGATGACCTGCTGACAGGCCCTGTCCAGGGGACTGAACCTTAGCAAGGAGGGTTGTGCTTCTTTGAGAAGGTTCTGTCTTTACCCCATCTCCAGATCTTGGAGACTACAGAGTTACAAGGTGGCTTCCTTGATTGTTGATTTATAGATTTTAGCAATCTTCTGAACAAGACAACGTTTGCATTTGATGACTAAGTACATTAGACCCAGAGAGAATAAGCAGTTTTGTCAAGTTTACTCCCACAGTAATGGTCTCCAGACTCTCATCCTCACTGCCTTTTAAAAATAAACTCAGATGGTCTGTCTTTGGTGTCACAACTAAATGGGAGTTTAAAGGATAGCTTTGCATTTGCTAAATAAATAGAATCCCATAAGCTGGATGGGATATTTAAACTAGTTCCTCTTCCCTTATCGCCAATAAGCTCCAGAGCTGGGGTGCTTTGGGCAACTGGGGAATCCTGTGGAGTCAAACTCTCTGTAAGCAAAGGTTTTTATTCCTTAAAAATGGGTTTAAGTAATATTTTTCCTGTCTTTTAATATTGCAATAAAAAATACATGTGAATTAAGGAGAGAGAGTAAAAATTTGGAGTTTTATACAACAGTATTACAAAAATCCAACTCATTTTTGTCATTGTTTTTCCATCAAAGAATTTAAATTTTTGTGGTTTTTTATAATGGTTTTTTAGTTTGCAAGATGCCTGAAGAACACACTTAACAAGAAGCTGTCTTTCTCCTCAGCTTATCTTTGTTGATTTAAATAGGAAAGCATTGTGCATTCAGCCTGTCCACTTCCTGACAAGCCTGCACAAAAATTATGGAAGTAGCGACATGTCAACAAAATGCTAATTTCTTTGGGTTTTCTGTCTTTAATGTTTAGTCACTGAATCTGGAATTTCAAGGAGTCACTAAAATTTTAGAAAGTAGCTTGAAAGATTGTAGCAGTTTTACTGGATAGCAAATTATCCAGTAGCCCTAACTTTTGCTCAGCCCTAACTTTTGCTCTCTTCAAAGGTCTCTTTCAAAATAAAAATGGAATATTCAGCAGTTTTTATTTTTCTTTTATTGACAAACCACTTTTCCTTGTGTATGATGTAACTATGAGCCACTTGACCGGAAACCCTGAGTCAGGATGGTGGTGGGCTGCATGCAGGAGGTGACTCGGTCCTGCTGGTGGGCGCTGTCATTTCACCATTGGAGTGGAGCATGGGAACCTTCCTTCCCATTCAGTCTCACTACCCTCCCTGAGCATCAATATCATTGTCTTAAGTTCTTTCCCTACATGCATTTAGAATTGCTTCAGATCATGTTACACTTTTTACTTCAGACACTAGTGGACAGAACTGGCCTTTTTCCCCCTAAAGGTTTTTCTTCTTATTGAAAAAAAAAAAAAAAAAAAGGCTGAAATCAACAGGCTACATACAATTCAATTTGGACACATAGTCAAGCTGGGGCAAAAAGATTTTTCCCAAGCTAAGCACTACTGGGCTTTAAAAGAATTCAATGAAATGAGGCTGTCTGCAAAACACCTATCACGTATGCAAACATTTTGGCTGCTCAAGTGGTATTGCAAGCAATGAAAAAATGAAGACTATGGGATTTAGCAAAATGCATTGTTTTGGTGCTTAGAACCCAGTGGATTAGTAATACTAGTTTAGTAAACCAGCTCTAAAGGGGATGTTGTGGATGTTTCTTGATAAGTTGGTGCTGTACCATCCAGTACTCCATCAGCTGGATTGCTCTGGCGAGGGCTCCTATCAGAGTCACTTATGGAACTCGAGCAGTGAGTATAGACCTGTCGGTGTCTGTGAGATAGAGCGTGCGCTGAATCAGCTGCAGGGGGGAGAGACATGCACGTGATCAGTCACGTGGCTGCGTTCCAGCGCTCACTGCGCATTCAGTTCTGCCTTTATAATGCACGCTCTTCAAGTTTCACCGTTAGAACCTCTGAGCTCTAGACATACAACCACATTCTTAACAGAACCGTAAGGAGCAACCAAGTAAATTATGTGATGAAAACATGGCAGCGATTACTGAGAGATATCTTCAGAAGCTACCTCGCTGTTCTATAAGTATTTCACTTTGAGTGTTGGCAACAGGCAAGCCAATCTCAATGATGATAACCACAGATAGTGTGTGAGGTTGCTCTTACACGTGCATGAAAAGCAAAATAGTCCGAAGAATTTTAAGAAAGAGTAACCCCTGAAGATATCCTTTCTGGCTCATTTCTGGCATCTGAAATTTTACCACTAAAGCAATTTTCTCTTCCCCTCTTCCCTTTTTTTCTTTCTAAAGTGGTTTTCTGTAGCCTTTCTCTTTTAAAAAGCAAACACTCCTAGAACATTGCTATCAAGGACTCATGGTATATGGAGGGGTACCCCCCAAAACTAGAATTTATTTATAAAAAATTGTGTATTCTTGCATGTTTCAACTTCAATTACCTTCAAAGCTCTCTCCATTTGATTGAATACACCTATTGAGAGATTTTCTCCACTGCTCAAAATGGTTTTTGAACTTCTCAATTTTGATGCCTTTTAGTGCTTCTGTTGTTTTTTGTTTCACCTCTTCCACATCAGCAAAGTGTTTCCCCTGGACTTTTTTTTTAATCTGAGGAAACAAAAAAAAAGTCACTCAGAATGAGATTGGGTGACTAGGAAGGGTGGGGCATGGGGGTCATACGATTTTTGGTAAAAAATTACTGAACACTCAATGTAGTGTAGGCAGGTGAACTTTTAAATTACCCATCTCATGAAATGGACAATCATGTTGAAAGAAAATTTTAAAAAATCACTGAAGCCAAACACAGCCTCTCACGACAACACCAGCTGGTGCACTGATACAGATGGGGGTTCCTAGAACACTCAGCTAGCAGGGGAAGCCTGTACTACAAGGGGCCCACCCTCAGAAAATAATTCCAGTTTTTGGGGGTCCCCCCTCATATTGAAAACGCTACAGGTCATGATTTATGACTGTCTTTATAACTAAGTAATCATGAGAAAGTTACTAAACTTTTGTTAGCCTCATTGGGTTTTGTGGGGATTAAGTTCTAATAGTAAAAAAAAGCAAATAGTTAACAGTTCTCTTTTTCAAATTTGGATGTCTTTTTTTTTTCTTGCCTAATTGCTTTGGTTAGGACTCCCAGGAGTACTACGTTGAATAAAAGTGGTGAGATTAGGCATCCTTGTCTTGTCCCTGATCTCAGAGGAAAAGCTTTCAGCATTTTTATCATTGAGTGTGGTGTTAGTGGTGGGTTTGTCATATATGGCCTTTATTATGTTGAGGTACTTTCCTTACATTCCCATTTTATTGAGTTTTTAGTCATAAAGCAATGTTGTATCTTCTTAAATGCTCTTTCTGCATCTATTCATATGGTCATATAATTTTTATTTTTTAATGTGATCGCATTGAATAATTTGCAGATATTGAACCATCCTTGCATCACTAGAGTGAATCCTACTTGATCATGGTATATGATTCTTTTAATGTATTAATGTATTTGATTTGCTAGTATTCTGTTGAGGATTTTTACATCTCTGTTTATCAGACATGTTGGCTTGTAATTTTCTTTTTTGTGTGATGTTGTTGCTTCACTTGGCATCATAGTGGTGGCCTCATAAAATGTGTTGAGAAGAAATCCCCCCTCTTCAATTTCTGGAAGATTTTGGAAAGCACAGGTATCAAATCTTTTTTGAATGTTCGATAGAATTCACCAGTGAAAGAGTTGTTTGTGTCTCATTATATTGCCTATCCTTGAATGTTCCATGTGCACTTGTGAAGAGTGTATATTCAGTAGCTTTGAAATAGTAAGTTCTACAAATATCTGTTAAGTCCATCTGATCTAATGTGTCATTTAAGGCTGATGTTTCCTTGTTTACTTTCTGCTGGAGGGTCTATCCATTGATGTAAATAGGGTGTTAAAGTCTCCTACTATGAATCTGTCACTGTCTATTCCTCCCTTTTAGGTCTTTAAATAATTGCTTTAGATATATTTGGTTGGCTGCATATATATTAATAAATGCATGTCTTGTTGATGGATTATTCCCTTTTTGATTACAAAATGTTTATCTTTGTATCTTGTTACCTTTTTTGCTTTGAAATCAATGATGTCTAATAGAAGTATGGCCACACCCCCTTTTTTCCGAATACCATTTGTTTGAAGTATCACTTTCCACCCTTCAACCTGAGCTTATGCTTGTCTCAGAGCTGAGATGGGTCCTCTAAAAGCAGCATATAGTTGTGTCTTATTTTTTTAATCCATCAATTACTCTGTGCCTGCAGTTGGTGAGTTCAGTCCATTTGCATTTAGGGTGATTATTGATATAGGAAGATTTTCTGCAGCCATTGGACCTTTGTTTTCTGATTGCTCTGTATCTCCATTGTTTTCCCTTGTGTTCTGTCTGCTGTTCCCATTCGATGGTTTTCTATGATGTTATCTGTTCCCTCTTTTTTATGTGCAGTGTCTTAGCCCTGGTTTTTTGTTTTGTGGTTGCTGTGTTTGTATAATATAAAATGTTCCATAGATAAAATAGTCCTTTTTATTCTGATAGCATCTTATCTTCATTTGCCTACATGAATTTCTTCTTTTTTCTCCTCTCCTTTTATGTTTTTGTTGTCATAAATTATTACTTTTAATGTTGTGTGTTCATTACCAAAATGCAGTAACTATAGTTATTTTTAATGCTTTTTTTTCCTGTTTCAATTTATGTTGTAATTAAGTGTTTAACAACCTGTTCTGAGTTGCAATTTTCTTTTTCTCTATATCTGTTTGTCACCTTAATCAAACTTTTGTCTTTTTATTTCAGGTAGAAGAGCTCCTTTCAGCATTTCTTATAATGTGGGCCTGTGGTGGCAAATTCCCTCAGTTTTTGTTTAGGAAAGTCTCTATTTCTTCTTCTTGTGGAAAGGATAATTTTGCTGGCTATACTCTTCTTGGCTGGTGGTTTCTATCTTTCAACATTTTGAACACATCAGTCCATGCTCTCCTAGCCTGTAGGATTTGGGCTGAGAAATCTGGTGATAATCTGATGGAGTTTCCTTTGTAGTTTCCTGTCTTTTCTAACCTGACCGCCTTGAGAATTCTTTCCTTATCATTAACTTTTGACAATTTTAATAGAATGTGTCTCATAGAAGGCCTTTGTGTATTGAGGTAATTTGGCGTTCTCTTAGCTTCTTGTACTTCAATGTCCAGTTCCTTCCTTAGGTTTCATTAATTATTTCTTTGAATAGGTCTCTGCTCCCTTCCCCCTCTCTTCTCTTTCTGGGATGCCAATTATCCTTACATCACCCTTTCTAATGAAGTCAGATAGTTCTTGTAGAGTTCTTTCATTTGGAAAAAAAACCTTAGTACTCTCTCTGTTTCCATCCAAATCTTTAGATTTCCATCTTTGAGCTTGCTAATTTTCTTTTCCATTTGGTGTACTCTATTTTCAATGCTTTCTAATGCATTCTTGGTCTCATTTATTGAGTTTTTAAGCTCTATAATTTGTTTGGTTCTTTTTTATAGTTTCCATATCTTTGTTAAAGTATTTCTTCTCATTAATTTTATTCTTGAGCTGATTGAACTGCCCATATGAGTTGTCTTTTATCCCATTAAGTTTCTGCATGACTGCTCTTGATTTCTTTACCTTTTAGATCACAATCTTCCATGACTTTGAGTTTGTTTTTGTGGATAATTGTGATTTTCTTTTTGTGTTAACATGTTACCTTGGTTGTTCATAGTGCTTGATGGCTTGTCCCTCTGCCAGTGCATTTAAAGTTGAGAACACCCTTCTTATTTAAGAACCGTTTTGATTTTTAACAGTTTAGCAGGCTGATAGAGATATCTCTTTTGTTTTCCAGTAGGTGGTGCTATGGTGCAAGATTTTGTTTTTTTTTCTGGCCTGTGCTTTTACCCCTAGAATGTTTGTTTGGGGAGTGCTTTGTTGTGGTCATGGGGATTATGGCCTGAGTGACCAGGGGTGGTGTTTCCAGGTCACCTCATTGTCTGGGCACCCCCCCACTGCGCTGGGGGGATGTAGCAGGTGGGAAGGTGCTAGAGCCTGCTGACTACCTGGATCCCTGTGGTCATGGGTGCCACTGTGCTGTAGTCGGGAGGCTGTCGACACCCCTCTGTGGCTGCTCCTGAGCTCCTCCAAAAACCATTCAAGGGAAGAGTTTGATTCTCAGAGGCTGATGTTGCTTCTGCCCCTCTATACTCCATTAGGCCATATTGTGGGGGCTGCATCCTTACTCCATCACCACTGTCTTAGCTGGGGTCATGGGCTCAGCTGCAGCAGCTGGGGTACTGCCATCTGTGAACACTGTCCTCTTCTTTCCTCCTGTCTTGCCTCCCCCACCTTCAGATGTGCTGATGTGTGTATCTCGGGCCTACTAGTGTGTTGAACATAGGAACCTTTGTTGGGTTACAGTTGTGAAACTAGTTGGAGATTCAAGGGGAGATACAAAGGATCTTCTCACTTCCATGATGCTGCTATCCAGTACTGTTTTTCTAAACCAACCTATTATATATATATGTGTGTATGTATAATATATAGTAGGATAAGAATAATAAATGAGTATATTAGTGCCATTACTAATGATTATTTTTAGCATAAGAGAAAGGGATAAAAATAAAAAAATCAAAGAATAAAAGCTCTGTAGTTCTGTATTTGAATTGGAAATACTGCTCTGAATTCCTGATGAATTTCTCATAAAAATGATCAGGGACAGCATGAGTTCCTAGTTTATTGGTGACTAGAAACAACAAATTATATATATGATGATAAAAAGGAAGATCTGCTCTTGCAGGTGCTGTCCAATGAGGGGGAAAGGTGCCCTCGGGTAACGAGGACACCTCGTTCTTCCTTCACCACTGAAGGATGTTACAGTAAAATGAATGACCATCATGATTTCAATCAAGAACGGCTCCAGTTATGACCATATCCAATGTTGGAGAGCAGTCAAATGTTTCAATATCTTGGGAAATAAATCATGTTTCAGCATTGAAACATAAGTTTTGAGTATGTCAAAACTTATTTATGTGGCTTGCCTTATTCCCAAACGGTGCTGAAAAATGAGGAGTGGTTATATTCGGAAACACTTCCAAGTGTGAGGTAATGTCCCCTATTGATTTGCACCATGTGATACCTTGAAGCATCTTGGTAGGGATAACAAGTGTCTGGTCTGAGTCTATAATTATGAAAGGAATTGGCTGATAAATAGTTATGTGAATCCATGTGTCTCTCAGACTGTAAGCGCTGCCCGATTAGGTCATTGCAAGATGATCAGGGCCGTCTAAATACACAGCTAATCTCCAGATGAATTTGGAGCATCTTCTTCTCTCCCCACAGTTCCTTGCCCATGAGAGCTCACGGGGCCTATTTAATTAAATAATTTTTCAATCTAATGCCCTCTTCTTATTCGTCTCTTTATATCTTAAAAAGTGTAGGATTATAACTTGCTTCACATTTTAAACTTATGATTTATTGAGTCACTAAGCTTAACTATCAATGACATAGACGGGTGTTAGTTGAATGAACTTGATCTTAGGTGAGATACTCAGACACTGATAGCTTTCTTTTTTTGGTAGAGCAGTGAATATTTTAAATTACACATTTCTGTTATCTGTTTTCTGGGACTAAAAGTAAAGAAATATATGGAAATGATCACATTATAAAGAGAACAAGTGATCTTCCTTTTCAAAGAAGGGCAAAAATGTACTCAATTGTGTAAAATGTATTAATTCATACTTTTCTAAATATCTATATATATACATACACCAGGCACTATGCTAGATACTGTAATACACAGAGGTGAGTTATATAGAGAGAGTGCTCCTTATCATACTCTTGCTTACTCTTGCCATCTCCCACATTGTCTAAAATTCATTACGTGGTTATATAAACTCTATTCATTGCTACTCATGTTTTTAAAAATGCATATAAACTTGCAGTTGTTAGAAAACTGTCACCCAAGTGTTAGCGCTGTAGGGCAGAAAGCACTGTGGAATGTGTTCTCTTGTCGGGCTGCTCAGTGGAAGATGAATAATGTTCTCTCTTATTAAAATCAAAATGGGCAGGATGCACGCCAGGTCAGCAGTGTTGCTTTCCATCTTATGTGGTTTTACTCCTGCTGAACTGACATTGCTCTCACCTCCATATTCTCCAACTAGTGCGGAAGCTCCTTAAAGGCAGAAATTGGACTCCATGTTTTTATTTCCCAGTAATATCTAGAGTAGTGTTGAAAACATAGTAAATAACCAGTCATTGTTTTTAATCAAAACAGTAATCAGACATCTCTTCTTAGAAAACCCAGTGAAGGAGCAAGACAAATATTCATTTCTTTCCTTTTACAGATTGAAAGACTGAGATTGCAGAGTTTACCAGAATTTTCCAAGTTCTGTTAGCGAGTGGTTGCTGAGCTAGGACTAGGGAGGGGCCCCACGGAGAGTGTCCTGACTCCTCTAAGAACTAATATCTCCAAATGACACATTGTTGGTGATGGTGATGTTGCATAAAAGTTAAAATGAGTAAATAACATCAGGTAAGATTTAGTGAAATATTATTCATCTTTCAATAACAAAGTGAAAATAGTAATTATTTAAAGACAGCTAGCACACATTCTTCCAGATGCCAATGAGGACTCTTGAGTAGATGATGGCATTTTGGATTGCGGAAGAACAAACTGTGCTAATGAGACTCCCAAGCCTTGAAGGGTTATTGTCCTTTTCTGACTTGCTTATAAACTTCCTAGCATGCCACAGAATTCCTCCGCCATTGGCAAATGCAATAGTAGTGAACAATTTTGCTCTTTTACCTCTAGGAGAATTTTGAAAAACTAAATCTCCTTGCACATTTTTAAATTGATATCCAAAAATTTTATGATAAGTGAAATAGTTGCAAATGATGAAGTAGCCATTGTACTGTAAACATTGACATATTAAAATAAAACTGTTATATCATTTTTTAAATGTTTCCAATGGCATATAAATGCAGTAATCTATTTAAAATACATGAATAAGCTCTTCTTAAGTGTTAGAAATTTATTTCTACAGTAAATTTTACTCCTAGAACTACAATTTCCATTCCATTGTTCTCTCAGAAGTCATGGTGTAATTAGTTTTATGCTTCATGTTCTTTATGGCCTATTTATTTTATACTTCTTAAAAAAGGTATATATTCATTAGTATAAAATTCTGTGACCATAAAGCTCCAAGTGTTCACAAGCATTCTTCTTGATTGCATTATTACTATAGTTATTGTTAGTGCATGATTAATCAAAACAAAATGTTGCATATATTCATAATTATTAACATAAAAAAGCAAAATATTAATAGAAATACCCTTATTAACGAGATAGATGAAACAGATCTTTTTCTAATTAAGTCATGTATCCATAGATATAGTATTTATTGCTAGGATGAAACAGGACTTAGCATAAATTTTATTTCTTTTTTAAAAAACATAAATGCTGATAAATCTTGTTCATACAAATAAGTAAATGAGAGTGGAAGAAGTTTGTTATAGCAGTGATATTAGCAATATTCAATTCAGTTCTTTGTTTTTTTTCCCTGTACTAAATATCAAAATTCACATGCCTTTTACCAAGATTACTTTTAATGATCTATCAGCTGACAATTTGATTTTGGTCCTCCAATTTTGCTAACTGCAAAGAGTTTAAAACCATCTGACTTACAAAAGATTTTTTATATTATCATTAGAATAATTTATTTTCTTAGGATTGATGCAGATATTTGAAAACTCTTCTTCTTTTGGAGTCCTGGAAGTTTTGACATTCGTGGGGCATGAACCGCGGTGAGGTGCTAGGTCTGTGAAAGCTTTGCCTGTCTTTTCTAAAGAGGGAAAAGGAGCCCTGGCTGGCGAAGCTCAGTGGATTGAGCACGGGCTGCGAACCAAAGCATCGCAGGTTCGATTCCCAGTCAGGGCATATTCCTGGGTTGCAGGCCACGGCCCCCAGCAACCACACATTGATGTTTCTCTCTCTCTCTCTCTCTCTTTCTCCCTCCCTTCCCTCTCTAAAAATAAATATATAAAATCTTAAAAAAAAAAAAAAGAGGGAAACGGAGACTGAGAGAGACCCCCAAAGGCACGTTCTCGGGCACATCAGCATCCAGGGAAGAGAACGTATGGACAACGAGGACTTGGAAGCAGACTTTTCTGTAAAGACGTTCTGAGCACGCCTGGACGAATGGACCGACTCTGGGGCTTGAATGAAACGCCCTGATCCAGAGGCTCAGGATGAGGACGCCTGCAAGTTGCCACTGTTCTTCTTTTCTTAGTCACTGTTAATGGGTCCAGTTGAGGGGAAAACCCCAGATGGACCAACACAACGGCTTTTCACGGACGCCTCAGTAAATTGCTAATTCGGTAGGAAAAATAAGATGTGATGTGTCTCCAACTTCCATCATTTGGAGATGTTTTGCTTATTTTTTTGAAGATAGAAATTTACAGTTTTCTGAAGGCAAGCGGGTTTGCATTTCTGATAAATAATATGAGAAGGTAAAATTATGAAATAGGCCATGCTTATTTTTGGTGATTTTTCACATCCGCCCTCAGCATATACTTTTTCCTTAGATTTTTCAACTCGTCAACTCGTAAGCACTTACAATGACCTCCCTACCCCCAGTTCTCACCCGTGTCTCAGGCACCTGAATTTTAAGGGGAAATTTCTGAAGAGCCTAAAACCTTTGATGCACAAAAGAATGCAAAATAGAACAGAGTCGTGACAGGCAGCGGAGGAGAGAATGTTCTCTGGGAGTAAAACATCAGCACCTGAACCATGCTTCATAGTGAATGCTGCTTCTTCCTTTCCCTGGAGTCGCAGCTCTGTGGGATTGGGGAGGGAGGACAGGCCAAGGGCAATGTGGGCCCAGTGTGTACTCGGCAGGCCGAGTAGTATTTTGGTAAGCCAAATGACATTTTTAGGCTGATTTCCAAGACTGGGTTATTTAGATCAAATTCACGTGATACAAATATTGCATATCATATGAAACCAAAGACAGTGGCCAGATACTGACCTCCCAGAATGTGGCGCCAAAAGATTAATGAATGGATGAAGTTTGAGTTTCTGAGGTCAGCTTGGCTGGACAAGCAGACGTGTGAGCAGTGGTAGTAACGAGCAGGCAGAGGACTGCTGTATCTAGGTCTAAATAAACAACACGATAGGAGCAGGCTGAGTATAAATAGCTGAAGGTTTTCTTTAGGGCCAAGATAAAGCACATAGCAAAGCAGAATCTTTACTTGTAATAGTTATTGCATTTGGCTTGCATTCATTGCCCTTGAGAAGAATAAGTAAATCTGGGTAATTTCCATGTATCTTCCATACTAAATTTCATTTTTAACATAAGCCTATGTATAGTTTCAAGAGGACATTCTGGAGTTTTCATACTGCCCTATTTTTTATACGAGAAATGTGCTTAACAGAACACTATCCTGCTACCCAGTGCTCCTTTGAGGAGCCAAACCATTCTGAACAACTCTACGAGAAAACGATAAACTGCTGCGTCCCACGATCCAGGGACGGTCGTTCTAGCAGAGTAAGCTGCGGCCACCAGGGTGTTTCTGTACTGCCCGTGAAGTCTTAGCATGTTTCATATTCTGCACAGTGTATGGGATAAAATTAAACTTTGCAATAGGTATGCTCCTCTAGGGGCTTCTACAGAGTAATTTTAAATATCATCGTGAATTCACAGATCATAGTACTTCTGCACTCAGGGGCTCTGAAGAGACCCCCAGTTCATTGTTTTCAAATGATCTAGAGGTCTAGAGTTTGGCCAAAGACCACGTTATGAGTTGGTCCCAGTACTGTGACTGAGACTTCATCCCTGGACTCCCGATTTAAGTGTTCTTCCCGCAGTTTCAGTCAGCCTCCCGAGACAGCTTATTGGCCATGTGTGCCATGTACAAGGAGGTACATGGAAAAAGCAGGAAACAGTTAAAGATCTTCCTTTTGTCCACTCAAAGCCTGTCAGAGAATATTGGGCTTCAACTATTGAGTCAAAGTCAAGTCTTTGGAGACATCGAAGTATTTATCCTTCACTCTGGTGACCAGATTTAGACCTGTCGGAGATTTAGGGTGTTTGGTGAACTATAACATCAAGGGTACTTCCCCTTAAATTTTAAGGGATACATTCCAAAGAAATGTTAGGGTGCAGCAGAGAGCCGCTGGCTAGGATCTGAGTATACAGACACACAAAGCAATTCTGGGTGAGCCGAATCTGTTTCTTGTAGATGTTAGCAAGTTTGAAAACCCTACTTATGCCGAGAGATGCTCTGTTCAAAGTCAGGGGAGAGCTCTGGAGCTGTTTGTCTTCCCCTTTGCTCTGGGCAGCTGTCCCTTCAAAGATCCCTGGACTTTTGCAGAAACACCACTTGGAAACCACTGGGCTAGTCAGCTGACTCACAGAGGAATTCTCTATAGAAATATCACCTTATTCCTTCACTCTTTCTTTAACTCAGAAAATTTTTATACAGATAGAGTGGTATTTTATGCAAATATATTTTTCACCCTAATGTTAAGGGAGCTGGTTCCTCAATAATAGTTATTTTTACATACCAATTATTGGATAGTAGAGCACATCTTACCAAGTGTTTTTATATACATGATTACTGATCTTCATAATAATCCGGTGAAACTATGTTTTTTAAATATTTATTTTGCAGGTGAGGCCACTGAGCCTCAGAAAAATCAAGTGACTTGTCCAAGGCCATGTAGCTGGAATCCAGAAACTGGAATCTCAACCTAAGATTTTTTACCACAAATCTAGGCTTGTTCAACTATGTTCTGTTTGGGGGAATTAACCTCTGTGAGTTTGCCTGTATTTTTGCTGTAATTTGTGAAACTGCTAGTGTAGTCTGTAGTCATGGAATTAATCAAATCCAGATTTGGTTTATAAAGTACTGAAACCATGGCTTCGGTCTCTCTGGAGCTCAATAACTAAGCTAATTGGCCACAGAGAGTTAAAATCCCCATGGTGATTATCACCGAAGCTTAAGCATGCTTGAGTAATCCATGTAGATGGAATACTAGCTCATTTTCATGAGAATCCGCTTCGAGAGTCACTCCTCAGCGGAGAAGCATAGTAGTGTCTACGGGTCTTCTAATCAGAGCTCTCTCTAGATATTAGGGGAGTTTTTCCTAAACTCTCTTGTTAATCCTGGTATATTGCTGGGAGAGAAGTGACAGGGGGTGGGTGGTGGGGAGACAGTTGTCATCCTGCTGGCAGATGCACAAAAAGACCTACAGTTATATGAACATAACTAATCTACAATTTCATCATTTCATGGTAAAAGTGATAGAATTTCTCTTGTTTCACTCTCAAGCAGCCCTTTTATTGCATCATTTAAAAATTAATCATTGGCCACGTATGTGCATCTTCATCAAACTTCACTTCATCAAAATAACAGAGATGTGGAAACAAAAGTGGTTCCCACTGCCTTTCTCCCCAAGCCCTGTCCCTCACAGGATGGCTGCTGCTGCTGAGAGGGGCCAGCCGGGGTCTCGTCCATGCTCTCCGGAGTATGCAGCTGCGCACTGTCCCTGCGCACCAGATGCAGAGAAAGGCATACAGCGTGGGACCAGCCACCTGGAGGGGCTAAGAGTAATCCAGGGCTGGGGAGGCAGCAGTGATAATCGTGGCGGTTTCTTTTCAGGACTGTGCCTTGCCGACCTAAAACATGAAACTGGGGACATTTTGGCTCCAGTTTTCAAGTCTGGCCAGGCCTAGGGGAATCATTTTGATTCCCTGATAGGCAGCCACATACCTGTCTTATTTGTCTGGGAGTCCAGGCATCTGCCCTCTTTAGCTCTTCCACTCTGACTTTCTCACTGCATGGCCAGGAGTGTGAAAGTATTTGATACAGTCAGACCTCCAGGGTCTCTCCAATGTGAGTTAGTGATTTCCACCCAAGTTCTCAGCCCTGGGAATGAGTTGGCATCCGCCAGGGCCTCCTGGGGCCACTTCAAACCACAGCACCCAAAGAGCATTTCAGCCACATATTTAGACTTTTCTTTCTGAGTTCTCCCTGAACTTTGACGACGCTTCAGTGTCTCCACAACAGCAGTTTCCTCAGGTGCACCTCCCCAGGTGCTGGGAACGTGTGTACCGTGCTAGACTTGAACGTGATCCAAATACATATATTTTTCTTCCCAGGCAAGCCTAGAAGTATTTTAGCAATCTTTTCTGCACGTATTTTTGAGGAGATCCTGATGAAAGAGTACAAATTGTGGTTTTTGTGTTGAATTTATTGCCTTTCACATTAACCAGTAGCAAGAATGAAGTCTCATAGTTTTCATCTGCGCAGAGTTTCTGGTGCAGTTTTTGATGTTTTCTGGCTTCTAGCCCCAGGCTTCTCTGCATCCAGCAGCCATTTGGTCTTTTCCCTACCACGCTCCCAGGTTTTAAGCACAGCAATTGGACTCATAGGGCGGCAGGATAAAGCTGTGGGTGCAAACTGTGGGATTTCTGATGCCCTCAGACACTGGATTGTGAAGTCCTTGGTTGTGAGACCTAAGCTGCCAGTGGTGGAAGAACTCGGGTGGCAAACGCCTCCGGCATCCATTTAGTCACTCACCATGCCCTTGTTAATCTTCCCTTTGGAGACTCAGTGCTGGGCAGGGCAAGGAAGCAGGCTGTACTAATTTATTTCAAATATTTGATATTGAGAAAAGGCAAAATGTTTCAAAGAAAATAGAACAAGAAGATGCTGTGTTTATCTGTGGCTACTGGTTGTTTTGAAAAAAATGACTTCACAGATGCACGTGTGGACTGAGTAAATATATTTGGGGGCTCTCATTATGGGCCCAGCTACTAAATAGCAAATATTTAATAAGCAAGTGACTCTCATGATGTCGTCTCTTTTTCTGAGAGGCTGGTTCATATTTGCAAGTGTAAAAAACAGTATTAATTGGCATGCCTCATTTCTACCAGAATAAGGTATGATTTGGAATCCAGCCCTTGAATCTTAAATTCATTGTTTGGTTCTCCATCTTCTGACTCCTTAGAATGTGATATATGAAAATGGATGTTATGTAAAAATGGGATATATTCAGGAAATTCCTGATTCTTCAAGGTAATGTCAGAGCTTAGTGAGTCAGATAATTTTTAAAAATTCAAAATCATTTATTTGTTTTTTCAATCAATTATATACATTTGAATATAATTGGATATATCCTCACTAATTTGCTTTCTATAGAATAATTTTTAAATGTTTTCCCCAAAACACATTACATGATGATCAGTAAGGCAAGTGACTGAGATTATAAGTATGTTGTGAAACACCCACATATATACAAGAAAGCATAAATTCTATATCAATTTTTTTCCCACTTGGCAATTCAAATTACTCTCTTCATTTCTACTACTATGAAAACAACAGTGGGTTCAGCTTGTTGCTCAGATGATGTCAAAGGTGTGCTTTCCACCCTCCATCCACCTGTCCAGGTCTGCCTCTCCCCCTCCTTACCTAACTGCTCCCTGTTTCCACCCCTGGAGGCTTGACAGTCGGACTAGTCAATAGGCTCTGGTCTCCTAGCTTCTGGATGCTTTCAGCCAATGGGAGCTGTGGCAGTAGTTCAGGCTGTTCTCCCTAAAATTTTACTTTAGATGGCAGCTGCATCCCTCTCTCAAAGGTGACCATCGGCTATGATGCTCTGCCCTCCTGAGTTCTGGTTTGCTTGTGCCTCTTCTTTCGTACATGGAGGTGGTAACAGATCCTCTAATATCAATAGCTCTGAGTTATCTAATTACCGCTTCTGTCCTTCTGGTTCCCCCATGCCCTTCTGCACCTTCATACACAGTCTCTTTGTAAACAGTGATCCTCAGATGGTCCTGGTTTGAGCATGCCAGCTAGTTCACATAGGGACCCTGACTGACTTTTTAAAGAGGAATAGAGCTCAGGTTACAGGATAGCTGTACATGACTTTCATCGTTAAACAATGATGGAACTGATTGAGAAGGAGGAAGAATAAGAAATTGCTACTTAACTTTCAGATTTCTTAGAAAAGTACTTCAAACTCTGATGTAAACATTGATTATTTTCTTTCTGTCCCCAGATATAATTTATTGATATGTTTTAAACTTGTGTTTGCTCGGTTTTGTACATAGCTCACAATTCCTGTGAAGGCAAATTTACTCAGAGGCAAATGTGGGTGAAGAAGGGCCACAGTTCAGATCCTCCTGTAGGTGAGAGGGAATTCTTTATTCCTAAGGTTTTATGCAGTTTTCTCCCAACTGGCCCTGGGATGATTCCTTACTTTCCATAGTAATCCTGCTGATGGAATTCCTGAGGCTAACTCATAATTCTGTCAATACCAATTATAGTTAGTTTTTCCTTTGGCAAGTGACTAAAGGTATCATTTTGTCTGTTATTTGTGCGGTACCCTCTCCTTCACTCAACAGCTGCAGGACTGTAGCATCCAGAATGCATGAACTCTAAACCCCAGGATCCCAGTGGAGCCTGTGGAACGATGAATGACAAAAGGTGTAATCTCTGCTCATTCAGGACTTTTACATTCAGGATATAGGGCAGGGTAGGTACAAAACATAATTTTGTATTTTTTTAGCTATTCATTTTGAAATGATTTTAGATTCACATAGAAGTTACAAAAATAGTGTCGGGAGTTCCATGCATTCTTTCCCCTGCTACTCTCAACAATAACAAATTAAATAACCATACTTTTAGATTTTATTTTAAAGATACTTGGCATGGAATTGCTGTATTTATTCTTGTCCTCTGTGTCTCAGTTTGTTCACAAGCTATTATTAAAGAAATTTCATCTTTCCATATTTATTTAGGAGAAAAACATTAAGATTCACTTTAAGAAGGAACAAATAGTGTAATAGTGTAAACAACACCACTTTGCTAGAAAGTAGTGGCTGGGTAGAGAGTGAAAATGCTGCTTTGCTGATAGAATTTTTAGCAATGACAACTGAACACTGATGTGTTTTTGTTCCAAAACAGAACAATTGTGTGTGATTTGTTACATACCAGAGATGCTCTCTTAACTTTGCCGAGCTATATTTGGGGGAAGGCTGTGTAGTTTATAGTCAGTCTTTGTTTAAAAAAAAAAAGGTAGGAAGAACTACTTTTTCCAATATTTTGACTCATTACAACTAGCACATTTTTCTAATTATAAAACCATTTCCAATGTCTGTCTACAAAAATAAGTCCAATAGAGTATATTGGAATATTTTATTTTAGGGACACATGTTGCTTATTTGAATATCTGACAACAGTTTCTATTTCACGGTAAATTTGTAACCTTATACTCCTAGAACACCCAGGCCTATGGTACTGAAAGGTCCCTTTAACATTAAAAGACCCTTTAAATTTAGTCTTCTAAATTGCCAAGAATTGAAAACCTGTAGTAATTTTAATGCTAACCTTGGCTTTCTCACTATCCTATAATAGTTATTATCTTTTCTGATGTCTGTGAACTATCTTGAACTTCTACAAAATAATTTATATTATTTTATGAGTATGGAATGATTATGCTTTTGTTCAAATAATCCTGCAGAACCTAAACTATGGCCCTAGCCAACCAAATGCTGTTTGTTTAAACACTCATCTTAGATTCTGCGTTCACTGAGCACATGAAAGCATGTGGAAATGAGCTGCTCTCCCGAGCATCCCTTCAGCCGTAAATAGGTATGCCCTTGGTCATTTAACAAATTATTGGGTGTAAGCAGCTTCTCACTTCAGACAAAAACTGATCATTTTAAAATTACTCAGCTGCCAGTTTTCAAGCATTATCTGAAAAAAAGTACTTTTAACTATCTAGAAAAATGGATTATTAATTGTAGCAAATTTCCAAGGATCTGTTTATATAACATATAGCACATTTATAGCATATTAAACACCCATGTATTGCGCTACTTCCAAGCACTGAGTGGCAATAGCTTTGGGAAAACTACATGTTTTACTATCTCCAGTGGCAACTCCAAGTATAGGTAGATGGCATGTCTATTCACCTCCAATTCCAAATTTTTTTTTACAAGTATCTTTCTGCCAGAGAGGAAATTTTAAAGATAAGACTGGTAAAGGGACAAGTTCAATTTGGACAAGACTTGGTTTATTTAATGTGATCCTTAATTTTAGGGTCTACAGAGGGAGTAACCACTCAGTGCAATGACAGCTTCAGGGAGCTGTGCAGGACAGAACAGGCCCGACTTCCTTCTCGTCAGATGCTTCATCCCTCCACTTCCGTTGTTTGGCTTCCTGAGATTGATACTGCTTGTGTTGCAAAGAAAGAGGTGTTTCTCATCAGTAAGACAAGTCTCTTAGGCACTTACCTTTTTCATGAGTTCGTAATGACCCTCATGCTTCGGTATTCTCTTTGTCTGCAGTGAGATCAGCACATATTGCTAATGACCTGAGGAAAGGCACAAGTCAGTCCTCTAGAGGATCGTTGTTCATTCTCTTTCATGATCACAAATTTTATTTCTAACCTGGCTGGTGTCCTACTGGTTATGAAGAAGACTGGTAACAACTTAAACCCAACACCACTACAAGGAAAATCTCACTACTAGGATGCAAAAATGCGCCAGATACTTTCTCCTCTCAGAGTTCATAATTCATCAGGTGATAAGAAAAAGTAAATGCAGAATTACATGTAGTGTGGTAAGTGATATAATTTGGGTGTGTACTAGGCATGGGAACACATTAAAACATCTTTTTTTCTGAGGGTGGGGTTGGGGTCGGGGGAATCTACTGGGGGGAGTTAACCTATGATGTGAGTTCTGAAAAGGCAAGAGAGTAAGTAGGCAATGGGAAGGGTCGGAAGATGGAGTTGTGGAGTCAGAATGGTTAGGCAGTTACGCTGAGATGCGTTTCCGAACAACAGTATGTATGAGCTTTGCGGTTCTTCCACACTCTCATTTCAACCCATTCTGTATGCAAGGCAAAATATTATCCCTATTTATACTTACACATTGTTCAGCCAAGATTTGAATCCAGGTGTGGCAACTCCATGTTCTATCCTTTTACTGTGCCATTTTGACCAAGGCCGTACTAAAGGAAAGAGTGAAGAGAACCACCCTAATTAATAAATGTACAATTTTTCTTTCTAAGAATCCCACTTTTTTTTCAGATGTGCCATGTGTTATTTAACTCTGTACTCTCCACAGTTCATAGCATAATGCTAGACTTACAGTATATGGCCAATCATTGTTTTGAATTGAATCGGAAGTATGTATAGGTGTTCTAAACTTGTACTGAATGAAAGCCTTGGCTGGGCTTTCTCCTTTTTGCTGTCTTCATTTTAGCTCTTCCCAGTCGTCATGCATTAGCTCCATATGAACCCTAGGCTGATGGTTATTTTTTCTTTCCTCTAAGAAAAGCAGCTCTCGATGCTTAAAAAACTGCTCTTAATCTAAATATAATTTCTGGTTAGGTAATTTTTATTCCTACTTATACCAGCTATTTTTTTATTTGTTGATTTGTGATTTTACTCTGATGGATCTAGTCATGGAATTCTTTTTATGGATCTGCATGGGAATTATTGTGTTTACTGAATCTGAAGGTCCATATATTTTATTAATTTTGGGGAAATTGCAGCATTTCTTATTTAATAAATTTCCTTTCACTCATTTTCTCTATTTTGTTTTGTAGCTGTCGTGCATAATTTTCATCTTTTCATTTCTCTGTGATACATTTTAAGTAATATCTTCAGATCTTTCATCTAGTTCATTGGCTTTCTCTAAGCTATTTTAAAATCTGTATTTTAACCTATTATTTTTTTATTTCAACAAATATTTTATTTTAAAAACTTCTATTTGACTCTTTTCAAGCCTTTCTGATTATTTATTTATTTATTGCACACTCTCAGCACTTTTATTGAAAATAATACTGTAAGTCCTTGCTAGAACAATTAAACAAGAAAATGAAAAGGCATTCAAATTGGAAAGGAAGAGGTAAAATTGCCTGTTTGCAAATGACATGATGTTGTGCATGGAAAATTCTGAAGACCACCAAGAAAACCATTAGAACTAATAAACAAATTCATTCTCTTTGCAGGACATACAATCAATATGCAAAACTCAGTTGCATTTCTAAACATTACCAGTGAAATGGAAGGGAAATTTAGAAAATAATCCCATTTACAATAGCATCAAAAAGGATAAAATACTTGCCATAAATTTAACCTAGGAGGTGAAAGATCTGTGCACTGAAAACTCGAAAATATTGATGAGATAATTTGAAGGAGACACAAGTAAGTGGAAAGCTGTGCCACGTTTGTGTTTCATTCAAGGCCCACAGGAGTTTAGGAAGATCACAGCAGCCGTTCCGTGCTCAGCTCATAAGCTGTTTTCTCTTCATGGCAATCATTATGTCCTGTGTTCACTGATAAGTATTTCCATGCAAATAAGCTTCAACTATCAGTAAAATAGAGTCAATTTTAACTTGTAATTATACTTCTTGTCTTCTTACTTACTGTATAAATACATTAATGTATAGGTTTTCATCTTATACTCCCTACCCTCTCCCTCTAAAAACTATCTAATCAGTGCCCACTATTTGATGGCTTCATTAATTTTCTTCTCAATAGTTTCCATTAGATTTTTCTGTAAAAAGTGGTAGGATTTGTGTCAATATTCCAATGGCAGGTGGCAGTGACTGACTTAATCTGGCAGTTCTGTTCCTGGTTATTCTTTCTTAATCTCCCTGGTGAGATGGCCAGTGTTGAAAGCAAATCTCCTTGAGAGTGATTCAGGCATTGATTTCTGTTCGGGTTCAGGGAAACGACTAGGGTTGGGTGCAACTCTCCAAGGGCTGGTGAGCTCCTATTTTTTCTCTTCTATACAACAAGCTGGATGCAAGAAAAAGGCTACTTTGGAAGTGATGACAGCAAAGTCTCAGGAATGTTGATGCTGGTTCTTCATTTTTATTGATCTTTCTGACTTCAGTGTCTGTAAGCCAACAACCACTCTTGGTTACTATCTCTGTGGGATGCAAAAGCAAGGACGTGGGTCACTTGAGACCATACTTCTGGAGGTAGGAAAGTCCAGGATCAAAGCACCTGCAGATTTGGTGTCTGGTGAGGGCCAGCTTCCTGGTTCACAGGTGGCTGCCTTCTCACTGTGAATTCACATGGTGAAAAGGGGCCTGATTTTTTTTACATTATATATTTTCTTGCCCATGTTTTAGATTCCCTCTTTTATTTCTTTAAACAAATGATACATTTTACATTCTGTATCTTATATTTTCTAAATCTAATATATTTGAGGGTATAATTCTGCTATTTGTTTTTTTCCTTTTCTACTGACTTTCCCTCATTGTGGTTTATTTCCTTGTATTTTTAAATTTTGGATTATGAGCTCAATCTTTAGAAATGCTATGAAACCCAAATTGAGGGTGTGATTCTCCCCAGAGAGAAGTTACGTTTTCTTCTGCCAATATGTCCCAGGTGTTCCCAATCAAGACCCACTTTAAGGTAATTTCTAGGCTTCGGATTTCCTGGATAATGAAAGTAGTACACATTTGGGCCCCAATCCTGTGTGACATCAGATCACATACTAATTCTCAGGAAAGGCTTTCGTCTCCAGAGGCTAGGTAGCTAGATAAGTTTCCTTGTCTTCCCCTTTTGTTGAAAAGTGTATATATTTTCTTATCAACGTTTGTTTTGTTTTGTTTTTATTGTGGATATCACTCCTTAAAGGTCCTGACTTCACGGAAAGATCAACTTCCCATGTTGCACAACAGGGAATGCAGGTGCCAGGCATCCACACAGTCACTGAAGCCCAAGTTCTGGTCAGGAAAACAGGCCCATTTTTCGAGGGCAGACACAGCTTTGGTGTTGACTTCCCTCTGATTCCAGGCTTTCTCTTTGTTTTGGCTCCTGGAGACCTCCCACCCTTTTTCTGCTAGCTTAGCTGTCCATTTAAAAATATATGTGTCACTTTATTATTTTCATTGCTGTTTTTGTTTTTACATATGATTTTCAGATATTTCACATCAAGGTAGTTTCTCATCATGGGTAGAGCAGAAGATTTCCCACTCCACCCAGCATCCTTAGAGGCATGGTCACCTTCTGTAGGCTGTCCCGGTGCCTCTTTCACCGGTGTTCCTGACTGGTTCTGTGTATGTCAGAGATTCAAATGCACAAGGATGCCAGAGTAGAGCATTTATTCTCTCCAAAGCCCTTTCCCTGCAAATACATAAGACTCTGCCTGACAGCTTTCTCTGGCCGAGGGAGTGCGTTCATCTCACACACAGTCAAACCAGGCGTGCCGGTAGTGAATGTCCCCTGGACACACAGTCATCAACACCCTGGCTTCTTTTCCCTTCAGAGCTGACTGCTCTAAGTCATGTTCCAGAGGGTCTCCCAGAGCCCCAGAAGGACTGAGCCCAGTTGCCCACCGTGGTTATCTGGAATGTCTTCCTCTTCTTCCCTGTCTCACTTTTTCATTATCTCTCAGTGCTTCCTAAGATCCTTTCTGAAATAAATTTACTTTTAATTCCTTGTGCCAGGGACCATTTTTGAGGAAATTCTAAATTAATATTCACACCAATTCCACTAACTTAAAGTAAGTATTGACTGTGTACATGGTGCTAAAAGTTTTGGATTCAGAGATAAATTCAAAGAAATAGTTTCATCTCTAAAGTAATTTACACACTAGGCTTCCTGCTTTCTTGCTGTTTTAGAAATACAAATTATAGTGTTGTTTGTAGGCAGAAAGAAGTATTTTAATAGATTTGGGTCAAAACTGGCACAAAATTTAACTAAAAATTCCAGGTGTTTATGTTATGAGGGAAATCGCATGAACCAGACATACTTCAGTACTTGGTCGTTGGGCGTGGTTACCTAACCATTTTATATTTGAAATTCTTCAGGGTTCCTGTGGCGACCTCACTTTGCTACAGTCATGGTAAAAGTGAACTAGAAGATGGTTTCTTAGAGATGCTTTGACATAAAGAAGAGAAGAGCTTTGGGTGGGAGACGTGAACGAAGACTAAGCTCACCTGTACAGCAAGGGCCGCAGACTGCTAGCCTGTTGGTCGCACTTAGCTGCCAGATGTGTTTCGGTGGCCTGAACTTATTTTTCTTGACATAGAGTGGACACATACATTGTAATAGTTTCAGGTGTACAACCTAATGATTTGTTATTTGTTTTTTGGCTAAACATGTGATCTCTCATGGAGAATTTTCCATGAGCACTTAAAAAATGTGTATTCGTCTGCTTTTAGATGGAATGTTCTGCATATATCTGTTAAGAGCACCTGACTAGTATGTTATTTAAGGGTGTTTCCTTATTGATTTTCTGTCAGGATGATGTATCCATGGATGTAAGTGGGATATTAAAGTGCCCTACTAACATTGTATGCTGTCAATTTCTCCCTTGAGCTCTATTAATATTTTCTTTATATATTTAGGTGCTCCTGTGTTGGGTGCGTAAATATTTACATGTGTTATATCCTCTTGGTGGGTTGACCCCTTTATCATTATATAATGCCCTACTTTGCCTTTTATTACAGTCTTTGTTGTAAAGTCTATTTTGTCTGATGTGAGGGTAGCTACCCCAGCTTTCTTTTGGTTTTCACTTGCACAGAACGTCTCTTTTCATCCCTTCACTTTCCGTCTCTGTGTGTCTGCACCTCTGAAGCAAGTATCCTGTAAACAGCATATAGAAGGGTCTTGTTTTTAATCCATGTAGCCACTCTGTGTCTTTGACTTTGTAGTTCCTCTCTGATCCCTTCTTCTTCTCTTGCTCTCTGGTCTTGTGGTTTCTTTAGTATTAAGCTTAGAGTCCTTTCTCCTTGTTTTGTGTGTATCTACAATACTATGGGTTTTTGCTTTGTGGTTATCATGAGGCTTATATATAACTATATATAAATAGTCTATTTTAAGTTGATAGCAACTGAAGTTTGGATGCATTCTAAAACTCTGCATTTTTACATCTTCCCCCATGTTTTATTTTTAATGTCACATTTTACATTTTTTAGTTAGTGTATACCTTAATTAATCACTATAGATACAGTTATTTTTACTACTTTTGTCTTTTACCTTCATCCTAGCTTTACAAATGATTAACCCACTGCCTTTGCTATATATTTGCCTTTACCCGTAAGATTTATAGTTTATATATACATCTTGTTATCAATTAGTGCCCTTTCTTTTAAGCTTAACAAAGTCCCTTCAATATTTCTTGTAAGGCCCATCCGTCCAGGGCAGATGCCCAAGTTCAGGGTGCTTCATTGAGGGCATGAGCCCCTTGCTCCTCAGGAAGAAGCTCTGGATGTGCGAGACTCCTCCTAGCTGTGGGTCTCCACGCTGGAACGGAGCTTTGAGGAGGCCACAGCTCTGCTTCTCCTGCCCGTCTTGGTGTGGCACTTTCATTGCTTGTTGTCAAGGAGCTGTTCCGCCAGTTGTCTGGTCTTTTTCAGAGGGACTCGTTCCCTCTAGAGCTGCAGGTTTGGTGGTTCCTTGGGAGGAGGTGACTGCAGGGTCTCTCCGTGCCACTATGCAGGTCCACCCTCCACCCAAACAAAATTTTGACCAAAAAAATGTGTGTCTTTGTCTTGACTAATAGTCTTTATTATCTGTTTTCATTTCTAGGGAGATGATGACATTTTTACTTTCAGTTGTCTTTACTTTTTACCTCTACTTGAAGTTGCTCAAAAAAAGAAAACTATGTGATTGGCTTGGAAAGGGAATTATAGATCATTTGAGGCTGACCTGATGTTAACTGAGGACAGGGACGGATTTAAGCATCAGAACTGGCTTATACTGATTACTCCCCACTTTCCACTCTTTGAATTGTGTTGACATTCACAGGAGCTATGTGGGGCCAATTTTGTGTCAGAAAACCTTAATTTACAAAAAGAATATGCAAAGATACATCCATGGAAATAATGATATGCCTCTAATGGCTTGTTTTACCCATTGTGATGTGGGAGAACATGCTGCATCAATCATCACTGGAGCAGTCTGTGTGCCCTGCCTCGCGTCCGAGCAGCCCCCGCTGTGTGCTGGCCCGTCTCAAGTGTTCCTAGTGAGGAATTCACCATTTCTCTTGGAAGCCCTTCCAGTTCTCTGTCTATCACAGCCTTTTTCCAGATGGGGTGGCTTGTTTTTTGCAGCTGTGTTTGACCGGATTGTCCCATGGGACCACTCTTCCAGGCTCATCCCCTTAATGCCCGGTTACACGCGGGCCTCAACGCTCTGATTTGGACTCAGGGGAAGAAAATGAAGTATGTTGTCAGCTTAAAGATTTTACTCTTAGTTAAACCACCAGTATTCCTGTACCTTGTTGGTTACAAATGACAAGAATCAAATATAATAACATCTAGCTCTACTTTTAAATCAATACTTAGTTCCACAGTGACAAACTGGTGCCTACAAGACCAAGTGCTAGGTCCTCACCATTGTGGGCACATCATCCTGGGAGTCTTGTGTCCTAAGTGACAGGAGACATTCACTTGACCAGTATACCAAATGTTCTTGGCTTCATTTTCTCAGTGCTCTATTGGAAAATCATCCAATATGGGAAAATTTCCTGGCTGCGGTCTTCCCTAGGTCTCTGCTTTCCATAGTGTCTCATTCCTATTAAACAGCTGTGCTTCTGATTAGTTTTCTCTGGAGGTATTAACTTTTCAGCACTCTGTACAAGGAAACTTTTGAAGTAATGTGAACAATGGACCCATCCTTGCTTTGTTAAAGTCAGTTAATCTGCTATAGTTCAGAAAAATTTTGGAAAAAAAACCTGAAATTAAACAAAAAAAAGAATTCACTTAGATGTTTTTTTAAACAAATCTGAGCCTTGGCATCATGAAAATTCATGATTATTCTTTAAGAGTACAGAATAATCTTGTGTTTACTTGTATATATTTCTTTTGTCTATATTTTCATATATTTTTAGAAATAGTTATGAATTACAAATGCCAGTTCCCTGAAGACTGGAGCAGAAAATGAATGACCCTAGTTGCTGAAAGTAACTGTACACAACCACTTTTTTTTTTTTTAAGATTTTATTTATTTATTTTTAGAGAGGGAAGGGAGGGGGAGAGAGAGAGAGAGAGAGAGAAACATCAGTGTGCAGTTGCTGGGGGCCATGGCCTGCAACCTAGGCATGTGCCCTGACTGGGAATCGAACCTGCGATGCCTGCTTTGCAGCCCGCGCTCAATCTGTACACAACCACTTTTAACCTGCTTTCCTTGACCATCCAGTTTAGGTCAGATACACTCACCTTGAATGGTATTTCCTTCATAACACTTACCACTTTTTTTTAAAATAAAAGCTGCCTTATAATTTTTTTCTTAGCAAGAGTATATCATAGCTGTTATTAAAATTAAAACTTTTGATTTTACAAATACTTCTTTTTCTCCAAGAAACTTGATGAGAGAATATATTTATATGCTAACATATGGGATGCAGGAACAAACCACTATTTAAAGGAATGCTGAACTGGAAGTTTTTTTATCATTTGCTAAAAAATTTCCCTTTCTGTGGACTTATACAGGGATTGGATGTTTAGTCCTTACTCTTCCAATCAGCAAAATACCAAGTTCTTTGGTGAAGGAGAGATTCCCCAACACTGATTGATTACACCAAATAAATGTAGATAAAGAAGGAGCAAGACTTCCTAATTATCAGGAAATGTCTTGGGGAAGAGGTGGGACTTGAGAACCTGGTAGGATTTAGTGTTAGGTAAGGAAAGCAGCCCAATACTAGCAGGAACTTAAAGGAGGGAAAGAAGAGTGTGGGTCTCGAGAAGAACAAGGTGTCTGACTTTATCAAGGATTGGTGCAAAGGTTTGGTGTCTAGCACACAGAGTCTCTAGCATGTAGAACCTCACTATCTATTTGTTAAATGACTAAATGATCTCCAAACCCCAAATCCCCTTCTTCCAAAATTAAATTTCATTTTCTGCTCCCTGCTATAAATATTCTTTTACAGAAAAAGTTCTCCACTTTGGCTGCACATGGCTGTCATCTGTTCATTGTAGTATCTTGTCAGGTCAGCAAATTTCTACAGTCTAGTTAGTTCGGGTTTTCCCATTACATACTAAGGTTAGGACATTATCATTCTCCATAGTTCTAGCCCAGCAACAGTCAATTTGTCTTTATTTTTGAAGTCTGTTGCTTTGTAAGTTTAAGTTAGATTCCTTGGATCCTCCATTTTATTTGTTTATTTATCTTTTTACCTTCCTCTTCTTGGAAATTTGCACTGCTATCTTGCCACCTTGCTGCTGAAAGAAAAGTGGACCCTTCATTTTCAAAACGCAAACATGAACGCTGACAACTGAAGCTACCTAAAACCACCATTACCACGTGTCAGTTTGAACTAACCTAGATTTTTCAGACTATCGGCCGATGTTTCTTCCTGCATTTCCCATAGTTTTTCTTTTTTAATTAATTTTTTTAATTCCAGTTGGTATACAATATTATGTTAGTTTCAATTATATAGTGTGATTCTTTAGAAGGAACTTGGCGTACAGTAGCCATTCAAGAAGTTTTAACTGCTATTATCAAAATAGCTTTCTACACATCTCAATTTTTCCAATAGGCAGTGGAATGTACCATGTCTAAAATCAAACTCATCGTTTCTCCAGATATTATGAAAAGTATGCCTTAACCCAGTGCAGAGGACCATCAGTGCCCAACCCAGAACCCAGCAGTCATTTCCCTCCTATTTCCAACGGGTCAATATGTCCTTTGGATTTTACCTGTTTGACATCTTCCTAGTTAATGCCTTTATTTCCTTGTTCCCTGATACATGCCGTTTAGATCCACAGCTTCCCTTCCTTCTGCACCCAGATCACTGCAGTCGCCACTTTCCTTTGCGTTAAGTCCTACTTCTCCTGTAAGTAAACCATTCTCCACAATGTGATCTTCCTTAAAACAGATACCTGGGGATGCTATCTCCCTTCTTGACTGTCTGGGCTCAGACTTACTAATGTTCAAGGTGAAGTTTAATTTTTGTTTGAGAGAAAGAGATCAATTTGTTTTCCCCCTTATTTATGCATTCATTGGTTGCTTCTTCTATGTGCCCTGACCGGGTATCAAACTCAGCCTTGGCAATCAGGATGAGGCTCTCACCAATGGAGCCACCCAGCTGGGGCTGAAGTTCAATTTTATTTTAATACCCATGGCCCTCATGATGTCTCTCTTCGTTAACTCTGCAGCTTTTCTCTGACTACTTCACCACTTGAACCCTCCACACTAGTCTCACAAATAGACTTTACTTAATGTGTTATAGGATTCCATGCCGTCAGGGTCTTACACACACAGTTATCTTCTTTCATTCCTATTACCCTTCTATACATCATTCTCTTCCAGCTTTTTTCTAGCTAATTCTTTCATAAGTGTCCTTTAAAAATGAGCTTTACCATCATTTCTTCCTGACTACCAATCTGATTTAATTGTGTCTATGCTTAATATATGTAATAAGTACTTAGCATAGTGTAATAAATAATAAAATTTATCACTTATTTCTTTCTTGACAGAGGTCAAGCAGAATATATCACACTTTAGTTATAAAACTTTGACTGAGACACAGTTCTTTCTACAGTTATTCTAGAACTTTCTAAATTTATGCAAATAGTGGATTTTGAGAATGCTGATTACATTTAGAGGGTAGTATTTGAGAAGGGGTATAAGGGCTTGCTGGAGTGATAATAATGTTCTACATCTTGATCTGGCTGGTGTTTTCATGAAAGTATACTTATGGAAAAATTCATCATGCTGTATACTTAAGTTTGTGCATTGACTGTAAGTTGTGCTTCAGTTAAAAGTGAATGTAAGTAGCTAGCCTTTTATTTTAACTATAAAATTTATTTTAAGACCATTTTGTCTGTTTTCCTCTTTGCCTGTTGAATGAAATCATGGGCACCTTGCTGCCAGAAGACATTTCTAAATGCCATTTAAATGGCAAGACACATTTAGCTTCCCGGGAAAGTGAGCTTTTAAGATTTTAATTTTCCACTAGACAATGAAAAATAAAATGGAATAGTTTAGTACTTGCTTTACTTATATTTCTACTGTTTCCTGTATCTTCCCAAATATTTATTGAATTGTGCTAGGTTTTAATCTCCAACCTAGTATGATGTTCTTTTTAGCTTTTCAAGGTTACCAAAGCTTAAAGAATATATTAATTATGTCATCAAGGTTTATTTAAAAATACTAATAAATTACTAAGAAAAATAAATCAGTGTTTCTTGATTTTTTAAAATATTTTATTTGTTTACTCTTAGAGAGAAGGGAAAGAGAAAGAGGGAGAGAAAAATCAATGTGTGGTTGCCTCTTTCATGCCCCCTACTGGGGACCTGGCCTGCCACCCAGGCATGTGCCCTGACTGGGAATCAAACTGGTGACCCTTTGATTTGTAGAGCCACACTTAATCCACTGAGCTACACCAGCCAGGGCTGTGTTTCTGGATTTTCAACTTAAGGTCTGAAATCTTTGTACTAATAATTGTGCCACATGGTCTTTAAACATTAATTCCAATAGTCTATAATTCCACTTAGAGTGGTTTTCCTTGAGGAGAGATTATTGCATCCACTCTTAGCTATGTCTTCCAAGAGAAACTCATCTTTAAAAGAGGATTTGTAAACTCCATCACAAACTGTTTAGTTTGCTATTGTATATTCAGCGCCTAAACCAGTCTGTGGCATACACAGTTGATGCTCAATTATAATAACAGTAATATCGATAAATGAATCAGTGAACTTATTGGAACACTGTGAAATATATTCCATATCTGCTCTTAGATCTGCTGTAATTTAAAATTTAATCTCAGCTGTTTAATTTTGGTCATTAGTTTTCTGAACTATTTAACATCTAAAAAGTCAGTTTAAAACTTGTGAAAAGGGCCCTGCTAACAGCTTCTGACTTCACTGTTTTAAATAAATAGGTGCCACTTTTACTTTGCTCAGCAATTAAATAAAAAATAGTAATCTATTTCATGGAGACATTTTAATATGTTTCTATTGGAAGATTTTGTGAATGCTTAAATTTGAATTTTTAAAAACATGGCTAAAGAAGTGAGTGAAAGAGACAATGTACTATATCCCCTGTTCTGAACTACTCCAGGTAGATGCGTCAGTACAATCCATTCCAGTAGATCACGTTCTGGAGCTCGATTTCATGATTCTCTAGAGCTGGAGGTGTCATCTGATACCTAACAGATAATGGGACCTTCTGAAAAAAATTTCTTTTTATTGATTGTTTCTTTTCTACTAAATCTTTCTATTAAATCTTTACTTAATTTTTGTAACATATGGTGTCATATTTGTCATTTTTTGAAGTCTCCCCTTAAAATTATATTAAGCTGTAGTTTGAAAATATTCTAAGAGATTCTCTAGTTGAATCAATTTAAAAAATAGCACCCAAGAAAATCAAGTTAACTAAAGAGAAGAGTATAATCTAAGTTTGGGATCAAAGAATTCCGATCTTAATTCTGAAATAATTTTACTGAATATATTTAAGTGTTTTTCCCCCTGGGGGTTACATTGTGTTCTTGGTAGGCATAAACATTAAAAGAACTTGAAAAATAAATTTTAAAATTTTATTGAGAGAAGTATTTTTATGCTGAATATAACCATTTTTTACTTAAAAATGGCCCCTTATTAAACTGGGTAGTTGTGGAGGGGAGGGACTAGAAATGTATTTGAGGAAAGAGATTAAAGTTGCTGTAAGCAAAATAATCCTGTTACACGCCATATGGGAAGGGTTCGGGGACTGGGTGGAAAAGTAAAAGAATTAATAAGTACAGATTAGTAGTTACAGAATAGTGACAAAGATTTAAAGCATACCATAGGCAATATAATCAATACTATTGTAAAAACTATGTACAGTGTTGGGTGGGTACTAGACATATCGAGGGTGGGATCACTTTGTAAATTATATAAACATCTAACCACTATGCTGTACACATGAAACTAACAAAATAATATTGAATGTCAACTGTAATTGAAATACATAAAAAAAAAAAACCCTGCTACATAAACCATAATAAAATCCCTTTAAGGAAGTAAGGGTGACAGTTCTCACAAGAACTAATTAATCCTTTTTTTGTCGAGAGATATCTAGAGCCAGCTATTAACAGCTGTGACCTCTTTGCTGTTTTATATGCTTAGAAATAACTTAAGGCTTAAACATACTTGCATGAGAATCAGGAATAAGGAACCCTTTGGTGCATCTCATCACATCTACTCATCAACTGGCCGCTCTGGAATCAGCCTGCTACAGTGTTGAGGTTAACACTCAGCATTCAAAGTCTGGGTGCGTTTGCAGGATGTGCCGTGTCACTCTGCTGTAACTCATGCCCATGCCTCTGATGTTGTTATAAAACAGGGAGGGAAAGTTTCCCTAGGCACACACTGAACGTTAGCCTCCTCATTTGATAGTTACATCAGGTGTAAGAAAAGCAATCCAATCCTGTGTCCGTACGAGATTTATATCAAGTGGAAAAGCTGAGCACAGCGCAGCTGCATTCCTGGGAGACGGAAGCGTGAATTTTGTCGTTACTGTGGCATTAGAACGAGTTCTGGACTTGACTGGGAAGTCAAAAGTAAATCTAGGGCTGGAATCCAGATTTCTCCAAATTACCTTGACACCTGGAGATTTCATTTCATCACTTTGTGTTCTAATCAAGTAAATAATAAAGTGGGAATAAGGCAATCTTCCCTAGTCTGTAGGGTAGCATTGAAAGAAGCAGTGAGGTAAAACCTCTAGTCTTGGAAAAAATTAAAACATTACACAAATCTAAGATGCTGTTGTTATTTATTTTTGGCTAATGCCAATAATAACCAGATGATTTATATTTTAAGTCTCAGTCACGTTTGTTAGGCTTATAGAGGCAGACATAATAATGTTGACAAATTACAGCTATTTCTCAGAGCGGTGTTTCTCAAAGGCAACTGTTTGTGTCAAAAATGTAGAGAGTTATTCATCCATAGTGTGGGAAATGCAGTTTTCATTAAATTTTCCCCTAAAAATAAGAATGAATTTGTTGGGGATACAACCAATATAGCCAGATTAAAATCAGTTCAATACTTTGTTTTTCAAGCATTCTTTTTTATCTGCTGTTTCCTTAACACACTTATTGCCTGGTTACTGTTTCACCAGATCTGAGTTGGCTTTTCTGGGGACATACAGAAAAATTAAGAAATGTGCCAGTTACACTGAAAGACTTTACAGTCTTATAGAATAAAATAAGCCAAATATTTGGCATTTTCATTAAACAGTTGTTTGGAGATTACATGATTAGTACTTATAGTTATTTAACTCTAATAATTTCTATACCCATCAAAGCAAAAGAAAAAGTCTTACAAGGCAAGGATCTAGCGTACTAAAATTCCTTTGACTTGCTTTCCCAGTTAGGATATTTACCAACACAAATAATGCCCACTTAGCTTTCTGACTTTTTATTGGGCAGTAATTACTATTGATTGGTGCTTCTTTGCTTTGCATTTAGAATAGTTGTTTCTAATACTTACTACACTGTAAAGTGTTGAAATACTTTCTATATTATCAGACTGTGATTAAATTTTGCTGAATTTAATTTTAAGATCAAAGAATTTAAATTTCTCATCTTTGTGATTTAATCTCTTGGAGGGAAACAAAAAACTATGTGTATAGCCCAAGAGTCATCTCTTGTGCATAAAATGATGCCATTTCTCCCTAAAAAGTTAAAGCCCTTATTAGAAATTATTATTTACTTATATAAATTTAATAATAGTTACATGAAGTGCAATGACATTGTTTGTTTACATCATTTAATTATACAGGGACAAAATGAAAATTAAATCTTAAGGTTACAGTGTCTATACAAAGTAAAGAATTTTAAATTATTACCTAACAAAATTAAATCTGATTTTCAAGTGTACTATAATATTATTAAATTTTCCTTTTATCCTAGTATCTGAAACACTGTTTATTGTAAAAGAGGTTGAAAGAATGAATAATTATATAAGAATACAGACTTGCTTCTTTCTAGTATTTAAAATGTTTTTTTAAATATTGGCCAATAACTTTTATTAATTGAAATGTTTGTTGCTGTCTCACAGGCTCTGGTACTCAACAGGCGCTCAGTAAGTGTTTTCACTAGTTGAGCTGGAAATGTAAATTAATAAGGTAGCAGATGGGGAAACAAACACACCACCACCTGGTACAAAGGCCGATGCAGATAAAACACAATAAAGGTGTTTTCTTGTTCACCCCCCATCACCATGAATGTTTCCTGTGCCTCATAATTTTACTGCAGGAATCCACTGTTGAGTTCCTTTACTGAAAACCCCAGGTTTTCTGGTGAACATGAAGGACAACAGAGGTTCTGGCTCTTGGACTGAAACCACAAGTGATTCTAGCTGAGTGTCCATGATGGTCTTCCACATGAGGGCCAAAACGTGCCATGTCCTACAGTTAATCACTCTTCCCGTGATGCTTTTAAATCTGCCAGAACCTTTGTTTCGATGAACTTGCACTCAAGTGTTGCAAAAGGAAGTGAAACATGGTTATGTTGATAGAGAGCCCCAGTATTATGGTTTTTTTTCTCAAACTATGCTCTTTTTTTTTCAAGACTAGCCTAATCCTAGCATAAATTTAGCCTTAATAATTGCACCTTGTGCAATTAACTGTGTAATTGCATGAGTGTGAACATTGCTTTGGCCAGCCTTTTCCCCATATAATTCTGCAGGGGACATCCTCTTCAGCTGCAATTTATTCTTCTGGGATCTAATTATGATGTTTCTTGGAACACAGCCCGAGTACAAGAATTTAAGCTGGTTTTCCAGGGTGGAGACCATACAGAAATCCCGATTGGATTTACTGGAATCCAGTCGTAAACATCATGCTTGCTGTTCAACTGCATTGTAATGGAGCAACCCCTTATAATTTTAATGACACACTGAAACTGAGTGTGTCTTGACCGTCCACCTTTTCCTTCTGCTGACCTCAGTGTTGACAGACTTAATGTGTTGACTGATGTGTCTGTCATGTCGATAGGCCCAACTGTGCGGTTAATGAGAAAGGTAGTTGTTCTCGGTGCAGAGGCACAGCAAACTGGATGTCAAACTCTAGCTTGGAAGAAGGGCCAACGTAGTTCATTTAGACGTTGAAATTATTTCTTCTCAAGGTGAAAGAAACTTGTAGCGACAGTCAAAACTTCTGAAGCCCTAGAAGAAAACTTGAAAATGTGTAAAACCTTTGTTCTGTATTTTAACCGAGTGAAAGAAAATAAAATCACTGTTGCTTTCATATTTCCTCAGTGTGTCTTATCAAGGCTTTGGAAGGGAGCTGCTGATGTTGGTAACCACAGCACCCTTCTGGGGGGATTATGCTTTCATAGATTGGAGTTTTTAAGTTCAGTGAGTACTATCATTTAATAAGCCGTTCACTCTCCGAACTTGCCTTCCTCTTTAAGTGATGAAACGTTCCCCAGAGAGAAAGGGATGCGGAGGACTGATGTGTGTGAGAAACAGTAAAGCCACATAGATTCCATGCTGCAGCTGAGCCTAGGCGTCACTGAATCAGTGTAGTTTAGTTGGAGTTCTACACTTGACCCTCCAGCTTAGGGAAGGGCCAGCTTCTTGCCTTTGCTGGTCCCTGGGTTACCCTATAGTCCCCTGTTTTGCTTCTCAGTCCTTCTTTCAACCTCTGTAACAAAACTTCCTCTATTATATCCCCACATTCCTGTTTTCTCAGTTGGAACCTGACTGACTGAGTGGGTTTTGTTTTATTGACAGGAAAGTAAGAATCAGTGGAAGAAGAGAAGCACAGAGATGTCGTTTGTGGGTCATTAATGCATATGTTTAGGACTGGCCTGGGAGCTGTCTCTTTCTTCCCCCCACTGTATCCCTAAGTCACTGCTCACTTGCGGTAATTTGGGTGACCTGAGGTGGACAACTGAGTTTGGCAAGTCTTTAGTGGTGATTCCCATTGGAGACTCTTATTCCTGCTCAGCCGTTTAACTCCCATTTGGTTCCGTTTTCCTCCAAGAGGAATAGAGTTGGTTCACTGAAGGGCTCCTATATTTTTCTGTTAATGCAATACACAAAGAAGAAAGAATGAATTCTTAACAGTTCAATGTGGAAAATTAAATAGTCATTCCAAGGGAATTTTCTTGTTCCCCCATAGAGTAGCATTTATGAAATTCGGACTTCATTTAGCATGTGTTTTTGCTTCTCCAACCAAATCATAATATCAATAATTTTTCTGCGTACACTTTGGCTGAAATTTTCTCCATAAATAAAGCTGCTACTAAAATGACTTCCTTAATATGATGTTAGCTGTGATTAGTTCACTGCAAACCCACAGAAAAATAATATTTATATGATCAACATTGTAAAGGTAATACCCCAGATACTGTCTAGTCATATGAGTGCTCTATAGAAAGCAATGCACGTGCTCTTCACGCCTCTGCCTTGAAGGAGAGCTAAAGAAATTGTGGCTTCAGCTTCCTTATCATCAAGGTTGACCATTTGGCAAATTTTGTGAAAGAATGATTTCCTGAGTTGGATCATAAAGAAATTATAAAATAAGTATGCTATCCAACAATTTGTCCTCTCTATGCTAATAAAAACCCTGCACAACTGTATCTTTTAAAAGTCCAGATTTTCTGTGGTTTTAAAACACATGCATGTAAAAGCATTTGGTTATTTGAAAGACAAATCCAGTGTCAAACATTCTGTAGAAGTTGCAGAACTGGAGGCCAACTTACATACCAAGATGGGTATTATACCGATCTTGGGGAGCTGGCCCATTTCTCCGAGACCATCCTGAATTATTAGTTGCCTCCAATTGAAAGCATTCATGTTTCATATTAAAAACCTCAGGTTAAATGGAAGTCCGGTGACATAGGACTGACATTAGGAACACCTTTAGACAAATTAAAAGTCAGGATGTGCAAAGCCAAGCTGAGGCAACCAAGTGAATACCAGAGCTTTCTTTGGCTTGCAGGACTTGGGCAGCCAGATGCATTAATGCTGTGTGGGCACGCGTGAATGAAAAGCCTTATGTAAGTGTCAGGTGCCGGACCGGTGAGGATGGTGTATTAAAAATCATCCAATAGGTGGTAATACAAATCTAGGTTCCTTGTAAAACAAGCTTACATGTTTTTTTTGTAAGCACCAACAGTAGGCTGGACAGTTAATGAGCTCCAGAACTGTTTATTGGTTGATTACTCATGAGAAGGCTGATGAAGTAGTTCAGTCATGCTGAGGTGCTGCTGGGATGTGGCCAGAAATCTTCCTGGCCTTGGGGCCCATTTTCTCCCACGGTATTGTGGGTATTTCCATTGAGCCAGATGTCTGCAATTTTTTAGGGGATCCATTGCCTGGAAATTGGTGAAGTTTGTTTATGTCTTTATCTCCTTATCACATTTTGTTGACTGGGGGCGGGGGGAGGGGGCTGTATTAGGCCAGCTGGATGGCAGTAGGTCAGAAGCAGATGGGAAAAGATGGTCTTTGTTAAGGGGTCTCAGACAACATGCAAAGCGCTGTGCTGAGAGGACGCAAGATAAGCAAACTTAGCCAGTGCTGGGAGAGGAAGCAGCACTTCCTCCGGGCGATTCTCAGGGCTGTGGCTAAGCTGTTTACTTCCTATTTGGATACCTAGAGCAACCAGAAACGAGGCCTCTGGACAGTCTTTGACTGGGCTTGTTTATCCACTCTTTCTGCCAGGAAGCAATTTTGATAAGGCCTCTGGCCCTGTGCTGGGAGATTTTTTCCATTTTGTGTGTGGCTTTTGATGGATCACGTCGTGAACGTGGTGCTCTATTCCTGGACTGATTTATTAACAGGCTTCAAAGAACCTCTACCATTGGGAAGGATTTTTCCTCTTGCTTAAGGCGAAGGCATTTGGGGGGCTTCTAAATAAGAGAGTTTTCCAGCTTTCAGTTTAGAAACTGATGAGGATGGAGTGGCTCTGTGTTTAGGGATCAATACAACCGCTTCGAAATGTATTGTATATATGTACGCTTGACATCTAATTAATGGTCCAGGAGTAGATTTGTTTTTTTTCCTGCCAGGAAAGTGGGAGGTGAAAGGTTTCTCAGCGGAAATACTGGTTTGGACAACTCATTTTGAGGCTATGGGGCCTATTCAAGGCATTTTATTCTTTTATTATACTTTAGGGGCACCCCTTCTCTTCTCGCTGAAGCCATTTGCCTTCTTATGGCTCTCCCTTTGCAGGGGCCCCAAGCTGTACCATGTTTATTTTGAGTTGTTGCTTTGCTATGCATTCGGCCTGCATATGGACTCTGCCTGCTTTGGACCAGGGATTTGATTTGCTTGGCCCCAGCTCAAATATTGTCAGCACCCTGTGCACTTAAGGCTCTATAAAAATATGAAATGATAACCACATTTATGAGCTGAAAACAGCTTTTCTCACCACATTTACTTCTCAGTGGACAACAGCAATTTCCACATTTGAAAATCAAGCAGTATTTAACATCTTTCATTATTTCTATACTACTTCCAATAAAAGTGGCATGATGAGAAGCTGGAAGCATATTATTTCTGTGTTTTTTGATGATATTGGTCCAGTTTGTGCTTTTTCAAAGTCAAGATAAAAAAGAACACACATTCTGCCCTGGAGTAGGGACGCTTAGAGAGAAAAGTGCATGTTATCCCGCAGCTGGTGTCACTCGTCCTGTTTGCTTTTCCTTCTGTACCTTGACCAATAACTGAGAAACAGGGAGAACAGAACACTGATGAGATTAGTTTCTTAAAAAAAGAAAAAGAAAAAAAAGTGTGACCTTCTGCAACTCAGAACAACTCAGGTGGGAAATATCATCTCAAATTCTGAGGAGTCATCGGATACAGCAACCGTGGTGCACCTGATTAAACAAACAATTTGGGCGTCGATGGCAGTTAGACATCAGGGGCAGTTATACAAGGGTTCTGGTAACCGCCACTGAGATTCTTTTATGAAGTCACTTACTCGGTATGGCCAGATGTTACGTTGGGTCCACATATGTTAGTCCAAGGACTGCTGCTGTTTGGTTCTTAAATTCCT
Organism: Tonatia bakeri; assembly: GCA_004024845.1. Classification (NCBI taxonomy): domain Eukaryota; kingdom Metazoa; phylum Chordata; class Mammalia; order Chiroptera; family Phyllostomidae; genus Tonatia; species Tonatia bakeri. The sequence continues at coordinate 151,057 of PVIA01002792.1, forward strand.
GCTATCTGTAGTAAAGCTGAGCATGATAGCTCCTCAGAAGACTGATATTTTAAAAAAATATTTGATTACTTTTTATTAATATAGGGGTTAAATGTCTTTTCTTTTACAAAAAGTTATGAGAGCTGGTAGTCATGTTTTATGTCTTTACTTGAAAAAAAATAGAAAAATATGGCATGCCAGTGTTAGTCACCAGTTTCTATTGAAATATAAAAATCTTCTCTTCTCTTAGACATGTTTTTCTTTCATTTTGGTGAGTTAACAGGCATTTCCTTGCCAGGAGGAGGCAGTCATTCTTAGTGGGCAGCTGCAATGGCCCCAGTAGAGTCTAGAAAGAACATACTGATTTCTGTACTTGAACTAACGCACTGTGAGCAAAAATGGGGGGTGGGGAAGATTGAAATGATACCAACTGAGTAAACCTTTACAAATATTCAGTGGAGCACCTTGTAGGTGGAGATGTCCGAGCATCTGCTGGGACCTCAGAGAAGAGCACAGTTGTCCATGCTTGGGCATCAGCTCGTAAGTAGGATTTCTGAAGGCTGTAGCTCTGGTGACACAACCTCCTTCTTACCTCAGGGGTCTATGCTTACAGTAGATCACTGACAGCAAGAGACAGGGCAGCTGCCCTCACTCCAGCAGCAGTGCCAGCCTCTGTCATGTATGCCGACTCTATTCATAGCCAGGGTTGAGGGGGGCGCTTCTCTGGAACCATAAACAGCTCATTGGTTTCAAGAGCTAGACCTGCAGACTGAACTCTCCTGATGGCCATTTTGGGTAATGATATAGTGTTTTGAGATGTGATGTTATTTCTCATACTATTGCATGATGAGACATCGAACAGCAAAAGCAGGACAACTGGGGTCTCATTTCAGTTGTGTTTCTAATTTGCTGATGTAACTTCCTGGGCCTCAGTTTACTCATTTGTGAAACGACAGAGTTAGACTAGGTTAGTGTTTGGAGTCACTTTGCTCACCACGGGCGCAGGCTCCACATCCTTGTGCCAATGCGCACCTCTGCGGAATCAGAGTTTCGTGGTGTGGCCTGCATTCTGTGTCTGAAATACTCTCCACCTCTAAGTGATTCTTCCACAAGCAAAGTTTTGAGAAATACACTCTTTGACCAAATACCTCTCTAAAGTTTCTTTGTACTCTTGAATCTTCTAATTTTTAGGTTAGTGCTTCAAAAATAAAAACTCTCCCTTCCTCGTGGGAATGGTTGAGGTCTGCTCAAGGGTGTTTGCTCCAACTAAACTCTTTCATAAATAAAACATTTCAGAACTGAGTTATCTCAAGTACTTTAGGTTAGAAAGGTTGTCTGTATCACAGAGATAAATTAAAACAATGCCCTTGGCGGTGGGGGTGGGGTGGGGGCGGGGGGGAGCAGGGGATACTTCACAGGGTTTTGAAAACCCAAATGTCCTTGTACTTCGTTCACCTTAAAAGAAATCCTTGAAGGTCCGAACTTCCTCTCCGCGTGGGTCGGTCTGTGTGGGGACTCCACAGCCAGGTGATTCCACTCTGTAGGCTTGGCTCCAGCGCTGCTGAGGATTCAGTTCTTCCTTGACTCCTTCAGACCAAACATCTGAGTTACAAGCTACAGAAAACCATTCGGTGGGGATTGTAGCTAGGGAAAGTCGGTTCACAGTCTGACACCTCATAAAGCCTTATTTTAGAGTTTGTGGGGGTTTCGTGTACATAATTTATTTTTTTGGTCTTAAGCAAGCACCTGGATGTGGGTTTTTCTCTTTCTGGCTGACAAAACAAAACAGGGTTCAATTAATTTCTCCCCTTTAAACGCTTTATGATCTTTGCCTCATTTTATTGGACTTAATGGGGCTAGCTGGGATCGCTGCAGAGCAGCTGGAAGAGGTTGGGTGCAACCAGATGAATTTGAGCTGTGGATTTCCTTCCTCCAGAATATACAGTGGTGGTTTTCAAGCGAGGGCAGTCCACCCCCATGTAGGACACGCTTGGCAATACATGGAGGTGTTTTCGCTTGTCACAGCTGCAGCGATGCTCCTGGCGTTTCCTGGGTAGAAGTCAGGGATTGCTGCTGAACAGCTACAATGTATAGGTCAGCGCCCGCTCCCCCAACCCTCCACCCCCAGCAAATAAAGAATTATCTGGCTCAAAATATCGTAGTCCTGAGGTTGAAAAATGCTGATATTCAGCAACTATATGTTTTGGGATAGGGGCACATTCATAAAGCCAGAAAGAGCAGCGGGTGGAGAAGTAAAGGAAGGGTGACTCTGATGTGGAATATTTGACACAACTTAAAATGAAAATAAAGTCTAACTAATTTCTAGGGTAGGTTCAGGCTCCGGGAGGTGCTTATAGCAGATTTTGAACCAGAGCCAGGAGAGAACTGGAGACAGGGTTGAGTATAAAGAGGCAGACGCAGCACTTTTAGGCCAGGTAAGGACACAAGTTTTGTTTGTTCACAGAGACATAGTAAACATCTTAGCATGATTTGTCTTACTGATGAGAGTGATTTGAACCAAAAAATTATATTCACTTCTTTTTTTTTCAAATGTTACATTTTGAAAATTCTAGAATATCTTAGACCTAGACTGTCTCCACATCTCTTCACGTGTTCCCAGGCTCTTAAAAATGTCATGTAGTTAATTACCAACTCCAAAGGGAGCTTGACTGAAGGTACTGGCTCCTAGTAATATCCCCGTCTGCTCTACCTGCACTGGTTCTTTTCTGTGCCCCACCCCCACTCCATTCTCTTCTCTTCTCTTCCCTGAGAACCAAGAAACACCCCTGCTCCCTGGATTCTGGGTGGATTTGACTAATGGAGAGACTCCAGCAAGAAGTTGGAAGGCAGGAGGGAAAAGAGGTCCAGCGTGTTTCCCCAGTCCTCCTTCCTTCCTGCTTCTCACCATCCCGGCAGTGGCTGTCCCTCAGAGACCCCCATTTCTTTGGGACAATTATTCCCCTTCCATTGCTGGCAGGCCCCGGACACCCTGTTCTCACCCCTGCCCCTTCAGACACGGGAGCAATGAGGCCTTTTCACTCTTGCTAGTCCCTCGGTGTCATGCCATCTCTTTTTGGTTCTTTTAACTCAAAACACCACTCTGCACACGATCCCTGCATTGAATTCTTTTGAGTTAAGCCCTCCTTAGTGTGCCATCTATTTTGTGCTAGGCCTCTCACAAATGCAGCACCTGTCAAATTTTTAGTGGAAGAACATTGATTTTCTATGAAATATTCAAGTAATATTGAACTGGAAGCTAAAAGACTTGGCTTCTTGTCTCAGTTCTATTAAGTATTTTATTTCCTTATGGAGACCCATCCAGGCTCATTTATTAAATAAGGTTAAAAATACATCCTATTTATCTTACATAGATGTTATGAGAATGCAAATAATATATAGGGTGAGGCAAAAGTACATTTACAGTTGTAAGTATGCAAAACACAGTTTGTTACTTATTGTATTGTTTTTTATACAAACAACTGCAAACCTACTTTTGGCCCACCCTGGGTACAGTTTGAAAACACCAAGCACTGGACATTGGAAGCCATCTGGTATATTGGTGAGGGGACTAGCAGCATGTATTCTAACTCCAGCCCCCAGTTATATAGGATTCTTAACTTCGTGTGAATATTTTGGTTCTCTGGGACTTACTTCCCCCATGAGAAACATGCTGATTAGATTAGCTGATCTTCCTGGTTTCTGCTAGCTTCAAAAAATCACTTGAGCTTTATATAGAACAATTTTTTCATTGTTCCAGACTACGTGGCAGCATGACCTGAGGGGTGAAGACGGAGGGGAAAGGTAGATAGAGGCTCTCTAGAGAAAAGAAACTGAAATATTTGAAATACAGTTAAAAAAATGGATTTCACATCTATGTGGTTCTAAAGGGAGGAATCAGGACAATTGCGTAGATGTTACGGAGATAGATGCACATACGAGGAATGGAAAAGCCTTTCTCATGTTTGCACTGGTTCGGTGATGGAGCACAGCAGGCTGGTTCTCAGAGCAGTAACTTGTCCCTCACTGGGATGGCTCAAGCAGAAACACATTTAGTCATTTCTTAGAAATACTGCAGAGAACATTCCTGTGATGATACAAGATTGGACATGGTAGTCCCATGATTTAATAAAGTGATGGTTAGGTAAGTTACGGGTAAAGAAGGATTGTCCAGTGCTGCTAAAGAACTATGACTCTTTGTTTTCCAGAAGACAGAGGCAGAGGCAAGGAGAAGATGTAAAGCATCATGTACTTACGTAAGATACTGTTATGTTGGCTTTTGTGCTTGCAGAGAAGCAAAAACCATGAGGAGGGTTTAGATTCCAGTGATAGTGTTTGTTCATTTGTTTAAGGGATTGAAAACATCCCCACATTAGGGGACTTGTAACTCATTTCACAAGTGTTTAATAAACTTCTGTTATATATCAACCATGTGCTGAAAACAAATAGAGACTCGGTTTTAAAGAGGCATGCAGATTTTAGGTAAAGAAAAGTTATAGCACTAAATACAACACTGTTTTTCTGTTTAGCATGTTCTAGAGTGGGGAGCCCTTGTGAAAAGTGATAGTGTGACTTTGACATCACTTCACTTCTCTTGCATTTATTCTTTCAGTTAAAGTTTTTTTCAACTATAGTTTACATTCAGTATTATTTTGTATTTGTTTCAAGAGTACAGCATAGTGGTTATACAATCACATATTTTACAAAGCATCCCTCCAATATTCCCGCTACCCACCTGGCACCATATATAATTCACTTCGTTTTTGGTTACTTCCCTGCCTTCTTTGAGCAACCCTTCCTTATTCATTCAACAAATACTTATTCAATATCTACTAAGTGCAGGTACTATTCCAGGCTATAAGGCCACAGCAATGAACAATAAAGTGATTAGTGCCTTGAATCTGCATTTTGTTTCCAATCATCTAAATTGTAAAATGAAGCCATCTCAGGAGAGATGCCATCCCTCTCTGCCCCAGGCAACACACATCAATAAGTTGGCACCTCGACAGCTTCTCACAGTAATTGGAGTGAGTGGAAAGCATATTGATCTGACCAAGGGTGGGGAAACTGAGCATCCGTCAGCACTTAATATGCTGGAACACTCACATCGCTCCACTTAATGGTCAGAAGGAAGGTGAGGCCTTCATAAACACATGGAGTTAGGGACCGAATTGTGTACCCCCCACACAAGTGCATACATTTAAGTACTACGTCTCATCACTCAAAAGTGACCATACCTGGAGACAGGATCCTTAAAGGGGTGATTAATGTAAAATAAGGTTGTATAGATGGGCCTTAATTCAATATGACCGGTGTTCTTACAGAAGAAGACATTAGGACACAGACATATACAGAGGGAAGACCATGTGAGACCGAGAGAAAAATAGCTTTCTCTCAGCCAAGGAGAGAAGCCTCAGAAGACATCAACCCTGCAGACACCTTGATCTGGAGACACGTATGGTCTCCAGAACTTTGAGGAAATACATGCCTGTTGTTTAAGCCACCCAGTCTGGGGTACTCCATTATGGCAGCACAAACAAACTAACACATGGTAAGGGATACTCAGTGGCACATGATTTTAAAATCTCTTATCATATAGACATGAGGCTGCTAAAATTCCATCCACTGCCCCCCATCCTCTCCCTCCCATTAAAGATTTACACCACTGACACAGGGAATCAACAGCTGGGAAATTCACCCCCATGGTCTCAGACGTTCCAGGGGCTGGCATTACTATCAGTGTGTTACTATCAGTCTTCCAGCACGTCAGTAACTCCGTGAGGAAGACAGCAGCTGGGCGAGAGGGGATTAGTGATGATCATTATTTAAGGACATCTTGCTGAGGTCTGTGCAGAAGAGGTCTAGTACATCACTATAACTATATTTCAGCCTTCAGCATGCCAAATGAATAGATTCAGGGGTACATTTGTTCTGATACAGCTGCTTTAGAACACAACAAACAGCTCCAGGGAGACGCATCTTCAGGAAGGTCATCCTGGGCCAGATGCCACTGGGCATGAAGAGGAAACACCTGAAAAGACCAGGAGAGGCCAGGCTTGAATCCCAGCTTCTAGCACAGGAACACCATGAGTAGACGGGTCATTCAGACCCAGTGTCTTCTGCTAAGAAATCCAGCCTGGTGAAAATAATAATGGTAAAAATTTACATAGTACTTATCTGCGGTGAGGCACGAAATGTTTGACTCAGTGAAATGTAACTCAGTTAATCCTCCCAAGGGATCCTGGGTGCTTGTTGTCTTAGAATTCTAAAATCTCCCCCAAGATTCCTGCCCTCTTGTGTAGATACTCTGTGTGATCTCTATCCCCCAAACATACGCACTTGAGTATGAATAGGACTTATACATATGAAGGCTATCCCTCTGCGATTACTTTACTTGACCAAGTGAAACAATGTCACAGATGTTATTAAGGTCCTTAAGCATTTGGCTTTGAGCTCATTGAAAGGGAGATTATCTTAGGTGGGCCTGACCAAATCAGGTGAACCTCTAAAAGGACTGGACTTGAAAGAGGAAATTCGAAAAGTCAAGGATTCTCTGCTGGCCTTGCTACAGCGAACTGCTGTGTGGTTGGGAGTGCAGGGTGGCAGGGGACAGCAGGCAGCCTGGAGAGGCTGAGAATGGCCCCTTGATTTACAGTCAACCACAACATGGAAACCTCAGTCACACAACCACATGGAAATGACCCCCAACATTGAGAAGCGGATCTTTCCCTAGTCAGGACCCCAGATGTGTAGCACCCAGCTGAACACCTTGATTTCAGCCTTTCAAGACCCTGGACATAGTACATACAGGACTTCTGACTCACAGAAGCCATGAGATAACACATTGGTGTTATTTTAAGGCACTAAATCTATAGCCATAGAACCTGTTAAGTTTGTCGTGGTATGATATGCAGCAATAGAAAACTACTATACCTGTGTATACTATTACCTGCATTTCACAATAGGGATTAAGGTACAAAGAAGTAGACTAACTTGCCTAAAATTACAGACAGTAGGTATTTGAACTTGGATTTGAACCTCGGTTTCTCACTCTAACATGTACTTATTTAATCATTGCGTTATGCTAAGCTCCTGTACCCTGCCTGCAGGTCCATGGCTGGAGGACAGAGGACCCTCCATCTGGCAGAGTGGGTCCCAAAGCCATTTTAAAAGCAGTCACCCTAGGCCCCTGGCCGCTAGGCAGTCCTCCACTCTGAAACAACCCCCCCCTTCTTTTCATAGATGGGAAATCCTAGGCTTCATGCCCAGAGTTATTATTTTTTCTTAATACTTTTTAAAAATCTGCAGTTTTTGAATTACAGCCCTGTGGTTAAGGGAAAATGACATTTACTGGGGAAGCAACTTGTTATGGTCTTAGGTCCTCTGCCAGCTGCAACGAAAAGGGGACTTTTAAATGTCATTTATACATTAAGGAAGATTTAAAGAGACACTGAAGAATATGCCCGGCATTGCCAGAATCTGTAGGCCCTCACATCCATAAGTCTCCTCGGCTAAAATTTAAACTGTTCTTCTATGAGTGAATGGAGTATATTCTGCCTCAAGTCTGAATCAAAATGTTTAAAATTCACATTTTATTTAAAGGGATTTGTGAAGACACGCCAGATCTACAAGAATATAAAGCGTGGGTCTGACCAGTAAACACAAGCCTTCATTACCTACAGGGTCTTTTGGGGGAAGGAAATAGTAAAAAAAAAAAAAAGAAAGAAAGAGGAAAATTAGGCAATATTCTTTTTAGTAAGAGAACTTAACTTAGATGTGTTTTTCTCAAATTTCTGAAAACCCAAAGAGTACTTCCTCTAATTTAAATGAAAAATAGCTGAGATCCAGGTAATACAACGGTCTAGATGTCAGATGATAACCGGGTGAGTAATCCAGTGACTTGGCAGCGAAGCCGAGTTACAGAGTGGCTGTGCTGGTCTGACCTGACCCCTGTAGAATGAAGGTCAGACCACTATAAAATCTTGAGGATAATACTGGCAGTGGTATTGCTAAAATGCATTTTAGCCTCCACCAGTTTATTTCATTTGTGGCCTTGTGTACATTTGCATTATATATCCTTGTAATTTCATTTTTGCCCTTCACTTTTTCTTGTTTGTAAAATGCATTTTAGAATCCCTCTCCCACGAACCTTCAAATGTCCTAGACTCTGTTCATTGATAGCCTCTGCACCTGCTTTGTTAAAAGTGGCAAAACGCAGATCCATCTCCCGTTTTCTGAGGTTACAGGCGGCCACTGACACACCAAAGTGGAAAGGGTCTTTAGACATAATAGCAGCATGAACATTTCAGCATCAGATGGCTGTGGGTGTAAATTTGCTTTCATTACAGGTGATGAATTCGGGTGAAACTATCTAATGATGCTTCTTAGTCTTCTTTATGACCAAGAGGGTGCAGCATTTTCAAAATTTTCCCCAGGAGTGGGTGGGCTCTGGAATGGACTTGCTTGCTCTCTGCTGATACCACAGGCTTTTAGAAAAAGAGTTTTTTAAAAAATGGTACAAAGGAGATGCTGAGACTCTCCTCAGCAAGTTTGGTTAAGAAACTTGCGAAGACATTTTTCAATGATGCTAGTGGTTGGATATTTTAAACACCTAACTGGATTTAGCTGTATTTGTGCGGAACGGGCCGGCAGCATAACAGTACAGCTGCTGCGTATAGTGCAAGCTCTCCTGAAGGTGCTGTCGCCTCTCAGGATTGTTGTGATGAATTTAGGAGATAATATGTGAGACCGTACCTAACACAATACTTGGCATCTAGGAGTGATTTCATAGTGAAATCTTAAAAAAAGCATTAAAAAATAAAAATAAACATTTTATTGAATGCCTGTCAAATGAAAGAATGAAGACAGAAAGAATTTTAGGTACTCACTCATGAGTAGGCATGAGATTTTCAGTAATGTGACCATATTATCTTTAAAGTAGAAACACACTGTTTAAGAGAGTCCTTGCCATGACCTTTAGGGTCTGGAGACAGCCAAGTCCTTCTAGATGGAGAGGAACTCACAGAGTGGGGACGTTGGGTAACCGGAGATCCTCATGACAGAATGAATCGGGCTACCCCAAATTAGCTAATCTTTAATCGAAAAATATAGTAGCAGTTATTTCACAAAGATCTCCCTGGGGTTAGAATACCTGATGTGGCGGCTCACTCAGAAAGACGTCCTGGTTGATAGCCCGCAGTGTTTCACCTGGCGTGTCAGTGACAATCGGACTGAAGCAGAAGAACAGCCAGAGGCCAGAAGAGGCCCTCCATCTCTGAGAGACCCACCTGCTGCCTACGGCCAGGTACCCGGCCTGACGCTCCAGTCTCCTTAAAAACGAATTACTGGCAAACCGAACAGAAACCGAATTAGCTGTAAGGATATTGACCAAACGCCTCTTCTATTCCAGGAGCCGAGACTCTGCCCTAACCGGCAAACAGGTCACAGAAGGCCAACTGTATTATTGTGTCTGAATAATTATACATTTGAATGGTTTTAATTATTTAATCACTTCATTGTTTTCACTGGCCACTGTCAATATTCTTTATTCTTTAAATTCTCTTTTTAATGAAAGATTGCATCTGTACTCCTCTGTGGCCTGCCAACATTGTGTAGTGTAATTGGCAAAGAGTATTTCAGGTGTTGGGGCCCTTTAGCCAGAACTTGGGTGTCATTCTCATTGTTCTGGGGAAAAAGGAAACAAACACTAGGAAATGGCTGTGGATATGCCAGAGCCTTGGTTTAAGCAGTGGAAGGAAGCGTAGTTAACTTAATCATAGAGGAAATCTTTCTTGAAGAAACTGGTTTGATTCCTTCAAGAAATAAAAGCCGAAATGCTCTGTGGGGAAGGTCAAAGCCTTGGCCTAGCTGTCAGCAGGGTGCACATGTGAGCTAGCTGGGTCAGATCACTCAGAAGCGGGCTCCCAGGGTCATGGGCAATGGACCTCTGCACAAAGCCATGCCCCCATCCCCCCTCAGGAAATAAACAAGAATGTTTGTCTTCACAGTGGCACCCTGCCCCCTACCACCTTCTTTGGCATCCTCTTCCTCAATCCTGGAGTGTCTTTCTCCACTTTCTTTCCAAAGGTTTAAGGTATTTTAACTACTTGCTTTTTAATTGTTAAAAGCATTTCATTGCCCTGGCTAGTGTAGCTCAGTGGATTGAGCTCGGGCTGTGAACCAAAGCATCGCAGGTTCGATTCCAAGTCAGGGCACATGCCTGGGTTGCAGACCAGGTCCCCAGCAACGACACATTGATGTTTCTCTCTCTCTCTTTCTCCCTCCCTTCCCTCTCTAAAAATAAATAAATAAATAATTTAAAAAAAAAAAGCATTTCATGTATTGTACTTTCCTTCTGTAGTTTAAAGTTCTCTAATCAAAGGAGGAAAGTGGGTAAACTGAATTCCTACTAAGGTTATAGACTCAAGGTTTTTTTAAACTTTTTTCTAGGGAACTCTGTACTAATACTTGAAAAGGATGGTGCTTAATTTAAGTGATTCTCAGGCCAAAGTGGGAATGATGAGCTGGTACTTAAGCAAAAGATCAGCTGAGTGAGTAACATTGTGCAGTGGACACCAGTAGGACTCTTGGGTACCAAATCTATTTCTGAAGTCTTGAGATAAGATCATTTCCCTTGAGTACTCTATGAAATGGACCTCGTTCTGTCTCATTTTGCTTTGGCTCCCTCCCAGAGGAAACTTGTCCCAGTGTGAGATTGCATGACCTGCACAGGCACACTCTAGTTTCCTGGCACGTTTGTCACACGCAGCACCCAGACAGCTTCCCCTCATCTTCCATTTCTGTTTTGTCATTGCTCAGACAGAACTTACAGAGCTTAGCGTGACACTGAAACTCAACAGTACGATCTCTAAGGGCTGTATCTTTTTTGAAGCGATGAAGATGTACTTGTGGGCTAAATGAGAGAGGACACAAAGCATGGCTTCTGTCCAAGTAGCAAGCTTTCAGAAAAGGCACAAGCCATCAGGAAATGTATCTCCATAAAACTCAAGTCCATTTCCTGGCTTTTTCAATAATTAGTTGACCGTTCATTATTCATGGGGGGGTATATATGATTAGCACCTATGGGGAAAAGAGCACTGAATTTGTAGACACAAAATCGGGTATTTTTCACTTAATATGCGGTTCCTGTCCACCTCCTCAGATCCGTACAGTCCCTCTGCCCGGTCTGTGCCTGAGAACATGACCTCCTTTGATTGCATCATCGGGGATCTTTGTGGGTCTCTCTTCTGGTGTATTTTGGTCAGTGGGAGGTGCTGGCGTGTGAGCAGAGAGTGAGAAGAGAGAAGGATCAGGGTCTTTCTTCACTGGCTTCACCCCACTTTGTGATAGTTCCAGCAGTGTCTGACCACCACCCCTCGAAGCAGCTCCTCCTTCAGAGTAGTGGCCACTCTCCCCAGGCTCCGGGAACTCTGTTCTCTGTTCCTCGAACCTAGGGATAGTTGTGGGCTTCCTGCCCATCAGCCCCTGGGTGCTTCATGGTCCCTTGTTGGCCGTGTGTGTGTGTGTGTGTGTGTGTGTGTGTGTGTGTGTGTAGTTTGCAACACTTTTATTAAGACCGAACAGATATCACTATTTCTAAACTGTAAACAATGGGAACCAAACTCTCAAAGCACACACTTTAAGCAACATAGATATTAAACAAAAACCCTTCAATTTTCTTACTCCCTTTTTCAACAATACATAATATTTAAGTATAACTGAATTCCTTATTAAGCAAACATTTTTGCATATGCTGCCTTCTCTTTTTCTTTCTGTGCCTTTATCCTTTGTTTGACTTTCAGCAATTCTGCCTGGATAGCTTGATCTTCCAGTGCTATCTCCTAAGCTTTCTTTTAAGGTCAGCCAATGCTTGGTCCTATTCTTTTAATCCTTGCCATCCTCAAGCTCTACGGTGCAGTGCTTTGGTATTTGATGGGTCTATTTCAAGAGCCTCCAGACAACAGTCAGTTGCTCCCTGCCAGTCTGACATCTTCAGTCTGCAAGCACCAATGTTCAGCACGCAGCCTAGAGCTGCAGGTTGCAGCTTCGATACGTCTACTTCCCCAGTTACAGCCTTTGAACCTTCCATGGATCTTAAAACCTTTGAACATTTTTTAATGGCCATCTCCCAGTTCTGGGATTTGAAAAATGTATTTCCATTGTTTTTTTAAGTCTTCCGTTATTAGTAATATTTTACATCTTTTAAATCTACGTCTGCATCTTCGGGGAAGTCTGGATGCCTGTCACCAGAACCATCTTCGGGGAATGCTCCCCAACCATCCCCTTCCTTCAATTCTCCGCATTCTGCAATAACACACAATTTGGCAGATTTTTCACCAGTCACTTCGACGCTTTCCAGAAACCTTGCCACACCCATTCCTTTAATTACTTGGCCAAATACCACAAGTTTCCCATCCAAATGAGGAGTCAGAACTGCGGTGATAAAGAACTGGGAACCATTTGTATTGCTGCCTGCATGTGTCATGCTCAATCAACCCTCCTGGTCACGCTAGAGTAGAAATTCTCATCTTCAAACTTTTCACCGTAAATACTTTCTTCATCTGTCACGTCCTGATTTGAGAATTCTCCACTCTGAATCATAAGTTTTTTAATAATTCAATGGAATGGGCATCCTTTGAACTAGAGAAGTTTCCCAGTAGTTGGTCCAGTACCTTTTTCTCCTGTACACAATGCACGAAATGTTTCTGCAGTTTTGGGTACAATATCTGCAAATAATTCTAAGATGATTTGGCTGACCAATGTCCATATCAAGGAAGACTCAGGGGTTACTGGGGTTGGAGGACTTAGCTTTGGGGGATGGGTATGACATTTTGACTTGCAGATGTATTTGGAGCAGGTTCAGGGTACCTCGTGGCTGCCTGGTAGCTGAAACTCAAGAGCAGCTCTCTCAGCAAACCCCCTCTTGTTGGACTCTTATCCCAGCCCTTCAATCAATTCTTTTCAGTCAGATTGTTTAGACAGGCTAATTGTCCCCTGTCAGGATCTTAACACATGTGTTCTGATTCTTGGACAAGTCAGATAATTACTCTGTCCCTTTATATTCTTAATCTATAAAATTGGATAATACCTATATTGTCTACCTTGAAGGGTTGTTAAGAGAACCAATACCAAAACTGAATTTGTAAAGTGTCATAAAAATGCAAACTCTGAACAGCAAATCATCAGCTTATGTTGGACTCCTGTGTAGCATTCTTCAGATACTTGTGTTTTTCACACCCTGCCCCCATGGTAAAGTGATAAAGCATTGGGAATGCAGTCTCAGGTGGACTAAAGGCAGGCAGCACCAGGAAACATAATCCTCAACTCCGTACATTCCCAAGCTAAACACAAACCCTCCTCAGGCTCACTCTGCTCTCCTCCTCGGCAGCGTGTAGTTCAGAGCTGGGAAGGCAATATAGAACCTCTCAATGCACCTTTGGTTCTGCCCTGCATTTCCACCCTTGATAAAGGCTTTGGCAGACATTACTTCTTTCTAGTGCAACTTGTGTATATCTTGCCCCTCTGTGAGATTATAAAGCTTCTTTATAATGTTTCTAAGGATGAGGGCCATATCTTATATTTTTTATGATTCATAGTAACTCATGTACTGTTAAAGATATATGTAATAAAGTAGAAAATGAATGGCTGGGTATTCAGTGCACATGCATTGATATTGAGACTCCCAAACCTGGTAATGGGCATCTACTGGTTTATGTAAGAGGGTACTCTCCCTGATTAGCATGACCCTTTCTTCACATGCATGGAAGTATTTCTTTAACAAATGAAGGTTTTACAGACACATGCTGGACTTTCTGTCTGTATTTTATTGTGTGATTTGGTATATGTGGGACTTAACATTCAAGAGGAAAAGTGCTTCTTCCTCATTCTCATATTATCGGTTGGAGTCTAGTGAAAGGATCTTACCAAGCAAAATAAATGTTGATAAAAACGAGTAATGACTTGCCATCCCATCTTTCCAAAACCAGTTAGGAAAATGATTGCTACTCCCGAAGACCATGTAAACTTAAAGCCACATGTGGAGGGGAAACAGATTTTTAGAATAATAGGCCTGGGAATAGTGACTGCTGGTTTAGCCACAGAACCAGCTCTGGGGAGGGCACACAGACAATGGCACAGCAGGCATTTGGCTCGGGATCCTTCCTTTCTTTGTTTTCTCACTCCAGAGAAACCTTGCTATTTTTGTTCCCACATTCTCATTCTTTCAAAAATAAAAAGAGAGAGAGAGATAACTTAGGTAATCAGACACCATTTTAAAGGCTCTTGGGAAGCTTGGACTGATCCTACTAGTTCCTCAGAGAAAGACTATGTAAAACCAAAAGTCAACAACCTAGCTGAAGGGATGGTATAAAGGTCCCTTAGCTTGCTGAGGTCACTAAGGTACTGAGGAAAGTAAAGAAATGCTGAGACACTAAAATATCTTTGATAGATTGAAGTGGCCTGAAGCAGAAGATTGTTGGAATGTATGTACGTATGCACGGCACCCATACTTACAGAAGAACATACCTAGGAGTCACGGTAGATTAGCAGCTGACCGAAAGTAACGCTTCGGTGCAAAAGGACAGAGGGGAGCAGAGGACTGCAGGAAAATTCTATGAGGAGAAGACACAAGTTTGTTAAATTTCTAAATCATTTGGTGCAGACACTCATGCCAGAAAAGTTTAGAAAAATGCATGGAACCACCAGGGGACATTCCTTAGGGGACAGGAGTCTGAAACTGGCCTCCAAAGACCTGGATTGGTGTAAATCAGAACAACAGGGTGATGAAGTGCCACATACCTTCCTATGGGAAGATTCCTACATTAAAGCCAAGAAAACTCTTCAAACAGAATGTCCAGTCAGAAGCAAAGAGGTGATATTAGATAGTCTTCTCTCCTTCGCTCTACTAATGCACACAGACCCCTGGGTAAAGAGGGCCAGCCCTCCAGATTACCAGTGGTGATGAAGAGGAGGAAGCGGTCAGTCGGGGCGTTCTTAATGGAGGGGATGATGAGAGTATCTCAGTCTGCTCAGGGTGCCATAACAATACCTGGGGCTTGGTGGCTTAAACAGAAATTTATGCCAGAACCATCTCATCTTTTGGGCAACGTTTTATCATTTAGTGGCACTTGAAAAAAAAGAAATTTATTTCTTTCAGTTCTGGGGTTGAGGAAGAAGAAGATCAAGGTACAAATAAGTAGTTTCATTCTGAGACATCGTCTCTGGGCTGCTGCCATCTTCCTGCGTGGTTACGTAACCTCTGTGTGCTCTGAGAAATAGAGTGAGGTCAAGTATCTTCCTCTTTGTATAAGGACACTAATCCCACCATGGGGACCCCATCTTCACAAGCTTATCTAAACTTAATTTTCTCTCAAAATACCCCACTTCCAAATGACCTCACATTTGGGGTTAGGGCTCCACTGTATAAATGTTTGAGGACACAAACATTCAATCCATAACGGGGACTAAGTCAAGTTGCACAGAAAAATGCTCGTCCTTTTAGGGGTGTCAAGAGAAGCTGTCACGCGAGGGAGGAGAAAGTAGGAAAAGAACTAGAAGAATAGTATAGTCCTGACTACATGGCCATTTAAGAAACTGCCTAGAAAAACTCGTAAGAATTTGTGAAATATCTCAGAGTATAATTGATCAGCCATAGGAATCAACTATCTACTTAGGGACTGCTTAGTCAGACAAAAGAATCAGAATATGCAAAAGAAAATTGGTTAGGAAAAAACAAATATGGGGTCTGATTTTTGCATCTAGAATTTAGAATTAATTTCATGGAAAGAGGAGATCATAGGTTCACATCAGGATGACTGGTTGGTTGCCAGGGAAGGATGCTGGAGGGTGATATAGAAATAACCTTCCTCACAGAGGGCCAGGAATCAACAATAAAGAGACAGCTTCAAGATGAGAGCAAAATGATCCAAATTTACATGGCAGGACCTTGCAGCACAGACCTAGACTGCTAAAAGGAGGTGACTACATTGCATGTAGTGGAAATGATAGAAATGGTGAAAGATTAACACTCTGTGTATGGGGTTAGGGCAAGGATGTTCTTACGGAGTGGGCTGAGAGTCCTGATCTAACCATCACCCAAATGGCTGATGAGATATCCCGGAAACAAATTATGACCTAGACCATAATCAGACACCAGTAAAGAGATTAGACTCCTCCCAGGATATCTTACTGCTAAGTATAGTCTCATTGTAAACAGGAGTAGCCTTTCATGCAATACCTTTGAAATTCTATTGCTTTTGAATATCCATTTTTTTCCTTTTTAACCAAGTGGTAACATAGAAGGGCAGCTGAACTACTGGGGATCTAATACAAAGAGGAAGAGATTAAAATACGTTTGATGGATGGAGTACACTGATTTCCTTATGTAGTGTGGTGTACCACAAACACTAGACTAATTCATACATAATCAGTGAGCAGTCTAGATGTACACTCTTAATTTGTCCAAATGTGAATTATTATAATATTAAGACTAATTGAAAAGTACACTAATAAAATAACTTGAAATTATATAAATTTAGGGGAATGTGAGCTATAAAGTTTAAATTTGTATTTTTTTCCTGCTTCTAAACATGTCGTATTTATTGGAATAAATTCCACAAGTAGTTTTTCAAAGTCTTATAAAAAATAGTCAAGCTTTATACTTCTACTGGACCCTGGAATCTATATTACACTGTGACCTCATTGTGAGATAGTAAAACTGAATTATTTAAGGTAATTTGAGTAAGCAGATAATATATATACATATATCCTATGCACATGTTTTGTTTTTCCTTTGAAATTTGAACTATTTTTCCTATTCTTCCTCCCTCCCTTCCTTCCTCCCTTCCTTTATCTTCCTTCCTTCCTTCCTTCCTTTCTTTCTTTCTTTCTTTCTTTCTTTCTTTCTTTCTTTCTTTCTTTCTTTCTTTCTTTCTTTCTTTCTTTCTTTCTCTCTCTCTCTCTCTCTCTCTCTCTCTCTCTCTCTCTCTCTCTCTCTCTCTTTCTTTCTTTCGCTAGGCTTCAGAGCCTATCATAGTGATTATGGAGTTTTTTTACCTCTGGAGCAGCCAGTGTAAACTAGAATTTAAACTCTACCAGCCAAAGTCTGACAAATAGTCTCAGAATGTAGTGTGTCTGCCAATGTCTGTTACTTGAGGATAGATGGATTTGGTTCTGATGTGATCATTTTCTATTGGCAGCAAGGAGCTGTTATGAGACAGAGGGTGCTAGGAAACAAACAAGATATTTGCTTATTTCAAATCAGGAAGTCTGTAACTTCTTCATCTAGAGTAATTTTAAACAATTAAAACATTATTAAAAATGGTACATTTGAATTTTATAGATGTCCTTGGCTAAAACCTTTTAGCTCCCTTATCAAAGAGGGTTATTGACAAGCATTCACAAACATATATAACCAAGAAGGCAGCTGGCCAGATACACTGAGGCCAGAAGCAAAGTGAATCCAGGGTGCGATCACTGCCCTACCAGACAGGCTTGCTCCGTTTTTCTGACCTTTGTCGTAAAAGGTTGTTACACAAGCAGATCTGGAGAGTTTTGGAACACAGAAGTTGCAGAGCCCATGCTAGGTGAGGTAGGCATTCAGCTTCAGTTCTCTACATGTCTTTTTTAATCCAGAACAGAAAAGCCTTGGCCACTTTTCATGGAGTATGTATGAGGCTGAGTTGACGAACGTGCTTTCCTGATTGGTTGGGCTTGCTGGCTCTTGGGTCTGGCAACAGAGTGGATAGATTCATTCAGGACCACAGTGTGTGTGTGTGTGTGTGTGTGTGTGTGTGTGTGTTTTGAAGCTTGGAGTACACAATTGGTGTTGCAGTAAGTTTGGTTTTATAAAATCCTAGCATTTCCAAGGCCATCTACTTCTTTCTAAAAAATGCTGTCACTAATGTAAACTACATCAAAGGCTGGTGGTACCTGTAAGAAGGACTTGAAGTCTGGACAGCCTCACTTTTAAGAGATGTAATCAACTGAATTAAAACACATTTTTTAGCCCTGGCTGGCGTAGCTCAGTGGATTGAGCGCGGGCTGCGAACCAGGCATCGCAGGTTTGATTCCCAGTCAGGGCACATGCCTAGGTTGCAGGCCATGTCCCCCAGCAACCGCACATTGATGTTTCTCTCTCTCTCTCCCCCTCACTTCCCTCTCTAAAAATAAATAAATAAAATCTTTAAGAAAAGAAAAAAAACACATTTTTTACTCAGTTTCTTTTCTATCAAAGACTAAACTCTAATTAAATATGAAAGCATAACTATTTCTAAACATATGTCTAAAACTTGACATTGATAAAATCTTCCAAGAGCTACCTATTTGGAATGGATTCTTTTCAGAATGTTAATGCAGTCAATAAGAAACCTAAATTCTCTGTAGAAAATAAAGAACTCAGGCAGAGGGGTGGTGGAGATAGGTAAGAATTAGGAAGAAGTAGGATATGAGGAGTGGACACAGATGTAGAAGGAGTAATGAAACTTTGGTTTTCTGGACTGTGGTGGTTGACAAGAATACTAAGAATGTCAAGTGATAAAGTAGTTCTCTATGACCAAGTAGAAAAAGCTTCTGAGGATTCCCTAATATGTTTCAGAGGCTTTAAACTGATTTCCCACCCCTGAGGCCAGCTTGAAAAGAAGACAACATGAAGTGTAACACAGGGCCCTGCTGGAAAGGCTCCTGGCTGTTCTCAGCCTTCCCACATCCCCCCAGGTGTGTCTCTCACTCCTTCAAAAGCATCCCTCCCCCAACCATCCTGAGCTACTTTGAGTCCCCTGAATTAAACACCATCAAGTACTCTTTCCTCCATGCTTTCTCTGCCTGGAAGCTCTTCCTCCTTTGACTGAAGGGCAAATGCTACTTATTTTTCAAGACTTACAACAAATATCTCTTTTGCCATGGAAGCTATCTCTGACACCTTGACAAATTTTACTCTGAATCACACTAAATGCACTGTCAAAATTATCTGTGTATGTGTCTTCTCTTCTAGAATGTTCAAAACAGGCAGTAACTGTCTTAGTCATTTTTTGTGTTCCAAACTCATAGTAAGTGCTCAATAAATTCTTGTTAAGCAAGTAATTATTGAATATTATGATTTCAGAAAGACATATGGCTGTTTTCCATGACATAATTGTGAACCAGATAAAGAACTACAGGCTGGATTAAGTAACAGTGGATTTATGGGTGGTTAAATCACTAACTCAGAAGGCGATCAGGCACTATGCTTTGGAGGGAAGCCGCCAATGAAAGACTGCCCTTCGTCTAAAGTTAATCTTATACTGCACCATCAGTGACTTAAAGAAAGAAATAAAAAAAGATTAGAATTAGTTTATTGCGTTTATTGAACTTCTAATAGTCTTAAAAGCCTTAAAGTTCTACAATTGCTAAGGTATGTTACGTGCTTCACTATACCAACCAATAAATTAGCTTTGTGGTTCATACATTACTTTCTTCAATTATGTTATTAGTTTGAATTTTGAAGTAAAAATGAAAAAAATATGAACTTGCAATTGTGAGGCATTTATCTCCTTGTCTTTGTTGTTTTCCCCTTAATGCCATCTGAGCATCAGGAAATTCTTACAGGTCTAATTTTTATCTTTTTAGTTAAAGTATTTTGTTAAATATGGCACAAGACACTGAGTTTCTTCAATATTTTAGATGGCTTTGGAGTCCAAAGAGAAATGTTAGCAGATGAAAATAATAATAAACCGTTACATTGTTGAGAACAGTCAGACTCTTATGGAAAATATGTGAGTTCTTTCACTTAAGAAACCTACTTTGGAAAATCAAGAAAAGAAAACCACACTCTCATGTGGTCCTCTTGGCCCAGAATGTAGACAACTCCATTCATTCTGAAGTCTTGCTTGTCTTGACCATGGCGAGTCTGCTTTCTCCAGGCCACAGAGTCGAATTCCGCGTCTGGGTCGTCCACACGCAGACTGGTCTGCACGCTTGGCGAAGGGCGCAAAGAGAAACTGTTCACCCGTAGCTTTAGAGCCAGTTGGGGATTAGAGTCCTAATTTGGTTCAGAGATTTTCAGACCTACTGCTCCACAGAATCACCTGACACCTTTTAAAATACAGAGTTCTAGTCCTCATCACCTGAGATGTTCCAGGATGGAGGGTTAGAGAGTTCCATTCATTAAAGTGTCTAGACAGCTTTGATACCCAGCCAGGTTTGGACACCACGGACGGGGCCCAGCTTCCCTGAGTTTCAGACACATACACTGAGGCACAGGGCCCAGTGCCACTGAAGTGACACTCCGAGGGCGATGGGCAGAGCCAGCGTCAGAGCCCGTACTCCTGACGCACAGTCTTCAGTGCATCCACGTAAACCACAGGACCACAGACAGTGTTTTCAGCTGCCTGGTTGATATTTTGTTACCTTTCGTAGTTATAGGCAGCGGTGCAATAGTAAAGGGAAGAACATGTAATTATAACCAAAGATCCAAAAGACTCCTATGAGAATCTGGTAAAATCATAGGTTGATGCTTTATAAACTGTAAAGGGGGTATACCAATACACATATAATAAGGCAGGGGAAGTAAAATCATCATATGAAAAAATTTTAAGTAAAAGGAAAATAACACTTTTAATGCATTTGATGCTGCATTAAAATTGCTCAGACCTTTTGTCCACCTCAGTTGGAGAGGCATGGTGCACAGGCCAGCAGGATGCTCCATGGGTACTTCGTGGTTTGTGCTGTTCCCTGAGAACTGAAGACCAAACGTTGAATCTTGAGTTCAGGCTCCTCCAATTATTTGCTACTTGAGGATTCTGAATTCCAGTCCTATAATTGGTTCAGTTAGATGATTACAGAAGATTACAAAAGTTAGTTTTGGCTTTAATATTTTGTGAGGTTTTTCTCTCTGCTGACTTTGTAAATCTTTTTACCATCTTGATATCTCCTATGTTTAAAAATATTTTATTTATTTATTTTTAGAGAGAGGGGAGAGGAGAAAGAGAGAGAGAAACATTAATGTGTGGTTGCCTCCCATGTGCCCCTTACTGGGGACCGGGCCTGCAACCCAGGCATGTGCCATGACTGGGAATCGAACCCGCAGCTCTTTTGTTCGCAGACCAGCACTCAACCACTGAGCCACACCAACCAGGGCTATTTCTCCTATTTTCTGACTCTGCTTTGAGACTTACCCATTTTCATCTCATTTACTATTCTCTTTTTCAATCAAGAAATATTTATTAAGCATCTTTTTATATATTTTACTCTGCCTAGTACTTGGTATATAAAAGTGAAGAGTATGGAGTCCCTGACCTTAACGGACTCACATTATAGTTGGGCAGACAGCCATGTAATAAACACATCATGATAAAATATGGTAAGGCCTACAATAACAACATGTGCGAAATGTCACGCTAACATATGGGAGGAGAGTAACTCTTGCACGAGGGTGAAGCACACATGGGGATCTTGTCAAAGGTTCACAGAGATGGGGGCATTGAGTCGGATGTATGGAACAGGTTAGAGTAATTGGGAAGAATGTTCCAGGTTAAGTAAGGTGCAAAGTGTGAAACTGCGTAGTGCACTGAGGGAATGACCAGTAAATCTAGAGTGGGGATTACAGTTTGGTATAATGCGTGGGTTACTTAGGATGAGAAAGGAAAAATGAAAGGAAAACTCGGATAAGGTGAGAGGAACGTGGTAAGATTTGGGTTTTAGAAAGACTGCAGTGACATTAATGTGGTTGTGTTGGAGGGGGACAGAATGGAGAGGGCAAACCAGTCAGGAGAGTTTGTAAGTAACTGGGACCACAGATGAACAAAATCGGAAGTGAGATGGTAACATCAGGGTTGGAGAGGAAGGGGGATGGAAGAGAGATGCTCAGAGGTGGAATTTCTGGAATGGGGTGAGTAGCTATCATTGTGATGGAGATGACTGAGGTTTCTTCTTTGGGCAGCGGTGAAATGTAGTGGCTAATATATTACTTTTGGTCATTTTTTTGGCATGGTAAAAAGGAGATATTCATATATTAGTTACTCAACTGGAATGTCTAGTGAGCTGTGTGAAATATAAATTTGATGTGCAGGTGGAAGAAGCAAAGGGAGTGGATAGGCTTGCCAGGAAGAATTATTAGAGTAAGAAGGTTCTCCAGGATAGGAAACTGAGCAGGACCAACAATTGAATAGGTAGGGAAAGAGGACTCAAGGAGAGAGGGTGAGAAGTAGCAGGAGAGGTGAGTAAAAAAACAAAACTGGGCAGAAGAAGGATGCTGGAACAGCCACCAAATGGTTGTTCCAGCAGAGTATCCGGCTGCTGGATGTCACTGGAAATGGGCCATTACATTTGACTGTTGAGGGGTTCATTTTGTCAGCTTAGTGAGAAGGTTGGTAATAGCAGCAGAACTTAAGACTGTTCCAGATCGAGGAATGAAGGGAAAGTGAGGGCATGGAAGCAGTGAGTGTAGGTCACTCAGGTGGTGACAGAAAAAAGAATGATAATATGATGACTTGCAAGAGTGCTTTTTAAAAAGAGTGAGTGACTTGAGTAGGCTCCTTCCTAAAATTAAATTAGCACAGCCACTAAGAACAAAGAAATAAATCTAGATGTAGTCTAATGAATTTTTTCTTTCTCTCCTTTTCACCTCCCATCCTCCTTTGAACTTACTTGATTTTAAGCCTTTCCCTTTTGTGGAGGGATACTATTAATGCCAGTTTCCAGAGGGTCATTGTGCAAGGCCCTATGCCCTCAGGTTCCCATTTGTATCTTTCCCACCCTCTCCTCTCCAACAATGCTGCCTCCATTGCTGGAATGTACTAATGATGCTCCCATCAAAACAACTCTGCATTTCCCATTTCTTCTTCCTAAAGTGCCTTTCCACCATACAGCCACAGGACTCCGCTCTCGCTTTATCAGCGCCCTGCTAAGGTATCACTTCATCACAAAAGCCTGCCCTGGCCATCCACGGGGCTCCTTCCTCTAGATGCTGACGTCCTTACTATATTTTCCTTCCTACACTGTTCACTACCTGACTTCCTTCCTTCCTTCCTTCCTTCCTTCCTTCCTTCCTTCCTTCCTTCCTTCCTTCCTTCCTCCCTCCCTCCCTCCCTCCCTCCCTCCCTCCCTTCCTTCCTTCCTTTTCTCTTTCTCTCTTTCTCTCTCTCTCCCTTTCTTTCTCTCTCCCTTTCTTTCTCTCTCTCTCTTTCTTTCTTTCCTTTCTTCTTCCTTTCTTTCTTTTTCCACTTATTATAGAATATAAGCTCCAATGGCACAAGGTCTTCATTTCTAGCTTCTGGTATACTCCATGGTTCATAGTAGGCATTCAATAAATATTTTTTAAAGAATACCAATGCAGGATGGCTTTAATTGAGGGTTGTTAGAATATTTATTTGCATTCACTATTCTTTTATGGAATTAATATTAGGATTGCTTCCTAGATCCCTGGGTATAAGACAGTAGTAGTCTTTATCCTCTTCTCTACTTAATATTTTGGTTGTTGTTATTCTTGCTTTCTTTATTATTTAAATGCATGTAGGTCAGAAAGATCACACATATTGACAAGCAACAGGCTGGAGTCTTACTGAGTATATCTCATGAAATATTTATTAATTAATGGTTGATGACTGCTTAAACCATAATTGGTTGATAACTGTGTGTGTGCGTGTGTGTGTGTTTATGGGTGTGTAGGGGATGGGAGGAAGGGACTGCATGCTGAGAAGAGGTGTGTACAAAGAAACAGCAGCATCTGGTCCGCGAAGAATTTGTGGACATCTTGTATGAAAAAGGCTTATGAAAGCATTGGAAATTTATGGTTCAACAAGCACTTCTGAGCAAGATGCAAGGCCCTGTGCAGGAAGGGCAGAGAACCACTTCTATTAAAGGATTTGCAGTCTAGTGAGAGATGCTTATGTGGACACCCCAAGCTGTGCTACAAGGTTGAGGGTACTAAGCACAGCAACAGGAAAGCAACGTGCTCTCAGAGTAAGCAAAGTAGAGAAGGAAATACAAACTAGTGGAGGGGACCATGTGACAATGTCACTTATTAGTATTAGCTAACGGGCAGCAATTGTTCAGCATTTAAGTCTAATTAGGGAAGGCTACTGAGGGGCTGAAAGGAAAATGTGGTGCCCGCTGAGTACGAAGGGGAGAATGGCTATTTCCCGTGCACCCTTCCTATGGCACAGGTGCTGCTCTCGCCCAGGCTGCCCCTCGTCAAGTGAGCAGCAGCCCTAGCGGATACGCATACGGTTCTTTATGTCCTCTGCACTCTTGACAAGGTTTCTCGTAGCTGAATATGGGAGCTCTCAGGTTAGGACATTTGTTGTCTACTGGAGAAGTAAACTGAGAAACTGGCTGTCTTGTTGTACGAGGAGTTTGCTGGGTAATTTTAACACTGTCTGGCAGTGCCTGGGAAGAAATTCACGTGGGCCCTCAATCCCTTTGAAGACAGGAAAACCCAAGGAAGGACATGGGTTTGTTTGCTGTTTCACCCCTCCCCGCCTCCACCCCGTGGTGTGGGAAAAGGTTACCATTCCTTGGTTTTCAAGGTTTTCTCTCAGGAAATTTGTTTCTTTTGTTGTATTTACGTCATAGGCCCAGACAAAGGCACTCAGCACCCCAGTTCTGGAGCAAAGAGCAGCCACGCACATGGGGAGCTGAGCCAGTTAGCCTGACATGCACTGGCTTATGTCTTAATTACAGAAAAGTAAACAAGATTGCTTTAGATTGATAAACACTGGGAACAGAAAACCCTCACCTCCAGTAACTGGGCTGTTGTTTTAACGTGAAGCCAGAAGTGAGCTAGACTATAAACCCGCCTGTCTGAAGGAAATAAGGCTTCCTCCTCATTGTTTTTGCTTTGGTGAGTTAGAGGACGGAGTGGGAAATCGGGGTGTGAAAAAGAGGCCGGACACAATGGTGCTGCCTACTGAATTATTTTTTGTCGAGGATTTAAATATTACCTCACAGCGTATTTAGTTGTAGGGAAATGGGCTTGAGTCACAGCACTGGGGGCTTGGGCAAGGTCCAGTGTCCTGGGATAATCTGATGCATTTTTTTCTGCATTTACCTGAGTATTTGCAGATAGCACAGAAGCGGTTGGAGCGGCATGTCGGTCCTGACAGTAACAGAGAGGGGAGCAGCATGAATGATGTAGTATGCATGCGTATGGTGCGGGTCGGCGTGTCCACGTGTATAGGAGACAACTAAGCAGACCACTTAAGAGCTTAGGTGCTGACAACATACTACTTGGGCTCAAAATTTTTCACTTAATAGCTGTGTAGTCCTTAGGCAATTTACTTAGCCTCTTGAAGTTTCTGTTAACCACTCTGAGTTTACTACTTCCCATCTGTAAAGCTGGGACAATAATAGTACAAACTCCACAGGGGTTTTGAGTATTAGATGAGGTAATTCATGTGGAGCACTCAGTCTACTGAAAGGGCTCAGTAAATGGGAGTCATCGTGGTGAGTACACGTGCCTCCCGGAGCTGACATCACTATCAGACAGAAGGAAGGGTGTGATGCAGGGGGCGCGTGTTGAATGGATTTGGTGAGCGAAGCAGAGGAAATACTTTTCTTTGCTTCCTTCCGCATAACTGATACCACTACTAATGGTAATACAGTTTCTTACAATATTGAACCTACTAAATACCAGACGAGTTCCAGAATATTTTCTAATAAACGTTTTATTTTAGGACAGTTTTAGATTTACAGGGAAGTTGCAGAGATAGTGCAGAGTTCCATATGTCAAGAGTGCACACTATCAACGTGACTGACTCATGTCTGTTGATGTTCACGTTGATCTCCGGGGTGACGTAGAGTTTGCCAGCTTTTCGCACTGTAGTTATTCATTCCCCTCCTCCCATTCCATACTGTACTCTCTTGAAGGAAGTTACTTTGTGTGCCCTATGCTTGAAGAACAAAGGGCTAACCTCCACTTCCTTGACGGCATATCACCTACATAAATTATTTGGAATTCTTCTATACAGGACATTTTTCACCCCTCCCCATTTCCTTATGTATCCAAGTGTCTATTAGTGTCACTATGGACTCATGAATATTTATTTATACTTGGAGTGATAATGCAGTACTACTTGATTCATTTTTTTTGTTTAAATTGTTTTAGGTCAGCCATCAGGAGTTCTTTTGCCTTATCTGTCCCTTTGACATATCTTCACATCCTTCTTTTCTTTCATCTTCTTAAAGCATTCTTTTATTTTCTGGCATTGCAGAGTATTCCTAGGTTATCTTGTATAGATCCTGCTTTTGTCCTAGAATCAACCATATCTCTAAGGGCCTGGTTCCTTTAAATAGAGAGCTCTATCAGAAACCAAGAATTACAGTACTCACATGTGCTTGTTGCTCTTGGGGTATTGTCGCCTCTGGGCCCGCTCAGCAACACTAATCTTTGTGTATACACATAACCATAATTTTTCTCTCTCTGTTCAGGGAGGGACAAAAGTAGGTTTATAGTATTACTATTTATTAATTATTGTATTATTTCTATACAAAAAACTGTAAACCTACTTTTGCCCCACCCATAAACTTCTATATATTTTTTTGAGTGTGGGGATTGTTTTGTATTAAGATGTAATGACACACACATAGCCCTGGCTGGCGTAGCTCAGTGGATTGAGCACAGGCTGCGAACCAGGCATCGCAGGTTCGATTCCCATTCAGGGCACATGCCTAGGTTGCAGGCCATGTCCCCCAGCAACCGCACATTGATGTTTCTCTCTCTCTCTCTCTCTCTCTCTCTCTCTCTCTCTCTCTCCCTCCCTCTACCTTCCCTCTCTAAAAATAAATAAATAAAATCTTAAAAAAAAAAAAAGATGTAATGACACATAACATTATAATAGTTTCAGCTGTACATCGTAATGATTTTGTATATTGTATATATTGGGAAATGATCACCACAGTAAGCCTACTTTTAACATCCATCATGACACATTGTTACAAATTTTTTTTCTTGTGATAAGAACTTTTAGGATTTATTATTTTTTTAATTGCTCATCTATTGATGGGCACTTAGGTTATTTCCATAACATAAGGTTATGGGCACTTAAGTTATTCCTTTTTTAATTAGTGTTTTGGGTTTTTGGGTAAATCCCCAGAAATGGAAATGTGGGGTCATAAGGCAGATCCATTTTTAATATTTTGAGGAAATTCCATGCTGCTTACCACAGTGGCTGCACCAGTCTGCAATCCCATCAACAGTCCCTGAGGGCCCCCTTCCTCACATCCTCCCCAGCACTTGTTGTTTGTTGATTCACTGATGATAGCCGTTCTGACAAGTGTGAAGTGATACCCCATTGTGGGTTTAATTTGCATTTCTCCAATGATTAGTGATGAGCATCTTTTCATATGCCTTTTGGCCTTCCCTATGTCTTCTTTAGAGAAACGTTTATTCAGGTACTTCGTCCATTTTTTAATTGGATTGTTTGTTTTTATGGTATTGAGTAGTGTAAGTTGTTTATGAGTTTTAGATATTAACCCCTTATCAGGTGTATCCATATCCTTCTATATCTGAAGGTAAACATACATCCGCACTGATGTGTCCAGCTCCCATTCATTATTAGCGCATCATTGCTCTGCTTGTCTGTAACCTCCCCTTCAAACAGTGGGAAACCCTGCTTCCATCATCAGCCGTGCATTCACTTAATAGTTCACCTCCAGTATGCATGGACAGTGGTTTCAGAAAGGTTAACCTGCACCCTATGGGAAATCTTGATCACCTGGAGTGCAGTATTTACATACAGATCTTTTTGCTTGTAGTCTTACAGATTCTACTCATTTACAAAGCTACTTAGGTCAGTTGCTTTTCCATCTATTCAGTGAGGTTGTTTCATTCATTCATAACACAGTGTGATTACTGGATCATGTGTTAAGACCAAGTTTAGCTTTGTGAGAAAATGCCATACTGGCTTCCAAAGTGGCTGGACCATTTTACACTCCCACCAGCAATGAATGAGAGTTCCTGTTGCTTTGCAAGTTTATCAGCAATTAATACTGTCATTTTTGGGATTTTAGCTGTTTTAATAGGTATGTTGTTCTTTTAATTTGCATTTCCATAATGGAAAATTCTGTTGAATGTTTTTATATGTTTATTAGCCTCTATATACATCTTCTTTGATAAGAGATCTGTTCATATATTTTATCCTTTTAAAAACTGAGTTATTAATTTTTCTCTTATTAAGTTTAACAGTTATTGTAAATTTTGGATACAGTATTTTATCAAAAATTGTGTTCTATAAAACTAAAATATTTTATATATCTTATTTTTACATCATTTTTAATTTTTTTCAATTACAGTTTACATTCAATATTATTTTGTATTACAGTAGTTTCAGGAGTACAACATAGTTGGCAGACAATTATATATTTTACAAAGCACTCCTCCTGATATGTCCAGTTCTTATAATATCCTGGAGTGTCATTATGTTCATTTTACAATGAAGAAATGAATCTCAGGGATAGTAACTTGCCTAAGGTCTCTCCTGTGAGTTGAGTTGCTTCCCCCGAAAAAAATTTGTTGAAGTTCTAACGCCCGGTACCGCAGAATGTGGCCTAAATTAGAAATGGAATCATTGCTGATATAATTTGGTAACTTTAGATAAGGTCGTACTGCAGTGGTAGTCTCCTAATCTGGTGCCCTTAGAAGAAGACGGCCATGGGAAGACAGAGACAGGCAGGGAGAATGCCGTGCTCTGACAAAGGCAGAGATTAGAGTCCTGCAAGTGCAAACCAAGAACCAAAGATTGCGGGGGAGACGCCAGAAGCTAGGGAGAAGCAAGGTTGGATTCCCACACAGATTTCAAAGGGCCCTTAGCCCTGCTGACACCTTGATTTTGACTTCTAAACTCCAGAACTGTGAGATAAATTTCTGTCATTTTAAGTCACCAGTTTGTGGTATCTTCTTACTGCAGCCCTAGGAAACTAATACACAGTCACTCAGCTAGTAAGTGACAGAGACAGAATTTGAAACCTAGCCTATGTTAATCCATATCCCATGCTCTTTTCTAAATGGGGGAATTTCTGGAATGTTAGGTTAGATGTCTATAAATATGACTTGCCTCA
Source organism: Tonatia bakeri (assembly GCA_004024845.1). Lineage (NCBI taxonomy): Eukaryota > Metazoa > Chordata > Mammalia > Chiroptera > Phyllostomidae > Tonatia > Tonatia bakeri. The sequence continues at coordinate 180,061 of PVIA01002792.1, forward strand.
CCGTTGAAGTATAGGCAGCAACTGATAACTACAGGAGCAGGTAAGTTGGTTGGGAAGTGAGACTGGCTAACTCTGAGCAATGAAAATGAGCTAGGGTGTACAGTTGTTTGATCTCGACTTGTTCTGCCTCATCCCACCTGGCCCTATTCCGCAGTCTAATTACTGCCAAGTACATTGAGTGGATTAGGAAGAAGAAAACAGATTGTTTTAACTCCAGGGTTGGAGAGAAAGGGGAGAGTAGTTAGACATCTTGTGTCATCTCTACTGCACTCAGAGATTGCTATTAACAGATTGGTCTGTTATTCAGTTGCTAAGAGAAACTCATTTCCTTTTTGGGAGGTTCCTAAAATCACTCCTAAATTACTCAGTGAGTGCTAAAAATGTGCTGGGTACATTGGAGAGGTGATGATTATAAAGTAAATAAAACATCCAGTTTCAGCAATCAACAAAATCAATACGATTTGTAAATATTTTCTCTAATTTCATAGGTTATTCATACTGCTGATGGTTTCCTCTGCTGTGTAGAAGTTTTTAGTTTGACATAGTCCTACTTGTTTATTCTTGCTTTTGTTGCCTTTGTTTCTGTTGTCAAATCCCCCCAAAAAATCATTGCTAAAAGTGATGTCAAGTTGCTTACCTCCTATGTTTTCTTCTAGGACTTTTATAGTTTTCAGTCTTATGTTCAAATTTTTAATCCATTTTGAGTTTATTTTTGCATATGATATATGATTTTAGTTTCATTCTTTTGCATGTGGCTGTCTGTCCAGTTTTCCCGACACTATTTACTGAAGAGACTATCCCATTGTATATTCTTGGCTCCTTTGTTGTAAATTAATTGGCCCTAAATGCATGGTTTTATTTCTGGGCCCTCTATTGAGGTATATGTCTGTGTCTGTTTTTATGTCAATACCATACTGTTTTGGTTACTATAGCTTTGTAATATAGTTTGGAATTAGGAAGTGTAATGCCTCCAGCTTTGTACTTTTTCTCTAGATTGCTTTAGTTATTTGGAATCTTTTGTAGTTTCATACAAATTTTAGGATTATTTTTTCTGTTTGTATTAAAATGCCATTAGAATTTTGATAGAGACTGCATTGATTTTGTACATTGATTTGGGTAGTATGGACATTTTAACAATATAAATTATTGTAATCCATAAGCATATAATATCTTTTTTTATTTACTTGTGCCTTCTTCCATTTCTTTCATCAATGTCATAGTTTTCAGGGTACAGATCTCTCAACTCCTTGGTTAAATGCATTTCTAAGTATTTCTTCTTTTTGATGCTATTGTAAATAGCACCTCATTTCTCTTCTTGATAACTCATTTTTAGTGTATAGAAACTATTTTTTGTATATTGATTTTGTGTTCTGCAGCTTTACCAAATCCGTTTATTAATTCTAACATTGTTTTTTGTGGAGTCTTTAGGGCTTTTATATATACTATCATGGCACCTGCAAATAGAGACAATTTTACTTCTTCTTCTTTAGTTTGGATGCTTTTTATTTTTTTATTGCCTAATTGCTCAGATTAGCACTTATAAATACCACGTTGCATCAAAGTGGTGAGAGTGAGCATCCTTGGCTCATGCTTGATCTTAGAGGAGAAGCTTTCAGCTTTCCGCTGTTCAGCATGATGTTGGAAATGAGACTGTCATATATGGACTCAGGATTCTCTCTTCCAGTGCAGGTGTTCCCTAATGCCCCATCTTCAGGTTTTCTTCACCCTGTCTCCACACTCTGGGTGATTTCATGATGTCCGCTACTGTCTAATTCCTCTGATATTGATTTTTATTCTCAGTTTTGGATTTCACCTATAGCTATAACTGCACAGCTCCAAATCTAATTCAGTAACTTTAAAACTGAACTAATTCTTCAAACCTTCTCCTGAACCTCCTTCTATATTTGTCTCATTTATCAGATTTATCTCCCAAAAAGTTTCTCATATTTAAAAAAATTAAATTAAGATTTAGTTTTCTCTTTCTATCTCTTTTGCCTACTCCCAATATCTACTGGCCACAAAATCCCATACAGTTTACTTTTGAAATATGTCTCAAATTCAGCCCTTTGCCATCTCTGCATGCATGTCTATTGTAGGTACCAGTGAAACCTCACAGGTCCCAGACAACTGCTTTAGGCTTCTAAATAGAATTCCTGGGTCTAGTGTGTCCTGCCTTTGATATCCCTGCGCACCGATACTATGGTGATCTTACTAAGTCAGAACTCTTTATCCAACCTGTATTCTTAAAAGTGTTCAATGGCTTAATTCATGGTGTGAAACTTACTTCCAACTCCGGCTCCTGGATGACCTCCCCAGATTCTTCCACTACCATATCCATTCTTTCCCCACATCTTAAACTTAAAGCTACACAGTATTTATTACTCTTCGTGAACACATCATGCTATTTTGTTACTTTGAGATATTTGGACGCATAAATATGGAAGAATTTCTGTTTGAGAAAAAACTAACTTCCTCTGACTAAAAAACTTCCCTTCTTTCAGTCCTCACCTGCATACTAACTGGTATAACCTATGATGGGCAAAGAAAGGACTTTGGTAGTGAACATAATAAATTTCATGCTATCAGGAAGTTTCTTTATACTAAGCAATTTACTCTTTTTTGCCTTCTTTAAAAATATAAACATTTTGGGAAAAATAAAATAAGTGCTTTCTGCATTAGTGAATTCATAAAATTGTTTTCCCCGATGACAGGAAGGCCATATGAGAAGAAGAAACAGCAATGGGAGTGTAGAAGGAAGAGGAAATCAGAGTGGATGCTGGGAATAAATGGCTGGCTAAAGTCTCCTCTACCCTGGCAGAAATGCCGTGGTCCACAAGCAGTGCGAGAGCCCGTTAGCTGGGTGCCAGCAGCCAAAGAGACTTCTAGGCACAGACAGGGCTGACTATTCCTGAGATGTGTCTTATGTCAAAAGTAAACACAAGTCCAGAGTTTTAGGGGAAAATGGCCAAGAATGTACAGTCTCAAACTCAGAGCTCTTTTGGGAATATGTTTTTGTGGTCGAAATTCCTCTGTGTATGTAGGAGACCCCTCCAGCTAAATATTGAGGTTAGGGTAAAGAACTGGACAATTCGGGGGGAACCAGGTGTCTCTGGAGAAAGTATGTGATTTCAGAGAGACTTCACAGGATACAGGAAGGTGTGGAGCACAGGTTTTTTTTTCAGTAGGAAATGATCATAGAAATAATTTAATTTAGCTCTCATTTTGTAGATGAAGAAAATGACATCTTAAAATGTTAAATTTCTTTAATATATCTCAGTCCTCCTGCTGCAAGTGAGATAGGAAACTCCTCCAATCCGTTCTATTTTTCCACAGATAAAATTAATACCAGGATATTGCATATAAAATGAGAACAATAGCTGACATTTGTATAGAGCTCTGTTTATAAAATTCAGGGCACAATATTGTCAAAGAGTGTGTACCAATGTGTGACCATTTAATTTATTATCTGAACCAGGATACATTTAAAGAAAATTTTATCATTGTTCAGTTACAGTTGTCTCCATTTTCCCCCCATTACTCACCCCTGCCCTGCCCACCCCCACCTCCCACATTCAACGCCCCCTCCCCCATTGTCTTTGCCCATGGGTCCTTTATACATGTTCCTTGACTTGACCCTTCCCTTCTTTTTTCTGTTATCCCCCTCCCCTCTCCCCTCTGGCCATTGTCAGTTTCTTTATTTCCATGTTTCTGTGAACCAAGACAATTTTGAGAATGAAAGGAAAGGCTATAAATAATTATGTGGAAACAACAGGCATGAAATGGGAGTGTCCCCTGCACCCCCGGATATGTGGTCACTTGACTACCACCTAATCACAGAACTACCAAGGCTAGGCTTCAGGTTGGGTTACAATGCAAAACCCCTTGTGGGTTATAATGGGCCAATAGATCAGTCTTGAAGACCTCAGTTGCTAGAGTATCAGCTACACTAGAGGACTAAGGCCGAATTACCCCTGGAATGAGTGGGACCAATGGTGTATAGTTTGCCAAATGAAGGGGATGAGACAAAGACATCGAACCTATAGAATTAAATCTCTGGAAGAGGAGAGAGAAATAAGAAATTGAAATCTGTATGTTATTGTAATACTTATTATTTATTTACTGTTAAAAACAAAATGTATAAGTATAAACAAATACAATATCCATTTCTTCTCAGAGCTCATATTTTAAATATTTTCACCAGCAGTGAAGATAATATGAGTATACTTAAAACGCATATCACCTCAAAATCTCAAATGAGGTAACCGAATCATCAGCATGTAAATACAATACACGAAGGGGGTCAAATGAGTAGAGAATACACAGCAAGTTAAGGGCTCTGTGTTTCTCAGAGCTTTCTAGCCATAATGTTTCTTTCTCTGAGGTTAACTGAAGGGTCAGACAACCACAGCAGATGATGTTTACTTGGACAATGATATTCCATCTAGTTTCCTCTGTTCTCATCTCTTACGACTGCATATTGAGCTCATTATTAATTGAAGAGAAATGTAGTTTTGTACTAGTTGCTTGTAGTCTCTATTCTACTATGAGGAGAAATGATCAAAACCACATTTTTAAGGACAAACAGCTCTATGCTTATTATCTCATAGATGTATAGCACTGTACACTACAAATGCTTTCATATGCATTAGCTTCTTCAAATGTCCCCTGGAAATCTTGGGAGGTAGGTGATATTATCCTTCTTTTAGGAGATGGAGAATCTTAGTTTGAAAGCTGTTGACTCAGTTCTCAGTCAGAATTTGAATATTGATTTTTTCTTCTGCATTTTGGTTTAGTACTTGTTTACGAGGTCTTTCCTGGAAAAGTCCAGCCATTGTTAATATAACGAGAAAGTTTTGTGCAACATCAATGTAACCTGGCAGCCAAGGAGAGTGGACTGGAATACACAGGTATGAACAATGACAACTTCACTGTGCTAGTCAGTGGGGGTGGTAGATGTCATTGAGTGAACACATGTACTGTGTGGTCATGGCATTCAAAAAGACTGAGCAAGGAGCAACGAATCTGCATCAAATTTTGCGTGAAGTTTCAACATTCCTTTGCAGAAACTACTCAGATAATTCAGAAGGCCTCAGCTATGAGCAACTGGTTATTAGTAACTTTAGCAGGACAACACACCCACTCATGCATCATATCTTATGCAGAGTTTTTTGGCAAAACACAAAATCGCTCAGGTGACTCAGCATCACTACAGCCAAGATTTGGTACCCTCCAACTTCTGGCTTTTCCCAAAACTAAAATCACCTTTGAAAGGGAAGAGATTGCAGACCTTTGAGGACAGTCCGGAAAATATGACTGATTACAACTGGGAGAACTGTGTGAGGTCCTAGGTGCCTGACTGGAGAGGGACTGGGGAGTCATTGCCCTGTGTACGTTGTTTTTTGTACCTTGTTTCTTCCTCACCAAATGTCCCCATTTGTCACATTACATGGCTGGATATCTTCTGGACAGGACTTGTCATACATTCATGCTTGGTAGACTCATGTTCAGGCTTATTCACTCGGTTGACCAAACGTTCGTTGAGAACCAGGGATGCGGTGCTGAGAGATGCAAGGCGCAGATGGGAGGAGGTAAAGTCACTGAGAACAGTTTGTGCCATGTTAACAGCTTGCGCGGTAATTTGGCAAACAAACAGATTGCTAAAGAGTTAACAAGCAAAATAAAAATATTATTTTGTCTATGTTATGACTACACTGAACTGCTTCTCCCTGTTCTTTGATTTATTCTTTATTAGTTGGTACCCATCATGATAGAAAACAACATGAACACGTCTGTTTTTGCTCTGATTGGTATATGGTGTACATTTAGACAATACCTAATTCTGGCTTGTTTATGGACTTAGATCAGTATTTCTCAATGGAGGACCACTGGAAATTGTCAAAAGACATCTTTGCCTGTCATAAATGGGGGAAGGGATGCTCTCTAGTGGTTAGTGGCCAAGAATGTGACTAAATACGTTACAATACACAGCACAGCCCCCTGACAACAAAAAAATGAACTAGCCCAAAATGTCAGGAAAGCTGAGTTTGACAATCCCTGGATTAGATGACAATAGTATTTTTGGCTCAATGTAGCACCACTGTCTTAGTTTGAGTTCCTCCAAGGCAGAGTCTGAGATAAGGATTTGGGTACAGGAAGTGAGAGTGAGGGAATGGAGAGAGTGGAACAGGGAAAGAAGAAAATCTAAGATAAGAGGGCACTGATGAGACTGCCGCTGTAGGTGACAGAGTCTGGACTCCATCAGGACCTTCTGAGGAAGCTTCACGATGGCTCTGTAAACTCCCTTCCCAAGGCAGATGGGAGAAAGCAGCTTTACCCACCGAACTCAACCCCACATGGGCTGAGGGACATCTCTGGAGGTTTAAATACCCTCACATTTCCAGGCTGTGCTTGCAGGTGGGCCGAGTGGGCTTTGTGCACTGGAGGAGGCCTTGGGGAAAGAGGAACAATGCACCCTGTGCTCTAAGTGGGACTCTGGGAGGATGAGCCAAGTCTGCGTCCTCATGAAACTGTCCACCACAGCTGCAGCCGAAACCAGGGGCAGGCTTCAGGAATTGACCAGGGGTGTTTGACAAGGTGGTTCAGGGAAAGTGCAGTTCTTTTCTAGACAATGTGATTTGTTACAATACTGACTATATTTTCCCATAATTGATAATTCAGTTTATTCTATTTTGGTTGCCTTTTCTATAAAAAAAGTTTACTCTGCACATTGAGACCATTAATAAAATTTTGGGGCATATGATTATTTTAAAAAATTTGCTTGTAACTTCAGCACCTTTTATGTTAATATAACATATTCAGGATAAAAGGGTTATTTTCTAAGTTTATAGTAAGTCTTCTTCTTCCACAATCTACAATTAATACAACAGTATTTACGTATAGACTACCATATATTTAAAAGATGTACATGTATTTTTAAAAGCACCAGGGAGCAGGGGTAGGCCACGGGAATCGGGACAGTTTGACTTGTGCTTTAGGGTGTCTGTTGATGTTAGAAACTATATCCTGGGTTTGGATCTTGATTCAGGCTTATTCCACTGATTTGTGCTTTCCATCAGTTGTGCATAAAATAGAGAGGAAGAAAATGGGATCCCAACATTTGATCCTAATGCCAGTCATGTACATATCTAGTGTACATTGGAACCTTAAAGAACAGGCCTTTCTGAACGCATTACACTTAAATTGCAGTAAGCAATTCCATCTAGAAACAGGCAACCCTACAAGGTCTAAGATTCATATAGTTGGCTATTAACTCCCTTGCTTCCATAGCAAAGATTCTCACAGAAGAATCTGGAATCAGCCCAAAATCACCATTTTGTAGGGTTGTAGAGAGAAGCAAAGTGATTACCATATCCTAGACCAAAGGTAAAATATAATAATGGTTGCCAACATTTACGGACTGACATGCTGTCATTGTTTGTATAGTATCAGATCTATTTCCTGTCCTGGTCCTTTTTTGAATAGCTATAATTCCCAGACTCCCTCACCAATCGGCTCCTAGCAGGTTTCAGGATATGGACGCACAGGCAGAAGGCTGGAGGGCTGGAGTTAGGGTGTATTTCCCATCGTTCTATGTTTCCAGTGGCATTTCTAGGAGTGGCTATCTCTTTCTCAGGGTTTCAAGTAGGTTTTTATTTGTTTGTTTGTTTGTTTGTTTGTACAGAAAGCTCTAGCTCATGGTTTCTGTTAAAACTACCTCCTCTCTTTGCCTCCAGTCCTGTGGGGGTGGTGGGGAGATGGGAAGGTATAGAGACTTTCTGTTCTTGTTCATCTCCGCATGGCTTCATGGTTCTGTTGAAACTTTCAGCACTTTCAACATATTTGAAAGTAGATTCCCAGGGTTTGGTTTCTCCTCCCGGATCCTGGATTTTCTAAGTACTTCACGTATAAAACTCTCTAATTTATATAACAATTCTATGAGGTACACACTATTATTTCCCCCATTTTATAAATGAAGAAATTGCGGTAAATAGAGATTAAGTTGCTTGTTCAAAATCCAACAGAAAGTGCAGACCTGACCCTAAACTTTTAAACACTAAATTATGTGGCCTTGCATTAGAATCATGTCGTTCACCCTTGACTTCAAGCATTTCTAACTGAAGAATTCTTTCCTGAACTCTGAGCTCAGGGTCATTGGCATCTTGCCCAACGTCTCTGGTGTTGCTTCTATTTTTAGTAGGGCAAGTGGCCGAAGGACTGCTTGTGTTACCCTCCAGAAACCCCTAAGACCCATTTTGCTTTCTCTCTTTTGTACTTTTTTTTTTGCCCTCCATTGCCTCTGCAGATACCTACCAGGGTCACTCACTGGGCCCTCTTGGTCCCTCACTGCACTCAGTGTACCCAGAGGTTGTCTCCTGCACTAGTTTTGCACCCTCTCTCATCTGCCCTTTGCTAGTTCCTTTCGTGGACAAGAACAGGTCAAAGATACATTACATAGGAATAGGTTGATCATTCTAACAATGAATTAAACACTTCCCAGAAGAGCTCCATCATCTTTCCCAATATAACATTTTTGTAAGTAAGTACTGGGTCTCCACTTAGGATTCTGTGAATATACCATGTAAATTTATATTCATTATAAATATTTATTTAATTTGTTTTCATTACCATCTTCTATATTATTGTTTCTCAAACCTTTGGCTAAGACCATCTTCTATATCTGAAATGCCCTTTGGTTCACAGTCCTCCTTGTGAAATCTTACTTATCTAGAAAAGCAAGGTGTAGCTAAAATGTTGTCTGTTCTGGTAAGCTTCCATGACTACAACCTCCCACCTAACCTCTGGCCCCGACCCTAAACAGAGTAAATCGCCTCCTCCTGTTTGGTTACATGTCACCCCGTTCGTCTCTCTGATCCAGATCTCACTGTGTGCACTTCTGCCTCCCAAAGAAACTCGACAGTAGAGAACATGTCTTTGCTTTTGTGTTTCCCGTCACCCAACACATGATCAGCAAATTTCAAAGTTCAATCAGAGCAAGCAGTTTTATTGACCTCTGCTCTAGCAAATCTAAGAGATTTGTTGATAACAAATAATCAGCAGTTAGTAAATGATAAGCAGGTAAAACTATCTTCCTGATATATTTGGTTTTTTTTCTTTTAACCTAATATATTGAGTTGGCCAAAAAAATTGTTTAGTTTTTTCTGTAAAGTAAAAGACGTGTTCTTCATTTTTACCCATACTTTATTAATTTGCATATTTTGAGTATGTTAGCTATTTCCCACATAGTATAATGTTGATTGTTCTCAATTAATGTTTCGATTTGATTACTATCAACTTCAACCAAAAGAACTAAAAAATAACTAATCAGAATAACAAGAAGGAAAAAGAATCAAAACAAAAGAGAATAGTGTAAGCAGCCTCTGGGACAACTTTAAAAGTTCCAACATTCGCATCACAGAAGGGTGCCAAAAAAAAAGAGAAAGAGCAACAAATTGGAAATCTATTTGAAAAAATAATGAAAGAAAACTTCCCTAATTTGGTGAAGGAAATAGACATGCAAGTTCAGGAAGCACAGAGAGTCCCCAACAGGATGGATGCAAAGAGGCCCACTCCAAGATACATATAATTAAAATGCCAAAGGTTAAAGATAAAAAGAATCTTAAAATCAGCAAAAAAAACAGTTAGTTACTTACAAAGGAGTTCTCATAAGATGTCAGCTGATTTCTCAAAAGAAACTTTGCAGGTTAGAAAGGACTGGCAAGAAATATTCAAAGTGATGAAAAGCAGAGACCTACAGCCAACATTGCTCTATCCAGCAAAGCTATCATTTAGGATTGAAGGGCAGATAAAAAGCTTCCCAGATAAGAAAAAGCTAAAGGAGTTCATCATCACCAAACCATTATTATATGAAATGTTAAAGGGACTTATTTTTTTAAAAAGATTAAAACTTTGAACAATAAAATGGCAGTAAATACATGTCTATCGACAATTGTATCTAAAAAACAAACTAAGCAAACAAGAAAAACAGAGACAGAATCATGGATACAGAGAGCATTTTGATGGTTACCAGATGGGAGGGGATGTGGGGGAATGGGTGAAGAGGTGAGGGGTTAAAAGTACAAATAGGTAGTTACAGAACAGCCATGGCATATAAAGTACAGTATAGGAAACAGAACTTACACACATGACCCTTGGACATGAACAATGATGTGGGAATCGCTTGCAGAAATGGAGGTGCAGGGTGGAGGTAGGCAATGGGGAGAAAATTGGGACAATTGTAATAGCACAATCAATAAACCTGATTAAAAGTAAAAAAGAAAAATGGGCAAAGGATCTGAATAGACATTGCTCCAAAGTAGACATACGAATGTCCAATAAGCACATGAAAAAATATTCATCATTATCTGAATATTAAAATCAAATGAGATGCCTCTTCACACCCACTAAGCTGGATATAATGAAGAAGATGGATAACAGGTATTGGCAATGATGTGGAGAATTTGGAATCTTCATACTTTGCTGGTGGTAATATAAAAGGGTGCAGCCTCTTCAGAAAGCACTTTGGCATAAACATAAACATAGGACCCAGCCATTCTACACCTAGGTTGAACCCCCAAATAAGTGAGAATGTACCATATAAAACTGTTTATGAATGTTCATAACAGCACTAGTCATTATAACCATGAAGTGGAAACGACAAAAATGTTCATCAGCTGTTAAATAGATAAATAAAATATGATGGGACCAAACGATAGAATATTAACTGGCAATAAAAAGAAATTAAGTGCTAATACATGCTGCAATATGGATGAATGCCGAAAACTTTATACTATGTGAAAAAGCCACTTAAAAAAACCACATGTCATATAATTCTAGTTCCACTTATACATAAGTCCAGTACAGGGAAATCCACAGAGGAAAAGAGTACATTATTTATTTCCAAGGACTGAGAAATTTGGAGTGAAATGGGAAGTGACTTCTAGCGGATATGTAGTTTTTTTTGGGGGGGGGGGCGGATAGTGAAAGTGTTCCAAAATTGATTGTTATGGTGGTTGCACAATTCTGTAAATACACTAAAAACCACTGAATTGTACACCACAAAACGGTGAATTTTATGGGATATAAATTATGTCTCAACTTTTTAAATTCATAATTTAACCACATTTGCAAAGTTCTTTTTGCTATATAAAATAGCATATCACAGGTTCCAGGGGTTAGGATGTAGACTCTTTTGTGGGTACGGGAGTCCCTTATTCTGCCTGCCACATTCGGATTGTGCAGCGGTGGCCAAAGTAAGGCAGGCAGACCCGACAACACCTTGCGGTCCACCCTTCCGAGTAGCAGTGCGGCCCTGTGGAGTGTGGGGCTGTCAGTGAGATCAGGATGACGCCCCTCTCAGTGGACATCAGCGTGGAAAGGAAAGAAGGAAAGACAATATGTTCTGCCACTTCTCCTCTCCCACCACTCAGATATCGCGGTTCCACACCAGGCCCTCGGTGTTAGTCATGTCTTCGTTACGGCATCTTTTGCCTTCAATATTTTTATTTTTTAAGTAGACTGTCCTTCTTACATGCCTGATTTCTTATGTTGTTGAGAAAGTTTCCCCTACTCCAAGGCTGGAACTATTCCTCTGATTTCTCTTCTATTATTTATGTCTCCTTTAAAAAATAATTAATCTGTGAAACTTAGTTTCATCCTTACTGTGAGGTAGAGAGCTGATTTTGCCTTCTTTTAATTGAATAGGGACATTCATTTGTTTAATAACCTATTTTTTTCTCTGAAATTCCCATATGTACCTCTACTTATTTCTGATCTTGCTCTTGTTTTCCACCGATAGCTTTTACTTTCAAAAACAAAAACCTGATGCAGAATTTAAAAACTGCACAAATAAAACCTCTCTGCTGTTATTGACTTTGACATTGAGCACAATCAGAAAGTAAAGAAAAGCAGGTTGGGCCATTTCGTTCCCTGCGTCACACTCCGGTTCACACAGGCCCGTTTGTGCAGCCCAGGCTACACGAATGAAAAGCAAGGTTGTGGGTACATGTGTTTTTGAGTCATTCTCACATCGAGTTACTTACCCACGTGAACACCAGCTGAAATGTATAAATTAAAAGGTGCTGAGAAGTTTCTGTACTTTAAAACTATCTTTTCCAGACAAGCAGCTTGACCAGAGATAGCAGCGTTTGAGTTACTCTCTTGTGATAAATTCACCACTTGCAGAATTTTACTCTCTTATGTGCGATGTTGAACACGGAACCATCAACAGGCACCACATGTTTTTGTGCAAAAACATGTTTGATGGCATTGTGGAATGAAAAAGAACTCTATTCAAAAAGTTGTCCTAGAGACACCAAATTTTGAGGGAGGTGGAAAAGGTTTCCCAAGTCATGACTTTGTCTTAATAGAAGAGAATGGGATCTCATGAATGTAGGATTCTGCAAGGAAGCCTCACGAGAAAATCCGTGTAGATCAACAACTCTTGGTTTAACTGTCAGACTTTTTTTTTTTTTTTAGATTTGTGGGCCTGGCATTATTTATTTACGGTTACTTGTTTGAAAGCATAATGAAGAAACTTACCTTTTCCCCCCTGAGATGGCATGCTTTCAGGCTGAATTTATCTTTCTTCATCTGAACTCACATAAATATTTTATTTATTGAAATTTGAGTTATCATCTTGAAGGGAAGCCTACTATTTAAAAACCTGGGCATTTTCTACTTTAACCCATTTTATTAAAGGGCCATCTAGCAATGTGGCTAGTTACACAATGGCCCTGAATTTATTCTCTGCTTTGCTTTCTGTAACACCATATGTCACAACACGGTAAGGCAGAAATGGACAAGTTATATTAAGAATGAATGTGTCCTCAGATTGCTCTATCCAGCAAAGCTTTCTTTTAGAATGGAAAGGCAGATAAAGTGCTTCTCAGATAAGGTCAAGTTAAAGGAGTTCATCATCACCAAGCCCTTATTATATGAAATGTTAAAGGGACTTACCTAAGAAAAAGAAGATTAAAAATATGAACAGTA
>PVIA01002793.1:0-193598 GCA_004024845.1 Tonatia bakeri
AGTTTATATACATTAAAACACATGTACATAAAATAGCAATGTATGTTGTATAAATATATTCATATAAAAGATGTATGTGTATATATATTTCACATAAATGGTTGCACATGGGAAGATAGAAAAGGAGGAGTGGAGTATAAGATAAAAAGGGATAGATAAGTAATAAATAAAGCAAATAAACCTACATTCTGTATCTCAGTCTCTTGGGTTAATTGGAAACTGTGGTCACAAAAGATGGAATCACCAATAAGCCATCACTGGTAGATTTAATAATGAGGACATAACTGGGATATAGAAAGCTTCACCAAGGCGATAAGTGGGATGGTTACCCTTAGCACAAACTGGAACTTGACTACTGGTCATCTCTCTATTGTACTTATTTTCACAAGCAATATTGTAGTCAAAGGTCTAGTTGTTGGTCTGTTCCTCTTTCCTGTTGATAGCCAACCCTATTTCCACTTCTCTTCTAGTTAGGGGGAAGGCTTGTGTCCCTAAGGGGGTGGACTTCTCGCTGACTGCACTAATTGTGGGTAGTCCCTTCAGACCCAGGAGCTCAGATGTAGCGTTGTGGATGGGAGTCAGATGTGGCTTTTTCCTTGGCTATATGCAGACAGTAGGTCTCATTTCCTCAGGACTTCCTCAATTCTTTGTAAAGAAAAATAGAATATTTTCAACTAACACCGGCACATTCTATTTATTTTCCTGACACTATTGATTTTCGAGTATTGATCTTGTGTCTAGAAATCTTACTGAACTCTCTCACTGAGTTTCATAAATTTTTTTCTTTTGGAAGGTTCTTTGGAAAATAATCTAAATAATGACAATATTTGAAGTCTTTCTGTCATAGAGACCAGTATTTGTCATCTAATATTCTTTTTTATTTCCTTTGAAGACATCCCTGCATTTTACCTGGGTGTATGGCTATGTACAAGATAAAGCCTACATTTCTCAGGCTCTTACATTTTAGTGTGGCCATTAGATTAAGTCTTAATCATGACATGGGGTATAACCAAAAAGAAATGTGTGCAGCTTCAGGGAAGTGTATTTAAAGGGAAAATGAAGCATCTTAGCACCTCTTCCCTGTATGGAGCACAGAAGCGATAGCCATAGTGCTGGGGCATTCGTCCTCAACCATGCAGTGAAAACTCCATACTGAGGAAGGCAGAACAGTAAGGAACACATTCTGAATCCTTGATGTTTCAGAATCAAGCCACTGAGGCTTATAAAAGACGAATAATTAGACACAAAACAAAACAAAGCTACTATCTTGATTCTCTGGGTTTTCTGTTACTTGCAACAAAACCTATTCTTTGCAACACTTGTGTTTCTTCTCCCTTGTCTTGTTCCTGGTTTTGGCTGTGTCCTTCAGCACATTGTTCCGTAGTTAGGCCAGTCTTAATATAGTCCTGAATTTAATGAGAATATAACTAAAATACCATTATATACATGAAGTTTGTTATATGGCTTTAGAAGTTGATCTTTAGTAAGTTTGGGAAATACCATTCTATTCCTAGTTTTCTAGGAGTTTTAAGGTATCATGTACAGGAGTTAAATTTTTCAAATGCTTTATTTTTCTCTTAGCATTTGCTGAAATAACCCATATGATTTTTTTCCCCTTTAATCTCTTAATGCAGTAAGGTATGTTGATAAATATCCAACTATAAAATTGTCCCGTCATTCTTAGATAAATTCTCTATGGTAATGATGAATTTTTATTGAAAAAATTACTTCAGATTCTAATTTTCTAACATTTTATTTAAGAAATTATGTGCATGTATTCATTTCATATTTTTCTTTCACTTCTAGCTATATTATCAAGATTGATTTATAATATAAATTGTTTAATTTTTCTTCAAGAATATTTTATATGTGAAAGATATCATCAATTCTTGGACATTTGATAAAATTAAACCACAAAGGTGTTTGGTTTGCTAGAAGGAAATTTTTGAGCACCACATCAATGTCCATAGTTATTGATCTATTTGGGTATAAATTTTGTCTTAGACAAGTTTTCTCTGGCCCTCCGGTTCTCTGGTTCTCTGTCTAGATAGGCAGATAGTTAGGGAATATAACTCTAGAAAAATCTTTTATTGTTTTTGGATTTTTTGGATTATTAGCTTTATTTTTATTCTATGTCTTAATACTCTTTTAAATCTCAGAAATATATTTGTAATTATTGAAGTGGCTTAATTTGAAGTGAAATTATTCTGTTGAATAAGGATTTTCTTCTTTTTTTTAAAGATTTATTTATTTATTTATTTTTAGAGAAGGAAGGGAGGGAGAAAGAAAGAGAGGGAGAAACATCAATGTGCGGTTACTGGGGGCTGTGGCCTGCAACCCAGGCATGCGCCCTGACTGGGAATCGAACCTGTGATGCTTTGGTTTGCAGTCCACACTCAATCCACTGAGTTATGCCAGTCAGGTGAATAATCATTTTCCACTGGGGAAGGGAAATTTGCTATATTATGGTTCTCCAATTTTCAGTTTAAAAGTTAAATATTGATAATTCCTTGGAGGAAAATATAACTAGCATTACAAAAAAAAACATAGTGAAAATCTGGCTGTAGTGTATTGTGAATTGCTATGCATTTTAGGCAATATTATTAACAAAGAAGAAACACAAAGTTCATAGCACAGGTTAGGGTGTCACATAGTATACCAAAAACCCTTCACAGGTAGGCTTTTTGATGCTAATCAATATGAAAATATGTTTTTGCTAATATTTTGGGGGGCTTCACGCACAGGGCCTCCCTGGCTGCCACAGATGAGAATAAGTCTACCAAGACAAGATCTGCTTGGGGAGGAAAGGTAGCCAATATCTCAAAGGGGAAGAGCCAGGAACCTGTTCCTCAATGGGCTTTTATTGCATTTAATTTGCATAGGAATACATAGTGTATACTTAAAGCTCATCAATCATTGTCAGGCAGAAACAATTAAACAATAGATAACATTCAAAGAACTCTGAGGGCTTATTCTGAGTCAGGGTCAGATGGTTAAAGGGCATAAAACTTTGGGGAACAAACTCACTTTACTCTTGGACCCTTATTATTTAAATTGAGGATATTAGCAAAGTAGGTTTCACAGGATTTTATGCATTCTTTCTTAGCCCTGATCACCCTAGGGAACCTGCCCTTTCCAGCTCAGGGCCACACCCACCTTCAGCATTGTTTCAGGCTTAAGTCAGGCTGGGGAAGTAAGACAGCTAAAGATTAGAAGACTTCTTGCAGACAGAATGAGGACTCAGGGTATGTCAAAGTGTTACAGAGCAAGAACCAGGGGGGCCCTGGGACGGTGATGCTCTTACTGAAAGAGACTCAGGTCCGTCTTGTCCGCCGCCTTAAAGGAAAGATATCTCTCAATGCCAGAGATTCGTGAAAAGGAAAGGAAACGTTTATTTAGTGCTATACAAACTTAAAGTAGTGACCTAATGCCTTTACCAAAATTCCAAAGTCCCTTAAAACACCCACAAACACACTCAGTCCTTCCTTCCCCCTTGCCCAGTCTCGGGTACCGTATCTCAGGAAAGGAAATAGAAGTCCAGTCTCAGGCAGTGTCTGGTTCTTCCCAGTAATCCGTGCTTGGCTGGTAGGCCTCTCTCGGTTCTCGGCACCATCAGCTGTGTCGCCGTCCAGGCAGGATCTCCAATTAATCCAAAGCCATGCAGCACCGTCTCATGGCTTACTGGTAAGAGTTCTCTCACCCCTCTTCCAGGCAAAGTCTCTCTTGCTTCCCAGGCCGCGTGACCAAAAGCACCTCAAAGCCACGCAGTCCTCTCCTACCAGAGCTGCAGGGGTCTGCACTCTGGCAAAACCGCGTGGTTCTCTCCTCACAGAGATGCAAGAGCCCTCTGCTCTGCCAAAAGCCGTGTGGTTCTCTCTTCACAGAGATGCAGGAGCCCTGTACTCAGCCAAATCCGCGTGGTTCTCTCCCTACAGGGCTGCGAGAGCCCTCTGCTCTGCTGAAAGCCGTGTGGTTCTCTCTCACAGGGCTGTGGGAGCCCCTACTCTGCCAAAAGCCGCATGGATCACTCTCAGGGCTGGGAGAGCCCTCTGCTCTGCCAAAAGCCGTGTGGTTCTCTCCCACAGGGCTGCCGAGAGCCCTACACTCAACCAAGTCCGCGTGGTTCTTCTTCTCTATGGCTGCCGTGTCTGGGTTTAAATCCCTGCGTCAAACTTCCTCTGCAGCCCTATTTCCGACTCCTCCTACACTTGGACACACTTGCCCTCAATCTGCTGTCCTTTCCAGCCTTTCTGGTCACCATCATGGGTCTGGGCAGGTGTGGTCCCATGTCATGGAGCCAATCATCTCCAAACTCTCACGCAGGCGCTGTAACTCGGGGGACCTGCCCCCCCCCAGTTACATCTTAATGGGGAAGTTACTTCCATCCCCCTGGCTCAGAGCATGCCCATAGCTATTTAACATATCTATATAGCCAGCCAAAGGTTATAGATATGTTAAATGACCACACCCCAGAGGTTGGCTGCAGAGCTGTTGCTATGCAAAACAGCACTCAATGGGCCTGCTCCATTTGTCTCTTTCCTCCACGCACACCTGGGGGTGGGGGAAGGACATCCTAGTATTTTCTGAACACCTTGAGTTCTGGACCCCATTTTAAATGTCCATTTGGGGTACCCCCCCTTGGCCGCACCCTGTAACAAAAGCTGAGGGGTAAGGGTCCATCACCCCCTTTTTCTTTAGTCCCCAAGTCCTTTCCTGAGGGCCCCTTAGTGACCCTACCTGTCTTAGGTCATTCCTCCCTTGAGGCATCTTATCCATCATTGGCTAACCGGTCATGCACTGGGGGCCAGACAGGGTGAAGTAAAGTGGACAGAGGCAGTGCTCCTGCCAGGGAGATAAGCTTTGTCTCCTTAGTGGCTTAGGTCTCAAGGTCTCTCACTCACCCTTAGCCATGGGGGGTTACAACTTCTGAAACCAGGCAAGGTGGTTCCCAACAAATATGTCATGGCACTGTCCATCAGAAGGATCACTGGAATGACTTAGTCAGGGGATGAGATATGGTGCTGGCCACAACCTCTTTTACATAACAGGTAAGAAGCACAGTGTTTTGGCAAGAGGGATGCTATGTATACTGAAGCATGGGCCAGGCTATTAAAGACTGAAACAGCCTCCCAACTGACACTCCATCTCCATGCTTACTCCTTGCTCCCACTGTACATTTTTCAAAGACCAAGTCAATTGGCCTTTCTAAGGCCTAGGTCAGATCATGTTCCTCTCCTGTATAAAATCTTCCAATGACTTCACTTTGCATCCGGAAGAAAATCAAACTCCTTATCATAGCCTAAAAGGACCACAATACTTGCCACTGCCTACCCCACTGACCTCAGCCTTTCTGTGTTCCATCTTGTTCACTATTCCTGGCACAGTGGCCTTCTCCCTGTTCTTGAAGGATGGCAAGCCCATTCCCTTCTCAGGCCTAGTTCTCGCTGTTCCTTTGGCAGAGAGCATTCTTCAGAATTACTCTTCACAATGACTCATGCCTGGCGTCCTTACTTAAATGTGACCTCTCCAGAAGTATTTTCCCTCTTCCCCACATAAGCCCCTGTTTCTCTTTATGTCATTGCTGTATGTGCGATGGAAAGACAGCAACAGACAGGTGGAGGTGGTACATTTCTTTAGTGGTGACAGGGAATTTTAAGGACACAAACACAACCTGTTGTCAGATGTGTGTTGGGCGTCTCAGGACCCCTGAGTTTACATTTGGATGTGCAAAGTGAATACTGCCACCTCTGTAAACAATGAAGATGGTCTGCCCTGACACTTGACTTACTTTTTAGTACTGTCCATTGCTTGAAATAATATTTTCTTGGTTTTCTTTTTTATATATTGTCACTCCACACTAACATGAAAGCTTTTTAGGGTCTGAGAGCCTTATCCACTATGTAACCCGCACACCCAGACTGTGTCTGCAAGATGTTCAGTAGGGATCTGTCATCTACTGATTCACTGAACAACTTGGTCACCGCTGCCTCCCAGTTTGCTTACTCATCCAAAAGTCTGAGTTTTCAATCCAAATATAAGTTTTCCTTTTTTGAAACCTTATACCTACCCTTTAATGACCTTACATCATATTCTCGCTGTCCCTGTTAATTTCCTGTCCTTTGCACTACAGAGGAAACTTACACATGGCGAGGACAATGCCATGCTCATCTTAAAGCCCCTATTACGTTTAGCACAGTTCCTTCACTGCTTTATGTTAGCACATCCGCTTATCAAACGACAATAGCACTATTTTTCTACTTCTTTAGACTTTTAAACTTTGAATTTTTGAGTTATATAGTCCTGTGTTAAGTGGAAGCCACAGTTTTTCCTTTTAAACTGTAATAGTCTCTGATCTGGCCCCATTCCCTATGTTTTCTTTGCCCAGACATACTCCGCTGAGGAATTGCAAACTGGCAGTTCACGTTCTAAACATAGCCTGCAGATATGTTTTATTTGGCTCTCACAATGTTTTAAACTTTTGAATGAGTTGCTACCAATTAAAACGTAGATTTCACAAAATGTTTTGGACTTTTGGGTTTGCTCTAAAATACGGCAATTTGGCAGCCCTGTGTTGACATACCTCATGACAACACATGCTGAAAACTCACGTGTGCTGTCTGGTTCACTGTCATCTCCTCTGGCCTTCCTCTATTCGTTTGTACTCTTTACATGCTGGAGTTTCACATTCCAGCTGTATCCTGTTTCTACAATGCCTATGTGATTGTCATTAGTGATGACCCAATAGTAAATATCTAAAGAAACTTGCAATCCCACCCAGCCCCATTTGACTCCACAGTCTGAAGTCAGACTTTCTATTATCTACCACATTTGACTACATATAGAAAACATGTGTATGGAAGCAGGCATATAGAAACAGGCTTTGGAAGAAAAAGAGGATTATGTTAATGTGCCCCCGACCCCCACCCCCACACAAAAGCTTCCATTTGTTAGGAGCAGTGAGAAGAGGTAGAGTGGAATTCAGATTAGAAGTTAGAATGCTTGGCTTCTACTATCACAGATTTCTTTGTGATCATTTTACCTCTTTGGGCTGTACTTCCTCCTTTATAAAATGGAAATGATGTGTTGTTGATTCCTAAGATTCTTTCTAGCTCTTAACATCCTATAATTTTTTTTTACATGTTGACTTCAGTTATTGACTTTGGCATACATAGAGCTGACAAGCCTCTGTTGACATTTGTTCACAAAGTGATGCCTTTTCTGTGTTGTGCATATCTGTATGATGCTTTCTAGCCATCCCATGGAGGTAAGTGCTAATTAAATTGAATGCTATTGTTCAAATAACTCCCCTGAAGATTACATTTGAGACAGTTGAGCTGTGTGATTACATTTTCCTTGACATACATTTAGATTTCTAAATAAAAGGGGAGAGTCATAGAAAAATGTATTTTGGCCTAAAATACAAGAAGGTGATGAATTATGCATCATTCCCTCCCTCTGTAGTTGGCATATCTTAGAACATAGATCACTTGGCCTGTGCCCAAGGGTGTGCTGGCCTTTCACTGAATTTAGGCCATCCGAACTCCTCCTTGAAGCTTTCGTTCAAGCCCACCCTCCCACATGTGAATCCATGTCACACATGAGTAAACGAGTGAGTAGTGTGTTTACATCAGAAGCAAAGAGCAGTTAAGTCACAGTGTGGCCAACAGAAGTCCTCCTTGCTTCTTAGGCAAGTCTGCGTCTTTAACAAGAAATAAAAACGAGGCACTCCAGGCTGAGTGTGGAAAGAAATCCAAGACAGCTTCATATTTACTTTTTAATTAATGAGATGGTCAGAGATGTTGTTTTCTAGCTATTGTCAGTGTGAGGTGATATATGCCCAAATATTAGACACCAAAAAATGTAGGTATGATCCTACAGTTTCAACAGCTAGGATAAAGGGTTTCTTTATGACCTGAAAATGGATGCTAGAAGAAATATTATTTTTTCACTGATGTGAGGCATGGAAATTAGTGCTCACCTACTATTTATGAAAAACTCTTTTTGTTAAAAACTCTGGAGCTTGTTTCCTGAGAAAGATATCTGTAGCTATAATTAAGAAATCTGTTTAAACTGTGCTGATAATTATCCTAATTGGTGTGAAAATCTGATTGAATACTTTGAAGGGTAAATTGCCCCAAATGAGTTCAGAAGCTGAAGTAGGTACATAGGTTTTCAAAAATAAAGACCCTGCTTGCTTTAAGTAGGTCACATTTAGAAGTGCTCTTTGTGTGTCTCTCTCTTAATTTGGGCAACTGGGTGGCCTTGCAGTATTTATATCCAAGACTAAAATAAGATCCACAATTAAGTGCAGTTGAGTTGCTTGAGATGCTTTGATCTGAAAGGTCCTCACTGTGTAGATCCAGACACTAAAAGCTCCCAGAGTCAGAGGGTTAAGACAATGACCAAGTGAAGAATCCAGTGGGGGGACTCAAGTGTGGGTCCATCCTCATCTGTGTGAGACTAGTGGTTTTCCAAATGTGTCACAGGAACAAATGCAGTGTTCCTTAAAATGTGTGTTCCCGGTGATAAGCATACCTGGGAAAAGGACCTGGGATTCTCTATTTTGTTAAACATGTTCCTTTTGTCACTATTTTAAATTCATTTCAGACTTGATACTGTCAGTGCACTAATTTGACCAAACAGTACAGATTTCAAGTAGCAGAAAAGAAGGCAAATTAAAGAACATCTGAACCAAAGAATAAAGTAGATGATTTTCCTGGAGTGAAGTAGAAAAGTAAGCAAAAATGAATGACCTCAAATCATTTATATTTGACTTTGGAAATATGTCTTGACTATATTTTGGCAGCAGACTTACCATCATAACTTAATTTCACTTAAGATAATAATAAATAGGTTTTCATTTCCCATATATACACCTGAAAATGTGTATGGGTAGAGAGAAATAACTTCACTTATTATAGGGGAATGACAAAGGCAGGCTAGTTTTGGGATTTAAAGTTTGCCAGGGAAATATTATAATGTGAATACTCCAATGTAGATAATTAGGGGATATTTGTTTATAAATACTGTCTATAACACATACCATTACTAAAAAAAGCATACTGTCTTCCAGGTGGCTCATGGCAATGTAACTTTGGGTATTATTGTGCAATAGTACCTGGAATTCAATAGATCTATAGGAAGAAGAACTTTTCCATGTGGATAGATACTTTATAACAATAAACTCTGAATTATAAGCTATGTGCCTTTAAGCTGGGGAGGGAGGGTGGTGCTGTGAACATGGTGGGTAATTTGTATTTTTTATGACAGTTATTTTTCAACTCTTCATCTGCTTTCCTATCTTTAAGTTCATAATCATTTAATCATCTATCAAAGAAAAATAATCAAAACAACAACATTTAGAAACTTGGGAAGGAAAAAAGTGAAGAAGACATTGGTTCTGTTATAGGAAAAACTTGGTTCCCCTTGCTGACATGGTAAAGAATTACAGATAAGCAAACCTATTAGCGTGCAGGCAAAGTTTATTAGTGCTGAGCTCTAATGGGAGAACAAAAGCAAGAGTGGCTAGAGCAGAGTGGCCAGAGGCCAGGTGGTCAGAAAGAGAGAGTGGCCAGAGGCTGGGTGGCCAGGGAGCTCTGGGTGGCAAGAGAGCCAAGAGAGTGAGTGCTTTGTTCTAAGGACTTATATAATTTGCTTGTGGAATGGGGGTGGGGGGATTACATATTGATTGATGAATAAAGGTGGTGCCAGCTTACCCTAGGGCGATGTGACTACACAAACATAGGTATGTGTGGGGGTCTGTTAGCCCAAATCCTTGTCTTCCTCCAGAACTCCATTTGTTATATGTGACAGAAGGCAATTAACCAAAGTTGCTTTATGGGCTTTTTCTTTGGGCACTGTGGCTCCCTTCCCCTTACCCCTTCCAGGTTTTAGGATGAATACACAATCTCAAGGTTTCCCTTTCCCAGCTAGTAGAGATACACACACAGGTACACAGACTTTCATGGGCTCCCCCGCCCCTCCTGAGCTATCATAGTTTTGCTTGTGTTGTTCAGAATGCCTGGTAATCTTATCAGACAAGGCTCAGGGCTGCTGGGTCAACAGGTGAGACATGTCTTCCTTTGCTTCCAGCCCCCTGTATTGAATTCTTTGTTAGATTGTAATGGTGAGGGCCCTGCCTTTGTTTCCCCTCTGGCTGGTTATTCCTCGCTGCCACATAATAGTTCCATTTCCTTTTTATTAATAATTACTTTTAATTTTATACAGATCTTTACAATGTATGTTTACGCACACTACCTCACGTGAGTGATGTTAGCCCAACTCTGAGTGGGCAGGGATGATCCCATCACCTGAAGATAATCTTAATAGATAGTGGATGAGGAAACTGAGCCACAGTGAGATTAAGTAACTCCCAAGGATAAAAAGCAGTCCTACAATCTAAATTCTTCCAACTCTAAAACCAGTGTTCTCTGTAGCACTTTTTTAAAAAGAGAAGAGAGTTCTTTCTATAACTTGCTAACTAATTGTGGGGATGTCATATGCTTTTATTCTGTTTCTTCTCTGGATGCTCTGGACTAGAATGTTTTCTAACCATACACCCATATAAGGACATTTCATGAATAAACTGGTATCTACAGGCTCAACTGTGTATGAATATACAGAAATATTGAAAATATATCTGGAGCCTCAATGGAAACAAATGAGTGTAGAGGCTCTAATGAGGGTAAAACAATAGCATGGTTATAACTTTGGGATTTTCATGTCCAAGAGATACTCAGGATTTCTACATTGACATGTTGTAGGACTACTTCTTCAGAGATCTCTTATTCTGTCTTATTACCCTACATATCACAGGGTTTTGCTAATTCATATACATCATAGACTGGGAGAATCAACTCTAAAGGTGAGGAAACCATGACACTCAGAAAGGAGATGTCCACATGGCTTACAAAACAGTAAAACCAAAGATTGAAAGAGGGTCCTCTCACTTGCCCAGTGTTTTGGAAGGAACCTTAAGATGACAGTCACATTCCTTATCAGCACTGATAAGCACTTTGTGGGTTCCAAGCATTTGCTGGACATAGTGGAGGCAAAGCAGTAAATGTAAAGTCAGCCCTGATCTGAAGGAATGTACACACTGCCTTGGAAAGCAGGACAGATCCTTTTAGGTAGTTCTATTAGCATTTGGGGAAAGAGACTTTACTATCTACTCTTGAGAAAAGGCTTTCCAATGTTTCCCAACTAATAGGAAACAACCTGATGTCTCCCGCTGTAACTGAGTAGCGTAAAGTAGCCGGAACCCTTTAGACTGACAGTGTGCCATGCCTGCACTACTAATCCTGTAAACCATCACTTAGAAAGTTTAGTGAGTCTCCACTTCTGCCAGTTCGATTTCTCTTCTGTGGACCCTTCTGTTCACTGTCATCACAGGGCAAGAATCTGACATTTTCCAAAAGCCCAGATCAATTTTAATTCTTTTAAAGTGTTAAAAATAAAGGCTCAGTGATGATGTGAGTGTACAGAGAGCAGGATGAGTTGGGCTGTAGCAGGTTTGAAAGATAAACAGTTTTATTTATAGGCCTTTGTTCTGTATGAAATATTAAACTATAAAAGCACAAGGTAAACAGGTTTATTTTTAATTTGTGTATGTGACATCCTAGATATCTTATCAAACTTCAGAATAGGCTGAGCTAATAGGTTAAATGTACATCTGTTTTCTCTCTGTGTTGAGAAGGCAACCCATAAAAATTTATTTTCAACAGATGGCTGTAAGAAGACAGAATTACCTTATCTGGATTAATACACATTCATGAACAGCATGTTACTTTCTAATGAAACTGAGTCATCCTGTAAATCCTATCAATAAACTGATTTGGAATTTCTCTAAAATGTACCCAAACAAGTAATTGGAATATAGACTTCCACCTCCTATTTTTGTCTCTTGGCCCCCCATTTTCCACACTTGATCATTGATAGGCTTTTTGTAGAGAGAAAATTTTGTTCTAAAAGATTTCAATCTAGATCTGTTTTATTGAGGCTAGAAGAACTGAATCATACTATTGACATTTTCAGGTATCTAATAACCTCCATCAACATGTAAGTTCTAAATCCTAACTAAAGGACTGTTTTTGGAAAAGTTATCTTAGCAGGGTTTAAAGAGTAAAACTTTACCTTTCCCCCTTAATCTTGTAATATTTAAGCCTCAGCTCTTGCTCCATGTTTGATAAAGAAGGACCATTGGATTTTTCTAGTTCTGGCTCTGCCTTTGCAGTATGTGTGACTTCAAGTGCAGAACTAATGCTTAGGAAACTCCATTTTTGCAACTTCCTGATGAGGGTCCAGGCTGGTCACTGCTGTTAGAGTCTGGATATCTAGTGCCTCATATGGAGTTATAGTCAGGGAGTGGGACAGAATGCCTTGCCGTCTTCACATGCATTCTTGCTTTTTTTTTTTTTAATCTACTTTGGGCTGCTTTTCAGGGGAGGAGGTGAGACTCTCACACACACTTACTCTTGGGTAGGCTCAGTTAAGAGTCTTAGAAAAAAATCACACATTATTTTCTATTTCCTAAACAAGATTCTTTCATGGTGTATAAGGAAAGATGAAGCAGATGAAATCACTCATGAACGCAAGTGACCTTGAGATTGAAAGGACCCCACAGAAGTTTGTAAAATAACTTTGTAACGTGCCAGTCCTTGTCCATCTTTACCTCATCTATTCTACCTCCCTCCACAGTTAGTCACTGATAGCAAAGAGAAGTTTCTAGGTTAACATGAACCTACTTTGTACATGGCACAAACTTTCCAGTTGCCACAATTCAAGAGAGATTTCCAAAATGGTATATATCATTGTTAAAACCATGCATATTAAATTGTGAATTTAAAGCAATCTGTCCTTTAGAAGATCATGATCTAGTATTTCTTATTAAATATACTAAGGAATGTTAAACAAGTAGAACTTTGTAATTCCTTTAAACATCTTTGACCACCAAAAACAAATATGAAATACTGGAATAACAATCAAAAACAAAATTTTCTGTGTCCCTTAAAAAAAAACCCTAGCACCTTTCATAATGCTGAGAACTCTCTTGACTAGAGATTCCATATGATATTGTTCTGGATAAAGTCTTGTAGCTCAGTTTTGTTTCTATAGTTACAGGTGAGAAAGAGGGTTTGACCAATTTAAGTCTAAATGATTTAAAATTAGAGAAATTTACCTAGTGTGAGAGGAGCAATTTGGAGAACTAATAGGGTTGGAAAATGTGATTTTGAAGCAACATCAGTAGATGTGGAAATAGTTTGCTACCCAGATTGTCGACATGTATCTCAGCTCAATTTGGGTATAGTTTAGGTGAACTTTCTCATTAGTGTGGGTATCATGGGACAAAGAAAGTACTTCTAGTTGGTTTTCCTAAGAACTTGATCTTTATCATAATAGGTCATACTAAAATTATCCTTTGCCCTGGAATTGACCTGTCCCTTCTTCTTTCCCTCTTGTCAGGTCTGTTGCTAAAATAGGTAGTTACAAAGTTCTGTGCAAACCTAAGTGTCCTTGTCTATTTCTAGGAATTAACTATTGCATTATGAGAAATCTAATCCTATGATCTTAAGTGGTAATTTACATAGAACATTTTTCTGCTATCTGTTTAAGGGATTATACTAGGCAATGGGGATATGAATTTGCTCCCTGTGGCCTATCCTAAGCCAAGTGAATGACTTATAGAATTACTAAAGAATTGCATTTCTCTCCATTTTGTTTTCTCTTAAATAGAGAGGCAGAATGTAACATTACTAGCTTCCTCTGCCTCTTTGCTCACCCATTTCCAGGGTAGTTGAGCGCTGTCTGACTGATGAGTTTGGCTGGAGGAAACTGGGCATGCTTGGATCTACTTCCTTTCTCCTGTTTGAGAACCAATTGCCTACAGGACATGTGTGCCTGACTCCTCTCCAATGAAGGCTCTACCCTCCCTTGGCTGTGTGTGAAGGGAGCCCCATGTCCTACCCAGCAGTGCCTAAGACTGGGTAGAATAGTTTGTCTAATTCTGGGTTCAATATTAGGAAACGCTCTCCTCCATTGATACAAGCCACATCAACTAAGCTATTTGAGTAATAAATGACACATTTTGTACTATCCATCTCTTTCTTTTTATTTAATAATTCCATATTCAAATGGAAAGGAATATTTTAATTAGCTCCAAAGCCCCTATATAGTTAAATACATATATAGATATTTAGTTATCCATGTATATAGTTACATATATATATAAAACTATATAGTGGTTCTGGAGCTAATTAAAATATTCTTTGTGTGTGTGTGTGTGTGTGTGTGTGTATTCTGACCATGTTTTTTTTCTATTCTCAGGCTAATGTTTTGTTAGAGAATAAATAAGCACCAGGATTTAAAAAATTAAAGAGTGAATTAGGTTTACATTTATGCTTTTAATTATAAAAGCACACTTGAAACCCTCATTTTAAGTGTTAACTTCCCCTCTAAAAGACAAACAGCCATTTATTTGTTCAATACAGTTGTGAGCATAGTAGTTCTCAGCACCAAGTTTTTAAATGTGCCAAGTTTCTGTTAAATGTTTGGGGCCATAGCTTAGCTTTAATTTACTGTATATAGGGGAAAGCATGGGGGGAAAGTATGTGCAGAGAACAACTAGTCAAACTCTAAGAGCCTGTTCTCTCATAGATTCCAATCAGATAATCTGTAACTAGAAAGAGGAGATGGAATGAGATACTTCTCTAAAATATGGCTTCATTGAAATCAAATCCATTTTAAGGACTACCAGAGTGGAAAGGGAGAGAGATGTTACAGAAGCATGTTGGTCTGTATGTCCTCACTTTGATTTGATCCAATAATAGATTTTTAAAATTATATTTTTACATATCTGTGTATCTTAAGAGACTATTTATTGAGGAGTTTAGTGTGTCCTTCTGTTCTGGCAAGAATTGGGGTGCTTGGTTTATACAGTTTTGATTTAATACTCACCATTTCTTAAGAGAGTAGAGGGCAAAGATTTGCATATCTTCTGTCCATCTAGGTAGGAGGATAATTTCTAACTCTGGACTCTGGAAGTGTTTACTTTGATGTTTCTCTCTCTTCATGCTGAATTCTCTATTGCAAGAGTCAATAGTATTGCAAAATATTAGCAAAAATGCCTAATTTTTAAATGTTTTTCCTGTAAGCAGTGAGTTGTTAAAATTTTACAGCCCAAATGCGTGAAGTAGAAGCATTTCTTAATCTTGTACTCTAGGATTTCCATGACTTCTAGGAAAGCACATGTGAAATGTCAACGTTCCTATAGGCAAAACTGAGCCCCATAAACTCAGCCACCCACAACACTCCATGGACACTGATGGAGTTTGGAATATAGATTCTCGCACTGTCTATAGTTCAGCTAATATTCAGCACTGTCCCTGGGTAATCACCCTTCGTCTAAGAGATATATTTTAGATGTACATTTATTGAAGCTCAGTATGTTGTACACATGTTCAGCCTTCTATTCATTTCAAAGGAAAGTGAAACAACAGCAACAACAACAACAACAACAACAACACAGGACTTGAAAGGATCCAGGAGATCACTAAGTTAGACATTTCATTTTATATTTGGAAAAAACTGAGAAATAGGCAATGAATATGACTTGCCCAAATTTGTTAGTGGCCAATCCAGGATTAGAAACTTAGAATTCTGATTCAATTCTGTGTGCTTTCCATCATCATGTTAAACAGAAAGGAAAGGCACAGACATTTAGATTCGGTTTTGGCCCAGGATAGGAGTTTCTTCCCAAAGTTTGCACTTACTACCTTTTGTATGCATCTCAGTTTTAGACAGCACTAGGCAAGCCCGAAGTAGTCCTGTTTGGGAGTCATCAAATTGTGGGTATAGTTCTTAGCACAGTGCTTGATACATATTAAATAATCACTCCTAGATATCATCATCATTATCATCTTCATCATCTCATTAACTATCAGCAGAAAATATTTGTAATTTTTCCAGAACCTCAATATTCTCCAAGTTGGGATTTGTGCTATGGACTTGTGTGAGCTTCTCTTGTGTTTTGAAATGTTTCAAAGTGGTAGGATTGACATAGATCATAATCATGGACCTGTTTAGGCAAATAGTTTGTTTAGTGATTAGATCTGATTATGTAGTATCCTGACTCTAGGTCCACCCATTGGCCAGAATGGAATAATATAAAGATTCTATGCTTACTGGAGAGATCTTCTGGGGAAAGTCAGGGCCACATGCTTCTCTCAATTCTTTTTAATCTTATCTCTGTCATGTGAGACAGTTTAGCCCTCTATCTCTGACATTTAATTTGAGGCTTTCTTGCTAGGCTTTCTCTAGGGCTACACTGCTGCTCTGTTTCCCTTCCCCAGGATCAAACTACCACATGGGTTAATGCTATCATGGACAGGGCCTGACGGTTGTACTGCCCCAGTCTGAGCTTGTAGAGATGATGCTTGTCCTGCCTCACCAAAAAATGACAAGCTTTGCTCAAGGTGAATTATAGTTCCACATTCTTTTTGTCCTTGTATTTTATTGGTCAGCTCCTTCTTGGGGCTGTGATTTCATAGCTTTTTCTGTCCCTGTGGTGATTCTTTTCTATCCTGCACAGCAACTAGCCTCGTGGTTTTACTCTTTACTCTTCCAGGTGCTAGCTCTTGTACTGTGGCCTTATGGCTTGGCTAGAGAAGAAGTCAGTCAGATTTCTTGTAAAAAATCTGATAAAAAGATTGAAGAGTATGGAGCAAAAATATTGACTAAAATAATTATTCTGCTCATCCTCAATTAACTTGAAGTCTAGGTCAAAGAGATAACAATAGCTTTGAATTCCACTGTGTAGAAAAATATGAACACACCTGAGGACTGTTATCAGTGAGGATTTGATGTTAAGATAGCTTTTGACTACTCAATATAGGAAAGAGGTAACAATTTAAGTGATAGGCTAATGGGAACCCAAGACCTACCTGGGGATGTAAAGTTGTATTTCTTCTCAGTTTTATCTGGGATGTAGATCAAACATGGGCAACTATTTCTCCACTATCTTTCTGCTATAATTAGTTTGGAAATGAGTTTAAGTAAAATGGTAAAAACTGACTTTACCAGTAAACTTCAATAATCATCACTAGAAACACTCCTCCTCCTTCTTTCCTTTTTCCTCCTCCTTATTGTTATAAAGCAGTATATAGTAGAGTAGTTAAGAATGGTCTTTAGGGTTGTACAGGCTTGAGTTTAAATCTATTTTTAAACAAATATAAGGTGTATGGCTTTGGGTGAATTACTTTTCTTCTTTGAGCCTTAGTTCCTTCATCTGTAAAATAAGAACAGTAATACCTACCTTATGGGGTGCTTTTGGCAGTTAAGTGAAGTAACATTTGGAAAGTGCTAAGAAGAATACTTTCTTCATAGTGAGTGCTCCAAAACTAACTATTACTGTATAGCTAAGGGTTTGGTATTTCCAAATAGCTGTTCAAATGCTGTATCAAACTTCTGTGAAAAATGAAGTGGTTGTCATCATATCTTGGAATATGTTTCTGTCATGCCTCTCTGCCCTTTACTGCCATGTGCTCCATATTCCATATGAATTTGAAAACTTTTCATAGACAAGTAATCCAGAAAAGGAGGAGTGAATCACTGAAGGTAACGGTAAAATACAAGATTGAGAACATCTGTTTATGATCCGCAAAGCCAATGAAATGATGGCACTCAGAAGAACTGTGGTGGTAAGACACACTAGCATGTACTGTCGTCAAGCGAGCACATGCTTTTATTAAATCAAGACTATTTAAGATTTTCTCACTCTTTCACTTGAATCCATAATCAAAGCTTTCCTCAAAATGAAAGGCATTGATATTTGATCATTGTCAGTTTTCTTTTTAATGCACAGAGAGGACTAAAAATCTACGTGGAATCAGAAATTGTTCATGATCTGTTCCAAAACCACAAACTCTGTAGGGGTAAGGATCATGCCAGTGTCTGTCTTGTTTTCCACTGTGTTTTTACTGCAGAGCATCATGTGTGGCGTATGGTAAGCACTAAAAACCAATCAAACTAATTGCCTACTTTGTATATAATTATTAATATATTTAAGCATTTGTCTATAATTAGGAATTTATGAAATACTTGTTGAAAAGTATAAAGATAAGATGATATCCAGCCAAAGGTTTCTGTCAGATTTGTCTAATAAGACTTCTTTTATGTGAACCAATTAGACTTAGGTCACTGCTCGGCCTTAAGGAAACAGCATTCAGTTATAATCAATCTATGTGACTCTTTTCCAAAGGGTATTTTATTTTCAATGAAAAATAGGCCAGTGGTATTTTTTAGACCTGGTCATTAACATTTTAACATGTTATCTAAAATGTTGATGTATGGTTAAATTAAGATTGTAGTCTTAAGGGATAAACTAAAAATTCTAGGATGTTTCAGTATATATAAAGGACAAGGAAATTTAAATTAGTAAACCCAATTTCAATTGGTTTATCTTGAAATTCTTAATGATAATTGTGCAAAGAACAAATGGTAAACATATTTTTACAAAGCTTTAGCATCTATTAAAATTTATCTAAAATCAATATTTTGATGGGTGGTCTTGAAGTTTTTAACTAAAAATCTGAAAGAGTAGTAAAATAATAAGATTTTATACCAAAGTAATGGGATTGATTTTTTCCTTTCAATGAACATACTAGAACATATAATTTTATGTGTATTTGCTTCAAAGTGGTCATTTATTACAAGGATACAGTCATATTTAGACTTTTTTGCTTGGGATTTGCCTACAGCAATAGGAAAACAGAAGAAAACTTATCATTTTAAAATTATGCTTCCCTCTCGACTTTCCTTGTTTACTTTAATAACTTGGCTACAAATAATACTTGGCTGGTAATAAAAATCCAACCGAACTTTCAAGGATGAGAATGGGCTGTTTTTACATTAAAGTAAGAGTGGTTTATTGATTATTCTTAAAGAATTCTGATGTTGTTTTGAGAGATGGCAGCACCATTGGAAAAAGATGTCCAGCCTCCTGAATGACCACTGCATTGAAGGTGAAAACATTTGGAGGTATGTGTGGTTTTCTTTTTAAAGAAAACCCAGCTTTATTATTTTAGTGTTCTAGCAGAGGAACAGAGTTAAGGTAAGATCCTTGCCTGAGACATAGGCCCCCTTTGTACAGGGAATCTGTGTCAGTGCTACAACCCTCAGATAAATACATACACAGTAACAAGGGAGAAAGAGCCAGCACTATCTAAAATAGATACTGGAAATCAAGTCATTACTGAGAGATTAATGTCAGAACAACTTCATTGTAATTATGGCTTATATATTTTGAATTGATTTGATTTTCCCTGTCGATTTTAGAATGGATATATTGGGGCAGCATTATAAAACAAAATGGCCACATGACTTTTTTCAAAACATGAAAGAGAAAGTGTTATACAGTGATTTCTGTATAAGATTTACCCATTGAAGAACCAGGAGTGAGAGATATTATTCAGCTTAGTGGGTACATCATCTCATATGCTTATTTTGGGGTGATTGAGGCACTGGTGCATCATCCAATTTTCTTCCAGATTACAACTTCTGGGTGAGATCATCTACTTACAGTACCTGTACGTTCAAGACTCACCATCCAAGATACCCAAATTGACACCTTGGCCTGAATTTCCTATACGTTCCTCAGACTTACCCTGCCATTATCTAACCTCCATAGTCCCCTCACACCTGCACCAAAATTTGATTGTCTCTGTTTTCTTTGTGCTTCTTAACATTGTGGCCAGCCAAGTTTCTAGAGCTGAACATCGCAGTATCTTCCATAAAACCCACTTTTCTCTGTGCAGACCCTTCCAATTAGTCCCAAACTCTGAAGTCTTTTTCAACTTGCCATTTGCTCTTGTCCCCACTGCCTCACCTCCGAGAAAGCCCCACTGCTCCAATTGCATTGTCTCCGACTTGAATTATAGCCACAGCAGACTCTTTGCTTTCTTAATTCCAGCCCCACTTCACATTAATGACCAAATTATTTTTCTAGTGAATTTGAGATGTCACTTGACATCAAACAGATTTTTCATGTCTCAAAAATGATAAATAAAAACAAGCAAAGAAAAACCCAACCACTTCTGTCTTCTTTCTTTATAGAGGAAAAATCAGTATCCTTTATCCAGTGAGCAAAGATCGTTATGGTCTAATCCAAACCTAACACGTCTTCCTGCACAACACTCTAAATTCCAGTCACACTTTGATTTCTTACTATTGCTCTGATGCCCTATGCCAGCTCACAAGTCTTCTGGTTCACACAGGCCACTCTCCCTTCCCAGAGTATCCATTGTCTCTTCCCATCTCATAGCACCTGCCTTCCCTCTTACACCAACTCCCAGGGCAAACATGTCCCAGAATCACCCAAGTGGTGGTTTGCTCCTTTTCTATGCTCTATGGTCCTTACTGTGTTGTGATACAATTGTCTGTTTAATTTGTCCATCAGCTGTTATTATTAGTCTTTTTTATTAAACTGCTGAGTTGTAGCCCCTGGCACAACGTATAGGCTCAATAAATGATTGCTGAGTAAAACAACAACAAAAAAATCACAACCCCCTCCCCCCACAGGAAATATCAACAGATACTTATAAGGGGGATAAGAAAAAGCCAGATATTAGTCTAGGTTATTTATTTTAACTCATTTCACCAAAGCTCTATCAAGTAGGTAAAATTATTCATGTTATAGATAAGGATATTGCAGCACAGAGAGGTTGAGTAACTTGCTGAAGGTGCACAGCTAGTGTCTGAGCACAGAATCTGAAACCAGGCTCTAAACGTGGGGTTCTTAACAACTACACCTCACCATTTCCCAGTGTATCTGAAAACCAGAACCCCAAATTATTTCATTTCTGTGAAACCTTTGCTTTTAGGGAAAATGTCAATGACAAGGAAATTTGATGGAGATTTATTTATCAAAAGGCAGTTTGTAGCATATATCTTACAGTAGAAAACAAAGTTTTTGTCTACTACGACCATAATATACCACCGTATAAAATACAGTATGCATCAAAAATGACAAAAATGACCTTTGTATTTTCAGAGATTTTCTGAGGGAGTATAGCTTCTGTTGTCCACTGTGGTAGATGCATAAATATTGGCTTCATTTTCTGGCTCCCCTTCCTCTATCACTTTTTCCTCTTTTAAATTATTGTCCTATTCCCTATGTATTTCTACATATCACAAATATACTGTTTTCCTAGGGATACTATTCTCAGAGTCAGCTTCTGAAAGAACTCAGCTAAGACAATGATGTTTATGATTATTACTTTGGTTGCTAAATATTAAATAAAAAATTTTAAATGTGTTAATATATTAATAAGAAAGAGTTAAAGTACATTGGGGAAAATTTGTAGTCACTGATCACAAACTTGCCTCAGAGCCTTGCTCTGGGCCTCTGGGCCTCTGCCCAGAAGACCAATAAACATATGAAAAGATGCTCTGCATCACTAATTGTAGGAGAGATGCAAATTAAAACCCTAATGAGATACCACCTCACACCTGTGAGAATGGCTGGCATCAATAATTCCACAAATGACAAGTGTTGGGGAAGACGTGAAGAAAAGAGAACCCTTGTACGCTGTTGATGGGAATACAGGTTGGGGCAGCCACTATGAAAAACAATATGGAATTCCCTCAAAATATTAAAAATGGATCTGCCATGTGACTCAGTGATCCCACTTGTGGATATTTATTTAAAGAAACCTAATTTGAAAGAATATAGGCATACCTATGTTCATTGAAGGTTTACAATAACCAAGCTATGGAAGCACCCGAGTGCCCATCTATAGGCAAGTAGATAACTAAGCTGTAGTACATATGTATATAGTGAATATTACTTGGCCATAAAAAAGGAAATCTTAATCATTGTGAAGCATGGATGGACATAGAGTGAATTATGAACAATGAAATAAGTCAGAGAAAGATAAATACCATATGACTTATATGCACAATCTAAAGAACAAAACAAATGAACAAGCAAAACTGACACAGACCATAGGCACAGAGTGGTTGCCAGAAGGGAGCAGATTCAGGGGACTGGGTGAAATAGGTGAAGGGATTGAGAAGCACAAATTGGTAGTTACAAAGCAGTCATGGAAACATAACAAAAGCATAGGGAATATAGTCAATAATATTGTGATAACTATGTATGGTCCCAGCTGGGGTACTGGAAATATTGATAGGAACACTATATAGAGTATATAATTGTCTAACCACTAAGCTGTGCATCTTACAAAACCAATACAAAATAAAACTGAAAGAAAAAAAGTCATTGTTCAAGATAACCAAAGGGTCAAATATACTTGTTCTTAGTTGGAATTTCACTGTCTCGTAGTTGTCTGAAGCTGTAACTGGAAGTTAGTGTTTGTCTTTAATAAAAAGGAAAATTAGTTGTTTTTTTGTTGTTGTTTAATAAAAGCAATTTTGGAGTTAGTGCTGGGGAAGGAATGGGAGTGAGAGGGATCTTGGTGGTCAGAAAACTGTGAGTGGAAGTCTCCCTCTGTCTCACCAAGCTCACAGCACAGGGCCTGTTAGTGTGAATGAAGCCCAAGCAATATTCCTGGAAAAATAATTCAGACTCTAGTTATTGTATGATGTGCTCCAAAATGTCAGTTACAATTAGGAAAAAGAAACCTTGAAGTCATTTTTTGAGCATTTCAGTTCAAACTTACAGATGTAAGCTAAGTGCCTATTGTTTAGATGCTGCTGCAATTAGAAAGACCACAAAATACTAAGCCCCACAGAAGGTTGGGGCAAAGAACTGCTGCACAGTGGCATGTTGGAGCAAGCCCAGTGCACCTGGTCCTGGAAGAGATGTGTGTGGGTTGCATACCCACGGAGGACCTCTCAGACCTGGAGAAAGCTGGATCTGCCTCACGTGTATAGATGATTTGCCAGGCACTGTGACCACACAGTATACAACTAATTTAAAAGTATGATTTCTTTTTCTGATTTCAAAAGTGATTTCTCTGTAGAAAACTACAAAAAAAATCAAATAAACAAAACCCAGTCTAAACTCAGGCAAAGAAACTAATGCTTCCATCCACTGATTTAAAAAAAAATTATGTCATTCATAATGTTGTTATCTTAACCACTATTTGATTTTGGTCAGTTTTAGTCCCCTCTTTTCTCTACATTTCTATTTTGATGTATTTGCAATTACGATATATAAGCCATTTTGTGCCCTGATTTTTATTTTACATTAAAAGCATTTCTCCAAATACTACATACTCTTTACTTCATGCCTGCAGTGTTTCACTCAGTAGATAAAATATTTTCATGTTAGATATTTATTGTTTCTATTATGAATGTTGTCATTAATAGTTTTATGTTTATGATTTCTTTTAATATTTTAGATTTTTTCTGTAAGTTATAGTTCCTCCAGAATATAAAGTTTGGATTATAGTTGTTCACTGTGGTATCCCTTGGGCGAGGCTCAATGCCTGACATATGGTATGCACTTCATACATTTTTGTTGAACAAATGAATGATGAATGAGGAGAAATTATTGGATTAAATGGCATGACTAAATTTTTATTGCCCTTTACAATTTTAATAGTGTGATATTATTTTAAACTGCCTAACAAATCTAATTTCATTTATTTCTAAGAAAAACACAGTGAGGTAGTTGAAGAAACAGGTTCAGGGATTGACTGCAGTCGTGTGGCTAGTATGGAGCCGTCTCTGTACTTGTGACCTTTGATGCCTGCCAGCCTTATTGTTCTATTCATTTTACCGCATTGCCACTATTCTAAATTTTCTCAAGGGAATGAAGGGGACAAAGGCTGGAGGCTTTTTAACTGTTGTTTGTCTGACAATAGTAAGTAGGAAAGTATAGTTGGTTGGCTTGAGCAGAGTTTGTCATTGTGGTTTGTACATCACTCCCATAGAACATACCTGCAGAGTTTGTCCATCTGGCAGATCCCCAACCCCCTGCCCAGGCCTACAGAACCCAAATCCCAGTAGATGGGAAGTTCTTATGGGGCTAGACACTGCGTCTGAATCGAGCAACCTGTTGTGTCCTTCAAAATGACGTGCTGAAATCCTCACTCCCAGTACCTGTGAATGTGATTTTATTTGGAAATAAGGTCAAGAGACAATCAAGTTAAGATGAGGTCTTACCAAATTAGGGCAGCCCTTAATCCAATGACTGATATCTTACTAGATGAGGCAACTTTGCATCTAGAGGAGATAGAGAGGGCATTGCCATGTGAAGGGAGATACAGAACACAGAGGAGTAATACACCCTTTGAACACAGAGACAGGGACTGAGTGATGCATCTACAAGGCAAAGAATGCCAGGCATTACTGGCAACCACCAGGAACTGAGGAGAGGCCAGGAAGGATACTTCTCTAGGACCTATAGAGAGAACATGGCCTTTCCAACACCTTAATTTCAAATATTTACCTCCAAAACTGTGATAGAATAAATTTCTGTTTTCAACCACTTGCTTTATGGTACTTTTTTTTTTTTTGTGGCAGTCCCAGAAAACAAATACACATCCCAATATAAATTTTCTGCATCCTTAAATTTGAGAGCTACTTGTTAAATTTTCCTAAATTTAAATCCTAACTTGACTGATTATTAACCAAAAATAGTATTTTAAAACCAGAAATGATCAAGCAAAGGGCAAGATTAAGCTTGTTGTATCATCAATGGAAATAAAGAGACTAATAAACATGGTAAGTTGGAATAAATAGTTTTATTTTGACACATCTGAACTGCTGCTACCTTTTGAAAAACATAAACCAACTATCTTTTGGTATGATTCACCCTGGAAAAAAGCATTTCCATTAGAAATCCTTAGAAAGAAGAACTCCATCTATCTTAAGTGATATGTCAGTATTTACAACAATGATTCAATATAATTTTGATCCAAAGCCTGATGTCTTTAATATCGCCCTCCAATATTTAAGGGCTCTGCATTTTAACTAATTATAAATTATTCTTAACTAAGAATAGCTTTTCAGTAATTATTCTAGAAAAAAACTTTTTAAAGTACAACAGGTGGTATCTAAAATGGTTCCTGATGACCCCATCTCCTGGTATTCACATTTTGTATGATTTCTTCCTCTTGATTGTGGGCTGGCCTTACTGATTGGCTTTTAAGAAACAGTATGTGGTAAACGCGATGGTGTATAACTTCTGAGGTTAGGTTACAAATGATTGTCTTCCTTGAACTCTCTCTGATTATTTTTGCTTGCTTGCTCTAATTAAGCAAACTGCTTTGCTGTGAGCCACCCTATGCAAGGTCCACATGGCAAGGACCTGAGAGCAGCCCTCACCCAATAGGCAGCAAGGGACGGAGGCCACAAGTCCAGCAATGCAGGAGGTACTGAATCCTGTCAACAACCACACATGTACGTTTAGAATTGTCTCCGTCTCTGATCCTTGAGATGGCTGTAGCCCAGTTAAAACCTTCATTGTCATCTTGTGCGATCTTGAACCAGAGGACCTACTTAAGCTTTTTATGGAGTTCTAACCCACAAAAACTGTGAGATAATAAATGTTGTCTAAGACAGTAAGTTTTGGGGTAATTTTTTATACAGCAGTAGATAGCAAATACAAAAGGTATTAAAATACCTGAGCTCCCCCTCCACCCCATATTTGGAAATTTAGAGATGTATTCGTATAGACTACTAAGCTAGTTTGTTTTTGTTTTAAATGTGAGTGATTTTATGACTCTCTGCTTAAGAATTAAGGAATGCAAATGTGGTGAAGTTTGCCACTTGCTTACCTAGGAACGCAGTATTTTTTATGGTGTCTCACTTGGAGGTCATTCTGTCCAACCCCTGCACTTCTCAAATGATGAAACCATCATTAGCTTGCCCATGTAGGGTTGCCAGATTTAGCAAATTTAAACATAAGATACCAAGTTAAATATGAATTTCAGATATCCAGTGAATCATTTTTTAACATAAGCAGTAATGTTTGGTAAATACTTATATTAAAATATAATCATTGTTTAATTGAAGTTAAAATTTAACAGGGTGTCATATTTTTTATGGCAACCTTATAGCAAACAGTAACAGAGTCTGCACTAGCATCCAGGAGTCTGGTTTTCAGGCCAGTATTCTTTCCCCCACACGACCCTGAGATGCTGATAAAAATTGTGCTTTAGAAACTCATCTTGGATTGTGCATGTTTGAAGTTTTAATGTCATAACCATTACTGAACTGCTTTCAAAAGAGGTCCTGCGTCATTAACAGACAAAACTGATATTCTTTGACACAATCATGGGTCTCATTCTGCAAACAAAAGACCAGCCTGATAGTTTTAATGGCAGGCAGCTGCAGATCCTGATACTCATATGATATAGCCAGACAGACTGTTTGTTTCTGATTTGATTGTATTAATATAATGATTTAAATATGCAGACCTATTTTAAAGAGGGACAGTTTGTGGGAAAAAAATGAATCAGTTTTAAGGAGCTTTTATATTCATATATTTACATATGTAGATCTATAAGCATTAAAGTAATTATGTGAAATACATAAATATGCACAGTGAGCATTAAGAAGCCCTTTGCTAACTGGTACTAAAAGGTCTAAGCATGTGTGATTGCTCTCTAATTAGAATTAGTGGGGATTTTTTGTTTATCTTGTTCTTTAATTTTGAGTATCTGTTTATTTGTTTAAGTACATTAACATGGGTAATTTACCTAAGCTACTCTTTTTATTAATGGGTTTATGTACAGTATGGTCTTTTAAGAATAATAAATGCAGGCTCTGGCTGGCGTAGCTCAGTGGATTGAGTGTGGGCTGCAAACCAAAGCATTGCAGGTTCAATTCCCTGTCAGGGTACATGCCTGGGTTGCAGGCCACGGCCCCCAGCAACCGCACATTGATGTTTCTCTCTCTCTCTCTTTCTCCCTCTCTTCCCTCTCTAAAAATAAATAAATAAATAAATAAATAAATAAATAAATAAATAAATAAGATCTTAAAAATAAATAAATAAAATCTTTAAAAAAATCTTAAAAAATAAAAAAGAATAAATAAGTGTTCACATTTTTAATAAAAAAAACAAGAAGAATAACAAATGTAATGAAAAAATAGAGACCAGCAGAGTAAAAATAGGAAATCCCAGTGGTTAACCCAGAAATTTGAATAAACGTCATTCAGATTTTGTGCCTTGCTCATTCAGGTGCATTTATTCCACCACACACCAAGACCTAGAAACACCTTTATGTTTTATGGCTAAAATAAAACTCATTTTTCAAAAGTTTAACTGATAAACTATCTGTAATTTTGTTTTCTCTGGGGACAAATAATCAAGTAAAGTTTGAGCAGTTACTTGTAACTCAAATGTTCAGAGTTCTTTTATGTTGAAGGATTTTATTTATATTTCCTCTGTAATTCAGTACTAGGCTAGATACACATTATTGATTACATAAATATTTATTTGTGATTGTAAGAATAATTTGTTGATATTAAAGTAATTTCCTTACATTTAACAATATATAAGTGAATAATGTTTTACTTTGAACAAAATATTTTCACTTACATTACCTCCCCAAATCTCCAAAATAACCACCGAACAGTTTAGAGAAAAGATACCTTGCCTAAGGTTGCACTGAAAGCTCGTAGCACGCATGCTTCATCACACAGCTTCTGGCTGAAGCCCGAGATTCTTCTCACTCTGCCGCACTGCCTCTAGGTTCCGATACTGTTCTGTTGGAGACTGTATTTACTTTGCAAAAATAAAACCGGGATTTATTTATTAGATGCTCTTGAGCCTTGTTTCCTGGAATTTATCATCTCAATCTTTTGAAGTCTGAAAATGACTTATTTAGAAATACTAAAGAAGGTGGAATGGAAATTCACTTTTTTTCCCACTTAACATTCTCATGCTGATCTCATTTCCATTTAGAGGAGTGTGGCTCTCTGAATATTTTTCTGGAGTTCTGTTGCAGCTGAGCTAGAGTCGTGCCCCATTGACCTGAGCCAGTGCACAGGATGTGTCTCCTCACGTTTTGCTGACTGGCTGACTGACTGACCCAAGCCTTTCAGGGTAGATTTGTGGAGTGCTAAGGCAGCTGAGAGAACGTGCAGAAAGCTTGAGCAGTCAGGAAATGAACCCCAAATGAAAAGGATCTGAAATTTAATCTCTAAGGAAAAGAAGTGCTGCACAATAGTCTTTGAATTATCAGGGTTCTGATTTTGTTGGTGTAGATAATGGAGAACTGAGTAATTTTTTTGTCTTTAATAGTAGCCTAGTACATTATATACCAATAATCCAACAATCTTCTCTTCCATTCTAAAGTAACCATTAGACTTTATAATAGAGGCCCTGAACCTCAGTAATTGATTTTTTCTTTCAGCATACTGAGCTAAAGAATCCTATACATTTGAATATCAGGTTTATTTTAATTAAGTGATTTAATGTAGTTGTGTAGCCTCCTGTGTCCATATATCCTGTTGAGTGAAATGCTCATACAAAGTTGAAATTACAAGGAGAGCACAACTCTAGTGTTTCTCCCTTAACTCATCTCTTTATTAACACCCTCCCTTAATTTTCCCTGGCCCTATCACACACAAATACTCAGACACCTCAATGCCATTTTTGTTATGTGTTTCTCTCACCAGAGGAACTTCAGACAGAAATCTTAGTGATATCCAATCTCCAGTCTTACTAGTATTTTGTATTTGTCATTTAACTTGTACTCTTATTTTCTTCTTCTTTTTTTGTACTTTTCAAAGTTTCCTTCTTGATGTTTTTAAAATTTACTATTTTTTAATATTCTTTTTTCCACATTTTTTATTAAGTACACTTGTCTCCATTTTTCCCCCACTACTCCCTCCAACCCCAGCCATCCCCATCCCCCACCCTCGAGCCCAGCGCACCTTGGCTTTGTCCATGTACTTTATTTTCTAGTATTTTTGACACCTGGATTCTCAATACACCCTAGAGAAGGCTTATATGGACATTAACCTAAAGGTATAAAGAAACTTGGCTTTGGATCCATGTGTCTCTGACTCCAAAGATCACGATCTTTATGTTGCAGTGCCTCTTCTCTGTCATATTGTCTCTTATTGAGTATTGATTTCCTGCTCAAGTTGGGACCCTTCATTCAAACCCCTGTAAAATCTATGTCCTTGATATAATCAGAAAATGGCATTTTATTTGTATGTGAAGGGCAGTGATCTCTATCACTGTCTCTCCTGTGTAGGTGAGAGTTTATGCAGAGAGAGAGAGAGAGAGAGAGAGAGAGAGAGAAAGAGAGAGAAAGAGAGAGAGAGTCAGTCTACGGGGATTTCTTAGGTAAAACTGTGCTCTGAGCCTGACCATGAGAAATCCACCCACACTGCCTTTGATTCCCTCCGGATGTCGTTTAGCCTGCACAACCATTTATCTTGCACTTTCAGCTCCCCAGGGTGAAGGCCAAATTTCCCAATGGCAGGTCTCCTTATAGATGAGGGAAATGCAATCTGGTCCTGCCTGAGGTTTTGATTTAGGGAAAAAAGACTACAAGAGGCTAATCAGGGTTCTACTGCTCATAATTTTCCAGTGCCCCTTGCACAAGGTGTTTTCTCTGGCAAAATGAAAGTCCCAACCTGAAGCAAACAAGGTTATTTCTGAAAATGATTTATTACTTTTCACAGATTCAGGCCTGAAATGCTTATATGGTGTTTTAGCCACTACAGTAGGCAATGGGAGGTGAATTGGATTGAAGCAATGTGTGGAGAAAAACCATTTATTAAGAACCGTATTGATGTTTGAACAGCAGCTAAAAATATAGGACTCAAGAACATGTCTCAGGACCCAGGTCTATTAACAGTATTAAATATATATTCATACAGTGAATAAATTAATAAAAGGAAAAAAGTCAAAGGCTTACTTTAAGAATAGAGTCTAGTGAAAAAAAATTATGAAAAGGAGATTAGAAGAAACTTTTTAATAGTCATTTACTTTATTCAAGCCTTCAGATAACATATTCTGTAAAAATAAAAGGACCAGGATATAAGGATAAATAAATATTTTTATGCATTTCTAGAAGCAAACGCCCAGCCATTGTTAATATAATGAGAATGGTTTGCATGACAATGATGTAACCTGGCAGCCAAGGAGAGTGGACTGGAATGCGCATGTGTGAACAATGATGACTTCACTGTACTACATGGTGGGGACATTAGACATCATTGAGTGAGCATATGTACTGTGTGGCCATCACATTTAAAATGACTGAGCAACTAGAGCAAGAAATTTGTGTCAGATTTTGCATTCAGCTTGACAATTCCTCTGTGGAAACTATTCAGATGATTCAGAAGGCCGAAGCCATGGGCAACTGGTGATTGGCAGCTTTATTACAACACACCCCCTCATGCATTACCTTGCTTGCAGTGTTTTGGTGAAACATCAAATCACCCAGGTGACTCAGCCCCCCTACAGCCCAGATTTGGTGCCTTGTGACTTCTGGCTTTTCCCAAAACTAAAATCACCTTTGAAAGGGAAGAGATTCCAGACTGTCAATGAGATTCAGGAACATACAATAGCACAGCTGATGGTGATTAGGAGAACTGTGTGAGGTCCCAAGGTGCCTACTTGGAAGGGGACTGAGGTGTCATTGTTCTATGTACAATATTTCTTGTATCTTGTATTTTCTTCAATGAATGTTTCTATTTTACATGGTGTGTGGCTGGATACTTTCTGGACAGATCACGTATGTACACACCCACACATATACATATAGAGTTTATATGTAAACATATATAGACCCATTTAAAAATAATATACAAACATAATATGTGTATAAGTATTTGCATGAGCATGCATGAAGTTTTTCCAGAAGAGTGAAAGTGGAGGAGATGAGGAAATTACTAACTTGCTCTGCATACAACCAAC
Source organism: Tonatia bakeri (assembly GCA_004024845.1). Lineage (NCBI taxonomy): Eukaryota > Metazoa > Chordata > Mammalia > Chiroptera > Phyllostomidae > Tonatia > Tonatia bakeri. The sequence goes on from PVIA01002793.1 coordinate 30,845, forward strand.
CTTGCACTATTTCACTGGTTATAATAATACACATTATTTTTAATAAAGGGAAGGAAATAAAAATAAAATTTTAAAGGAAGTCTACACTTTTAGTTGAGATCACTGATGCCTGAAGTTTGAGTGGATTTCCATCGTATGTTAAATTTGAAGGGCTTGAGTTTTGTTGCAATATTAAAATACCCTGCTTTTTGATAGAGCAATGGATCCTGGGTGAGAAACTCAGCCTTTCTAGGGCTCAGTGTCCTTTTCTGGAATCTTAGAAATGTGAAACAGATGCTTTCTGAGATCTCTCTTATCACAAATATTCTACCTTATTGCTTAAAAATAATAATAAAGACATTGAATATGTGTGAAAACAGTGATATGCCAAGGGATGGCTCAGGGTTTTGGCCCCTGCTCACCTCATACCACCCCCTGCCCCTCATCTACAGTCCATCAGTCCACATACAAACTGCTTCAAATCCGCTTGTGATCTCAAGAAAACCAATTGACTTGCTATATAAACTAAACCTCAAGATATTCAGCCTGACCATTCCCTTTTTTCACGTCGCTGTTCTCCAGAACCTTTCCAAAGTAGAAATGCTTGGTCTGCTACCATTGAAACTTGCTCCATAGAATAAACCAGTATGTGTGATTAAGGTCAGAATAGGTCTTTATTCATGATGTTTAAAAGTCACTGTTTCTTTGCAAATATCTTTTGGGAAAGATACGCTTTAAGCCTTACTATTCATTTATATTGAAGTAGATAAAGTTTGCTGTTTTTCCTTTTTGTTGAACTTGTTGGAATGACACTGGTTAACAAAATTATGCAGGTTTTATAAAGTTTTAAAGATCTTTTCATAAGAGCAAGATTTTGAGATGGAAAGGTGGAGAGAAAGAAAGAGGTGTGGAGGGAATAGGAATGGAGTAACCACAGAAAGGAGAAGCTTCAGGAAAAGGGAGTGCAAGCATGATAGGTACTTCCAGAGTTTCTCAGAGGAAAGAATATACTTAGGCAAACCAACAACTGTTGAGTGTTCCTTGACTTTCATTTTTCTCTCCTACTTCACATCAGATGCATCTATAAATCCTGTCAGCCCTTTCTTCAAATACATGCAGAGTCTAACCACTTTTCACACCATGACTGCTCTCACCTTGGACCAAAACATCATCATTTAGATTATTGCAAAGGCATTCTAAAATTAGTTCTGGCTTCTGTCCCCTTGTGATCTATTTTCAACGCAGTACCTAGAGGGACTCTTTGAAAACCTAAGTGAGGTCAGACACTCCTCTGCTTAAAACCCCTATTCTAGTGGTTTTCCATTTCACCCAACATCAGAGTCAAGTCATCTACAAGGTCCTACAGGAGATTTTCCATCTTGGCTCCCATTAGACACAACCAGGTGAGCTTTAAATAAATACTTGTATTGGGGGTCTGATCCCTGAAATGTTGATTTCATTGGTTTTATGGTTGCAATATTGATATTTGCTAAAAGGTCCCTAAGTGATTCTAATGAGCATCCAGGGTTGAGAACCATTGTCCTCCATAATCTACTTTCACTTTTCTTACCTGCTCCTCTTACCTCTAGTCTCCCTCTATTTAATAAACCCCAGACACACAAGCCTCCTGGGTTTTTCTCACACACTAGGCACACTTCCACCTGTCTTTGTGCTCTCTGACACTCCTTCTAGTGAGTCTCCTTCAGGTTTTCAAAATGTTATGTCCCACGCAGGGATCCCTAGACAATTATGAGTGGAAGAATCTTGATTAGCCTGTAATTTTTTTCCCCTTGAATCAAACTCCTCAAGCTAGACCAGATTTCATTTCCCTCATATATGAATAGATTTGCCATTTGACAATTTAGCTTTCACACTAGTGAGCTGAGGGTGCAATATAAATGGTTCTGTGATCCAAAGTACTGACAAAAGGAATCAGAGTTAGTATTCATGTATTTTCTGCAGGCTTGCTCATAAAAAAAGTTCCCATAGATACACCCATGTATACCCACTTACACACATGGACAGGAAAGGTATGAACAGAGAGACTTTGACCAGAGTTTCTGAGGTCTCTTCCAGCACAGATATTATTAAAAATTAATACTAACACAGAATTATAAATATTAATGATGTGAAAAAAGAATTGAGGGGTAACTTGAAAGAATTTAGTCCCTCTATTCCCTGTAATCTATCATCTACTCTCAAATGACTCCAAATAACCACACAATTAAAAAGAGTAATTTTTTAAAAAAATGAAGTTACAGAACTGATTTTTAGCTGGTGTGCCACACAAAATTTTAAAACATGCAATACCTGACTATTTAGTCAGGGGCACTAACCTCTTTTCCTTTAGATTGTCAGATAAGAAAATGACAGCAGCCAGCACAATAGCTGTCTGGTGTGAATGAATTAAAATTATGCCTATTTTTTGTCAGATCAGCAAAAAACTACAATATATTTTTTGGGGTGCCACAGAATTTTAATAACTGGTTTGCATGTGCCATGAGATGGAAAGGGTTGAAAAGCAGTGACTTAAAGCAATGGTCTTGTTGCTCATTGAAAGTTGAAAGCCTCCTGGCTTCACCCACTGGAACACATTTATGTCTCTGGAGCGCCCTCCATGTAGAAGTCTCATGTTGTATCTTCTGGATAAGCTTTTGGAATTCTATTAAATAAATCCATCTGTGTGAGTAGGGTTCTATGATTTATTTATGTGGTTTTAAAACACTGTCTTTTAAAAATGCAAATACTCCTTGGGAAAAGTACAGTTTAAGCCTGACTACTCATTTATATTTCAGCACGTGATGTTTTAAAGAGTGCTTGGTACCTAATGGGAGCTCAAAAAGCATTTGAAAAATAAGTAAGTCAATGGGTTAATTCTTGAGTATTTTCTATGAGGCAGATGTGGACTTCACGCTCTGAGAGAGACCTGGTCTCTGGTGGTCATATGTCCAAAAATACTCCTACAAAAATGACCCAGTCACAAGAGGAACTTGGAAGGATTCTTGGCATGTCCAAGGTGAGAAAGGAGCATTAGCAGATGATATGGGGAATTCATCTCCTGTGTCATGGCACTGAAGCTGAGAGCTATCCAGCTTTGTGTATATGGGTGGGTTTGTGTGTGGGCAATGTCAGAAGAATCCACAAAAGAGCTCCCCTTCAAACTTACCTATAAATATTTGAAAAACATGGAGAGAGCCAACACCAGCTCATAAGAATATGAATTAAGTTGAGATGGGATATGTGGCAAAACAGCTGCAATGAATAAAAGCTATAGGAAATGTCAAGAAGACAACCCCCACTGGATTTATGGTTTAAGATGCGCAGAGAGCACCTCCATTCACCATGGTGACTAATTTCATCAAATGATAACCCCTAACCTCATTATACACTTATTGTAATGCATTAGTATGCTAAACGACACGTCATTTTTGGAAATGGAAAGCCCACAGAAGGACACAAAATGGCCCATTGGAGCTGCTCTGAGAAATCTCCACTTGTTTCCTGGGAAGATCCTGAATAATCCTCCCCACCATTGAATCCCCAACTGTGATTAAATGAGCCTCAAAAAAAAGCATATTCTGGTAAAGGGGGGCTTCTCTGTCAGTGAAATAGCACAGTCTCTTTTTCACTGCTTCACTAGTAAACTCACTTTCACTTTAAACTCTATGCTGGCTTCTGTAAGAGTTCTTTCCTGTGTGGAGCCAAGGACTCATGGTGGGTTGCAGACTCTTGGGTCCCTGGACCCTGGAGTATCTGCATCAAAGGAAGGTCTTTTTTGAACCTCCCATCTTCCAGGTTTTCCCATTCAACCTCAGAGGGAAGAGTGGGGCTCGAAGGAGAAAAGAGAGAAGACCTTCGTTCTCTCTAACCATTCTGTACAGGCTCCAGCTGTGGGAAAGGAGAAGTTTAGGCTCTACTTGACATTTGAACTTTTGATTTATTAGTGAAATAAAATGATTTTTTTTTGTATTTTAAAGTGACTCTAGGATTTTGTTTTTATCTGAGTATCCAGAAAAGGTAACAGGGACTACGCACATCTTCATGTGGAGGCAGGGGACATGCTAATCCACCAGAATAAATTTGACGACAGAGTGGGAGATAAAAATGAAGTTGTTTATGATCCTGTCCCATGAGTCATGCTTGTTATGTATGTCGGCTTCACAGCTCTGCCCTGATTAGTATGTTATTGGTTCTCATGTCAGTCTGAAAATATTTCTGTAGCAAGTCAGGCACAGTTTTAGTTGGTACTGAAATTTCACACAAACGTTATTTTTATGTCAGTATGAAATTGTTAAAGTGGATTAATTTTTTTTTTTAGTCTTTATAAAGAGAGCCTTTCAAGAAAGTCTTGCTCTGGGATGGTCAAAAGATTAAAGTAAATCCAATTCCTCTCAGGACAACCTACCAGTACCAGGCTCAAGGCTCATTTTTAAAATCTCTCACATTCACACCAAGATTACCTTGTGTTGCTTTGACCTGTGGAGATGACCAGTTAGTTATAAAGGAATAGTTTATAATGAGCTTTATTTTTTTCATGAGCTACATCGGGTAATAGACACTTGAAACTTTCCTAAGAAAGTAAGAGTCACAGTGTCCTGAAATCATTCTCTTCAAATTCAGGGCAACATAACTTTACATTTGTCTAACAGAGATACAATTTCAGTCCTTAATGATGGTCATCATTTTAGACAAAATGGTTTCTTCTTGTGGGGATGACTTCCCAAAGTGTTTTGGTCCATTGAGACCTGCAGCCTTGTAAGCTGCAAGATAAGGACTGTTTTGTGTTTCTTTTCTTTTTCCTAACAACCAGGCTGGTGTTCTGCAAACAATAGGTGTCAAATAATGCTATTGTTCATATTTGAACATAAACAGCATCAATACTAATGTGTTGTGGCTTCTGCACTCCTTTCATAGCTCTTTCCTCCTTTAGACTAATTACTGTAATGGACAGAGCACCCCATCTATTTTGACAGCTAAGATGGAGGAAATTGGAAATTTGAAAAGACCATAAAAGACAGAGTCTCAAAAAAAGAATCCATTAAAGTCTGTTAAAACTTATCTCAAATCCTCAGCATCCAGTATCTCTAACTTAAAATTTTCTTTTTTGTTAAAGCTTAAATGATATGGCTTCTTTTTTCCCTCCTGAAAGATCACAGAAGCCATTTCTCTTTGGAAATGATTCTCCTACCTTTGTGTGTAAGTGTACTTAAAATTTTATATAGGTGTGAATGAGAATAGGTAATCTTTCCCTTTGTCATTTTGGAAGTGAATTTCCTCCTTGTGTCCTCTGAGAGGATGAACAGGGAAGGGCATATGAGGAGCTGGTGAGTGGGGCTGTTTATTTGTCTGCTGTAGATTAATAACTCGCCAAGCAATTCTCACAGTTATTATATTTATGGGTGGGAAGAGCCTTAGGCAAAATAGAGAAAGTTATCTTTGCCAACAACATATATTTATTTTATTGTCTTTGTTAATCTCATTCTTAAACTTCTAGAATTTAGTGCCCAAACCTTTTTGGCACCCCTTAGATGCCCAATCCCAAACCTACCTTGTGCACACACTTTAGTATTCTTCTGGAGAAACTTTGTGCCCAGATTTTCTTGACTCATTTTTGTGTGTTCAAATTTCTCATGTATTCTGTCCTCCCAGGCTTTGCTTGATATCTGCCTAATAAATATCATTAACTCTTCTGTCCAAGGTAGCAATGACCAATATGATTCAATGTGTTACAGTAGAGTTGTATCATCCACACATTTTAAGTTAAGTAAATTAAGTATGCGGACACAGTTTGAGGATTGGTGAAGTGAGAGGGAGAGAGAGAATGAGAGAGAGACATGTTATAATTTGTTCCCCATTGTACTAGTCAGTTCAAGAGCTGCTAGAACAAAGTACCATAGACAGGGAGGCTTAAACAACAGACCATTACTTCTCACAGTTATTGCAGCTGGAAGCCCTAAATCAGGGCACCAGCATGGTTGGGTTCTGGTGAAAACTGTCTTTCTAACTTACTGATAGCTACTGTCTTAGAAGCTGCCAGTCTTAGAAGATTTCTTTCTCCTCATGAGGCCACCTATCATAGTGAATTAGGACTCCATCCTTATGCCATTATTTAACTTTAATTTCCTTCTAATGGCCCTACCCTACAGTCATGCTGGGGGTTAAAACTTCAACATATGAATTTTGGTGACACAGTCCAGTCCATATAATTCATTCTACTCTATCAATACATGACTGGGAATGGACAAGATGGTGTGTGTGTGTGTGTGTGTGTGTGTGTGTGTGTGTGAGTGTGTGTGAATGTGTGTGTATTTACCTGTTTTTCCTTGGTCAGTCTCCATTTCTCTTTCATTGTGTGAGTATTTTATTGGGCTGAGTTTAATTCTAAAATTTAAATATATGTAAATTTCCTAAGGTATGACCAACTACTTTATCTGATGATCATTTGAAAAAATAGTTCTTTGTTTCAATAGCATTGGAGAAAGAAAACTGACTGGTGTGCTGAGAAATGGCATATGTTCATGCTATACTTCATGGGTGATTTAAGGGACTTTTAAGGATTAATTTTGTCTGTGATTTTTCACATTAGAAATTGCCTTTAGAACTAAACAGGACTTCATTATACATTTGGATTTTAACAGGTGTGAATAGTATAACCCAAGGTCCTGAGCAGCCTGGAGATTACAGGTACTCCTTAGGATGCATGTGGGTAAAGAGAGCCAAGGATACTTTGAAAAACATGCACAGGCAGACCCTCTCTGACCATAGATAATAATAACAAAACTAACTTTTACATATGACTTTGTGGTATGTAAAATGCTCTTATAACTCTCCCATAAAAATAATATAAGTAAAGTACAAACTCTGGTGACTTGCTTACTAATTTATTCAGGAGAGCATTTATTCATGTGTCTTAGGAATGGTCAATAAGTTCTATGTGATAAGACAGATGTTTTCAGATGTACTTCCATGGAAACTTGCACTTTTCTAAGTAAAAGTTGACTTTAGAGAGGAATAATTCCCTGGTGGAAGGTAGTTGCAGGAGAACAATTTATTTAGTATTTATTTATCCAGGAAAGATTTGAGTGCTGACTAAATGCCAGCACTATTCTAGGTTCTGGGGACCACTTGAATGTTAGACTGGCAAGTCGTTGTTCTAATGGAGCTCGCATGGAGTGCAGAGCGATAAAGACAGTCAACAAATACAATAACCACAATACCAGCTGACAATAAATTGGGCTGACGCAACAGGGTACTTGGGTTGCTGCTTTAGACTGAGTGGTTAAGGATAAACCTTGAGGACAAGGAGTCAGTTATGTCAAGAAAAGGAAGAGCACATTGCTGCCAAAGGGCATAGCTAGGACAAAGGCCCATGGTGTGAATGCACTAACGTGTTGGAGGACTAGATACAAAGCAGCATGTCCATCTGTAGCAAAATGGAAAAGGAGGAAGAGTGGCTAGAGTACTGATCTTCCTTAAGAAGGATTTTGTTCAGTAACAAATTAGAGATTGGCAGTGGATTAAGCTACACAAAGTAGTTGATAAAGACTCTGTTTTGAAACTATATACTCTGAGCTAGTGCCAGGAGACTGAGAATTCTCCGAGACTGCTCAATCACAGGCAAACCCAGGCAGTGGTCACTCTAGTCATTCACTCTTTGGGCAACTGACTCTTTAGCTAAAGTGTTTCAATTTCAATACATGTTTCTTTGTTCTTTATTTTCTTTGGTATTTCATTACCATGTGTATTTACTTAATAGACCCTTACATAATGCTTAGTATGTAACAGACATTATTTTAAACTTTTTCAAATATTTATCTATTTAATCATCATTATCTGAGGTAGGTACTGTGATTACTCCTGTTTACAGATGAGAAAACTGGCACAGAGAAAGGTTAAATTGCAGATGGTCACACAGCTGTAAAGTGTGGAAGCCTGGATTCACACCTTCAAATTCTGATTCTGGAGTCCATGCTGTTAACCACCACATTGCCTGTGTGTGGTGTGTATATTCTCATTAGTAGTGTCTGGAAGGAGATGAGAATTCCATTTTAATTTCTGTCACTGATTTAAAACTTGGCTTTATTCTGTACCTCTGAGATTGATGAGATGTAACCTGAGACAAATACTTTAATGAGGTCATTAAGTGCTTTTGAGCATCTTGGGGGAAAGGATGCTTGCTATAAAAGGCAGGATAGTAATATTGTCAAATGATATCTGATGCCAAATTTTTCAGTGTAGGTCTTCGGGATTTCCATTTTTTACTCTTTCTTTTAGTGATTTGTTATATCGAATACGAAAGAGATATTTTTCTTTAGATTGATCTGGTTCTTTTGAAAGAAGGAAATTGGAAGAGATTTGATAGAAGAAAATACTGAAGATGAATCAAATCAACTATTTCAGCTATCTGTGGATTTGGGCAGTCATATAATTGTCAGATTACCCTAGATCCTAAACATTGTATTGTATTTTGAATTTGGTAATTCTTTTAAAATCAAAACTTCTACCCTGAAACTGCCCACCCAAAGCATACTCAGATAGCTTTGTCAGTCTCTTGATTACTGGTAAGGGGCACTGCTACAAACCTTTATTAATAGTTGCCTGTTTTTGCCACTGTAGCCTGGGGCTCTTCAACATGATTAGTGGTGCAGACTCGTGGAGGCACATGCATGAATCTTCAATCTTCTCTTTGCATATCCAATTCACCTCTTTTCCTGAAAGTACTGAGAATATGAAAATCTTCTGTCTGTCCCCTTTTTACTGTTTTATTTGGAATTCACAAATACTTTATTCCAAGCACTTCTTGCCTTTAACTTAAGTCACAAATTTAAATTCAACAGAAGGCACACTATCTTCATTTCGTGTTATTTCATATATTTTTATGGCAGTCAACATGAGATTTCTGAAGGGTAAGGTACTATTTTGGATATTTGCTGAAATGAAATGGTGGTGTTTTAAGATTTTTCTAGAACCATTTCACACAGCACATTCTGTTAATTCCTAGACTATAAACCAGAATTTTCCTCTCACAGACATGCTACCAAGAATGTTTTCATGATTAGCTTTTAAATGTATTCCAGTAGTTATGAGCATCTAGTACATACAAAACATGGTGGTCAGTTGTTCCTTTTTCAATGGTAAGTTTCAGAGAATGAATTTCTGACTTCAAGAAGTTTTGTACAGGGCTACAAAGCAGAACCTTATGAAATTTATAATGGAAGTGCAAAGGGCTATGAGGCAGAAAAAAATAGATTATTTATGATGGTGTGAGAGGGTAGAAAAATGATTAGAGGAGGCATCTTAGAGGAGGTGGCATTCTAGCACACCCTTTAGGACAAATATAATGTGAACAGATAGAGAAGGTAGGAGGGACTGTTCAAGCTCAGAGGACAACAAAAGCAAAGAAAGGCACATTAGGCAAGTGACAGAGTAGGAAGGGGCAGGTCTTCTGAGAGAACAGCCAGCCGCTCCATGCATCTGACACAGAGGGATATGAGTGCTGTACAGACAGAACAGGAAGAGATTCTGGTGTGATTATGAAAGGTCTGCTTGCTTTCAGTGTGGACTTTGCTTTGTGGGCAGAAGCAGAAATTGCTTAGCCAAGTGACAGAGCATAGAACAGTTGTTTAACAGGTGGCTATAATTATTATCCTTACTTTTGGAGAGTTCTAGTAAATAGAGGTGATGAGATCATGATTACAGATTTTTAAATATTTCCTTTCCCCTGCCTACAATTGCTATTTGTTTTCCCATCTGCCCTTAGTAGCAGCAGAAGGAAAAGTCAGCAGAGAGGCCCTCAGGTCTGGCATCTGGTGATATGGCAATCCTACTATCAACTTTCTCAAAAGGGTTTTTGCCAGCTTTGAAGTGAACACTCACCCAACCAAAAACTACTGTTGAAGGCAAGAAACAATAGTCAGTAGCATCAGAGCTAATATTTTTCAAGCACATTGTATGAGCCACGTGTGACTCTAGGACTTCACACATGTTATTTAATTTTTAATCTCCACAAGAACCCTATAAGGTAACTGGCCTGGGAGTGGGGGGCGGGGATGGTTGAGATGGTGGATACTTCTTCATGAAGGAGACAGGTTCTGAGATGATCTTAGAGAAAGGAAGTATTCCAAAGTTTGAATACAAGGAAGAACAGGCAGACTGACGGAAAGACTGAGAGCAAATGTAAGCATATGGATATAATTTTATAAAACATAAAGAAACTGAAGCTGGGAGAGGCTAATACTTACCTAAGTTCACACATCTGATAAACGTTATAGCCGAGATTCAAATCCAACAGGTCTAACTTTGAGGTTTGTGTCTTGATTCGAGGACTTGAATCCAGCTTGTAGGGTTCCAGAATCCATACATTAACCTTTATTGTATAGTGCACTTTTAATGGTAAAACTCAAGTTTTCACAAACATTAGTGTAATGAGTGTCTTGTGTATGAAATAAATGTTAAGCATCATGAGGAACCCTGCCCTCAAGTAATTTTTGGTCTACCTAGAGGAGTTGAATATTCAAGTGAGAGTCACTTTGTCATTTTTGCATTCTCACCAAACCTGCTGAAAGGGAAGAAAAAGGATATAGCATTTACAGAACATCCCATGAAGATATGGTATAATGCTTTTTGTACCTAATTTAAAAAGTGCCTTGATTGAGATGTAGTCCACCCATTCAAAGTCCGTAACTTGTTGGCTTTTAGTATCTTCACAGTCGTGCAACCACAGTCACAGTCTTAGAACCTTTTCATCAGTTCTCCCCGCCGAATCCCATACCCATTAGCAGTCACTCCCTGTCTTACCACCCCTCCCACTGCAGGCCGCCACTAATGCACTTTCTGTATCTATAGATTTTCTTATTCTAGACATTTCATATAGACAAAATCATGAAATATGTGGGCTTTTGTGACTGGATTGTTTAACCTAGCATAACATTTTCAGTGTTCATCCATATTGTAGCAGGTGTCAGTACTTCATGTTTTTTGAATTGCTGAGTAACATTCTATAATGTGGATATACCACATTTTATTTATTTACTCACCTATTAATATACATTTATGTTGTTTTCATTATTTGGCTGATATGAATAATGTTGCCATGAATACCTGGGTACAAGTTTTTGTGTGGACATGTATTTCCATTTCTCTTGGGTATATATCTTGGAGTGGAGTTGCTGAGTCACATGGTAATTTTGTGTTTAACCTTTTGAGGCACAGTCATACTGTTTTCAAGGAAACAGTACCATTGTACATTTCTACCAGTGACGTATAAAGGTTCCATCTTCCACATACCCTTGCCAACACTTTCTTTCTGATCATAACCATCCTTGTGGGTGTGAAGTGATATTTCATGGTGATTTTGATTTGCATCTCCCTGAAGGATAATGCAAATCATGACCGATTATGGTTCGTATGGTTATGGGCTACTTATATACCTTCTTTGCAAACTCTCTATTCAGATCCTTTGTCCATTTTAAAAATTGGGTTATTTTTATTAGAGTTACAAGAGTTTTTTATATATTCTAGTCATTTACCAGATTGATCTTTTGCAAATATTTTCTTCCACTCTGTGTTTTTTTTTCCACTTACTTGATAATGTCCTTTGAAGGGCAAAGATTTTAAATTTTGAATAAGGCAAAATTATCAACTTTTTCATTTGTCCTCTGTACTTTTGGTATCATATGTAAGAAGGCTTTATTTAAACCAAGGTCATAAAAGTTTATTGCTCTATTAAGAAGTTTACTGCTCTTATAGTTTCAGCATTTCATTTAGGTTTATGATTTATTCTAGTTAATTGTTATGTGTAGTGTAAAGAAGGAATTCAAATTCATTTTTTGTGTGTGTGGATGTCCAGTTCTTCCAGCACCATTAGTTGGAAAGACTTTCTTCCCCATTGAATGATCTTGTCACTCAGGTTTAAAATTAATTTACCATTAATGTAAGAATTTATTCTTGAACTCTCAGTTCTATTTCATTGATCTATGTATCCATCCTTATGCCAGTACCAGACTGTCTTGATTACTATAGTCTTGTTGTAAGTTTTGAAATGAAAAGTGTGAATCTTCCACATTTGTTTCTCTTTTTCAACATTATTTTGTATTTTCTGAGTCTCTTGACTTTCTACATGAAATTAAAGATCAGCTTGCCAATTTCTGTAAGAGAGCCAGCTGGGATTTTGATAGTGATATTGGTTGCATTGAATCTTTAGGTCAGTTTGGGGAATCTTGCCATCATAACAATATTAAGTAGGCCAATCCACGAATATGGATTGTCTTTCAATTTACTTAGGTGTTCTTTAATTTTTTCAACAGTGTTTGATAGTTTCCAAAGTATAAGTTTTGCACCCTTTTTGTTAAATACATGTTGCTAATTTATTCCTTGGTATTATCTTCTTTTTGTTGATATTGTAAATGGAATTGTTCTCCAAACTTTATCTTCAGATTTTTCATTACTAGTATATAGAAATACAATAGATTTTTATTGATCTTGTCCTCTGTAGTCTTACCAAACTCACTTATAGTTCTATAATTTTTAGTTGATTTTAAAAGGTGTTCTATATATAATCAAGTATTTACAAATAGAAAGTTTCATTTCTTCCTTTTTAATCTGAGGAAATTTTCTTTTCTTTTCTTGCTTCATTGCCCTGATGGGAGCCTTCAGCACAATGTTGTACAGAAGTAGGTAAAGCAGACATCTTCACTTTGCTCCTCATCTTAAGGAGAAAGCATTTAGTCTTTCATCATTATGTATAATGTTAGCTATGAATTGTTTGTATATGGCCTTTATGAAGTTGCTGAAGTTTTTGTCTATTCCTAGTTAGTTGGTTGTGTGGCTTTTTAAAATTAATAATGAAAGGGTACTAGATCTTTCATCAAGTGTTTTCTTGTACATCTATTACAATTGTGTGGCTTCATACATTTTTATATTAATATGATGAATTACATTAATTGATTTTTTAAATGTTGAATTAACCTTGCATTCCTGGGATAATCCCACTCAGTATAGTCACAGGGGTGTCCAACCCATGGCCTGAAGGCCACATGCAGCCCAGGATGGATATGAATGCTACCCAACACAAAATCATAAATTTACTTAAAACCTTTTTTTTTGCTCATCAGTTTTCATTAATGTTTGTGTATTTAACATGTGATCCAAGACAAGTCTTCTTCCAGTGTGGCCCAGAGATTCCAAAAGGTTGGGCATCCCAGATAGTGTATAACTATATTTACATGTATTAGATTTGGTTTGATAGTAATGTCTTGACTATTTTTGCATGCATCTTCATAATGATCTGTATTTGTACTTTCTTATGATTATGTGAGTCTTTTTGGACTACTATAACAAAATAGCATAGATTCCATGACTTAAACAACACAAATTTATTTCTCATTGTTTTGTAAGCTGGGAACTCCAAGATCAAGCTGCTGACTGATTTGGTTTCTGGTAAGATCTCTCTTCCTGGCTTGCAGATGCCACTTTTTCTTTATGTGACCTTTCTTCTCAGTGAGCAGAGGGAAGAGACAGAGAGGGAGAGAGAGAGTGATGAGCAGAGGGAGGGGAGAGAGAGAGCAGAGGAAGAGAGTGACAGTGCTCCTCTTCTTCTAAGACTACAAATTGTATTTGATTGGGATGCTGCTGTTATGAATTCATTTAACCTTAATTACTTCCTAAAGGCCTCGTCTCCAACTTGTCACATTGGGAGTTAGGAAAATTTGGGAGAGAAACAATTCTGTCCATAGCTGTGATATTTTTGTTTAAATTTTTTTTTATCAAGGTGACCTCATAAGTTAGAAAATATTTGGGGGAGGAAGAGATTGTCAAGTTTGCTATTAATTCTTCTTTAAATGCATGGCCATGTTGTTCTTGCTGCTTTAAAGATTTTATATTTGTATTTTATTTTCAACATTTTGATAAGTTTGGGTATGAATCCCTTTGTATATATCTAACTTAGAGTTTATTAAGCTGTTGGGGTAAGTTAGATGTATTGATTAGTATTTTTAGTCAAACTTGGAATGTTATAATCATTATTTCTTTGATAAACTTCTGTTTCTTTCTCTCGTCGCACTCTTCTCTCTTCTACTCTCTTATTTCCTTTCCTGTTGCACATTTGTTGGTGCACCTAATTGTGTCCAAATTTCTCTGAGGTTAGTTATTTTTCTTTATTCTTTTTACCTCTGTCTTTTAAGTTGCATAATATCTATTGATCTGTATTGAAGTTCATGGATTCTTTTTTCTGCCATCTCAAATTGAAAGCTGAACCCCTAGAATGAATGTTTTATCTCAGTTATTGTACTTTCCAACTTCAATATTTCTATTTGGGTTTTTAAAAAATAACTTATGTCTTTATTGAATAAGATATTGTCATTATATTTTCCTTTCTTTTTTAAACAAGGATTCTTTTTGATCTTTGAACATTTTTATAATAGGTACTACTTTAAAAAGGTTATTTTTTTTTAGAGAGAGGGGAAGGGAGGAAGAAAGAGATGGAGACAAACATCAGTGTGTGGTTGCCTCCTGTCTGTCCCCAACTGGGGACCTGGCCCACAACCCAGACATGTGCTCTGACTGGGAATTGAACTGGTAGTCCTTTGGTTTACAGGTCAGCATTCAACCCACTGAGCCATCGCAGCCAGGGCTGTAATAGGTCCTTTGAAGTCTTTGCTGCTATGTCTGACATGTGGGACCTTTCAAAGGTAGTTGCTATTGCCTGCTTTTTTTCTACATGCAGGCCACAATTTCTTTTTTTTTTTTTTGCATTTATTATATGTTTTGGTTGAATATTGGGCCTTTTAAATAATATAGCTATTTTCCCTTACTTTCTTCCAAATAAAATTGAGTTCTCTGGAAAAATCTTCAGAGACCTCTGCTTTATGTCTGCCTTCCCTTCTGAGGAAAAGCTCTGTACCACTGTTCCATATTTGAGTGTGAAGACAGTGGCCCACTTCTTTTGGAGTGACATTCTGGCTCTATAAGCAAGGTATTGGGCTAGGGCAGTGTCTACTGGTCTTCTCAGCTTGTCTCTCATGGTATGAACCTCTGTTCTATGGATGACCTAAGCAAGAGTGATTTAGGTCTCTTTATTAAAGGTATGTGTGCCTAGAATGGAGCTTAGATCCTATAAGTGGGGACAAGTTAGAGGAAGAGAACCCCAGATCTCAAAACTCTTTTCGTTGGAACAGAACTCTTGCAGTACAGATCAAGGAGGGTGGATAGGTGAGAGATGGGGAAACCCTGGCAGCCTAACCCTCCTGAAGAAATACTGTAGCCCTCAGTTGGCTGCTGGGAGGAAAGGGAGCCCTGTGCTTTGGCTGCACACACCCACACTGGAGCCCCCATTATGTCGAACTGGGATGGAGGAGGTTTGTGATTCAACTGCCACACACTCTTCTTGTTTTTACAGAGATTTGGTAGATTTTCTTGAGGGTTTTTTTTTTTTCATTTCTCTATTCCTTAAACCCATTTCCAGAGTTTTGTTTATTTGTTTGTTTTTGTTAAATATTTTTTCACAAGTTATGATTGTTTCACCAGAGAGAGTCTTGGAGCTCCGCATGCCATTATTCCAGAAGTCATATTCCATATATTTAATTTCTAAGTCTATTATCTTCATTAATCCTTAGAACAATATAACAGTAAGGTAGTTAATACCAGGGTCAGAATCTGAATCCAGGCATTTGACACAATACTTTGCTTGTGACAAGTGCTTGATAATAATTTGTCGAGTAAATTAATAAACCAAAAGCATCAAGAAGCAAAGTAAAGAGAAAAATAGTTTTCACAAGAAGGTGTTAAAATAAAGACTATCATTGTTGGGTTGAGAAATATATCATGAAGCACTTTTTTGGCTATTATGGAAAAATATACATTTTTTTTACAAATTGCAGATTTTTTAAACTTTGTACTTAAACTATTCCTCTTTGTAATCAAGATATACCATACAGAAAGCTTATTGACTCCACAGACACATACTATTGTAATGATCCTTAAATTAGGTCATTGTGAAGATTTTTCACTTGGTGACTTCACATATAGAGCAAAACTCTCAGAGGAGAAGTGGCTCCTTAATGTTCTATTGTTGGAATACGGCATCTTAGGACATGTTTGAGATAGTCATTGGAAGTTTTATTTGCATGAGGGCTCAGTAGGATTGGTGGAATTGAGGATGGTAAGTACATGATGTAGGTAGAGAGAAACAGCCTTTTGTGAGCATACCAAATAATGTCCTGATAGGCAGGGAGCTTACTCTGGAATGACACAAACTTCAAGTGGTCACTGGACTGCTATACTGTGATGTTATGCATGTTGTTTTCTACCCCAAAACTTGGGAAGAGCATGTCTCAAGACCTCCAAAAGATGGTTTCCAGAGGAGAGTGAAAGAATTAGAGATAAAGGAAGGGAGGGGACAGGAGAGAAGAAGAGAGGAGAAATGAAATGAAGAAGTGTAACTAGGAATATTGTAAGCTGTCTTGGCCTTAAGCTGTCTAGTCTTATTATGGGAATGAAAATATTGACAAGCAGTCCTATGAGAAATCAATGATAGCAGTGTGACAAAGTCAAGTCCCAAAGCTTTGTCTTGCTGAGCCCATGCCATCAGAAAAGAAATCAAAGGTATAGAATGGGGTCTATATATGGGGCCAATGTATTCTAGAGGTCTATATAGAATTGGAAAGAATGAAGTTAATATGGCGACTCATTGCAGCTATCCAGTTTTGCAACATGTAGAGAAGTAGCTCAGAAAGGGATGTAATTTCCAAAGGAGAACATGATGCAAGTTGATGAACATGAGCACGGATAGAAGGCAGTGAATAGGAGTTTCAAGGGTGTGAATAGAGAGGTAAGTCCAGCAATGAAAAAGGTAAACTTTAGTAGCTAAAGAAGAAGCCAAGTGGGTTTTTCTAGAACCAGATCAGCAAAGAAGGAGTCTGGGAATCTGGCTTTTTTTTCTAACTATTTCTGATGGAGGCTCCCTGCCCAAGATTTTTGCTATCATCACTCCATCCCTTGATGATACCTCAAGTATAGGATATTTCTCTGATGGTATTCTCTTTTGCAAAATGGCTGAAATGGGGAAAAGAAAAAAGAGAAATATTTTGTACTCTGATTATTTCTGTGCTTTTTTTTAAGTGCTTCCTTTATCCATTCTTTTGCAAGAACTCTCTGGCTTATGCCCGGTAACACCTGAAGCCAGACTCTAGGATCTATGATTATAATTTTATCTAGTCTGATTCCTCCCAGAGCAGATAATCTTTCTCCTTGGGCTGTAATAACTAGAGTGCTGTAATCTCTGAGCAATGAAATCAAGTTAAACCTGGGCATGAAAATGCTTCATATATTGAATTGAAGCCTTGAAAAGCAGCCATGGTTGTTTCAGCTCTATTCAACTCCCACAGCAAGTAGCAGTGTCCACCAGGTAGAAATAATCTAATTTGGTAGATGGAAACATTTTTAAGACTTCTGGACTATATTAAAAATGCCACCAGTTGAAGTCTCTTGCACAACTAAGAATTGTATTCTCCTATACTGTGCCATTTAGAAAGCCCAAAAGGCACCTTTAAAAAATGGAATTTTCTACCCATTCATTTACGGATGGGCACTTAGGATGCTTCCAGCACTTGGCTATTATAAATTGTGCTGCTATGAACTTTGGACTACATAGGTTCTTTTGAATTGGTGTTTCAGGATTCTTGGGTATAATCCCAATTGAATACTACACAGCAGAAAGAAAGAAGTTCTATCCTTTACAACAGCATGGATAGAACTGGAGAGCATTATGCTAACTGAAATAAGCCAGGCCATGAAAGACAAATACAATATGATCTCACCTATAAATGGAACCTAATCAACAGAACAAACAAGCAAGCAAAATATAACCAGAGACATTGAAATAAAAAACAAACTGACAGTAACCAGAGGGGAGGGGTAAGGGGAAGGGAAGGGTCATCAAGGAACACATATAAAGGACCCATGGACAAAGCCAAAAGGGGGTAGGATTGAGGGTGGGAGGTGGGGGTAGGGGGGCAGGGGAAAATGGTGGCAGGAAAATGGAGACAACTGTACTTGAACAACAATAAAAAACTAAAAATAAATATAAAGAAAATAAAGAAATGAAAAAAAAAATGGAATGGGACAGACAATCTGACCCAGACAACCCTCACAAAGTTGGCTGATCATTCAGAGATCAAACACTTTGTTACCTATGTCTAATGGGTTAAAAGTATTTCTAAATTTTTTTCTGCCCTCAGAGTATCTTTAAATGACATGCACAGATGTTTGCCTTCACTTCCCAGCATCTTCACCTTGGGCATTCATTGTCTAAGCACTGGGTTTTGGTCATCACATGAATGATTATAAAATATATAGCCAAGTTCACTATCCTTTAGCACTCTAGCTCTTGCGTGGGTCATTGGATAATTAGATATTTGAAAAGCACCTTGAAATGAGGGCTATAAATAATTCCTTTCTCTAATTTTAGAAAGCTCCAGGGAAAGAAGGGTCATTGGAAAAATCCTTGGATCACCCTGCATGGGAGACTGGAATTTGTTTGCCTTGGGATAATTCAAGGAGAGGGCATGTGGTGCCAAGGAGACAGGTGCTGATGGGGAGGAGAGTGGGGGTCCAGTCTCGGATCTGTGCCTACTTGGCTCAGTATGTCCAGGGAAGTCCTTTCTCCTCATGAGCTCCTATCTGTAGGATGAGGACTGAGCTTGAGGACCTTTAAGATGTTTTCTGGATATTTTGTGAACATTTGTTTTATGTCTGTGTTACTTTTTTTGTTTCCTCAGCCTATCTAAATAGTGGTTTCTACATCGTCACTAGTTAAGCAGTTTCTCAGACTTCATAGAGAACTCAGTGAAGCCTGGTCTGAGCATTTGAACACCGAGGTTCCCAGTTTTCCATTAAGGGAGAAAAGTTGATGTGGCGCACCAAGGCAGAAAAGAGATAGAAAAATTGGCGTCCCAGGGAGCAGCAGGCTCGGTCAGCATACATAATTTAAGATGTTAGCTCGCTCTCGGGTGTGCTGAATACATAACAATCCTTGCCCACAAGGCCTACTGCTAATAGATGATCCAGAAGACAGATGTGTTCATGGCTGAAGAAAAACAGTAATTAAGGCAGAGGACTCTGAAGTCAGACAGATTCGGGCACTCCTGTGGCATAATTGGGTAGCATGTGGTACTTATATGAAGTTGGACAGATCTGAGATTGTGACAGCAAGTTGCCATTTACTAGCTTTGTATCTTTTAGAAAATTTATCAGTTTAGCCTCAGCTTCTCCACTTGTAGAATGTAGATATGCCAGAAATTATCTCACATGATTACTGAAAAAATTATGTATATAATGTGTGCTTAGCATGATATCTGGCAAACAGGAAGCTAATAATATACATTAGTTATTATTCCCATTTTTGTTAGTAAGGTCATAGTATGATAAAATTTAGGTTTACTTATAAATTATTTAATGAATAGCTATATGTTTAGTACACTATAAATAAGTGAAAACATGGTCTTATTCCTCAAAAAACTTAGAATGCTACCTATTTTTGATACAAAATGGTCACCTATTATGGTACTGAATGTATATACTGCAGATTTTGTGTTTCATAAATAGCTATTTTAAAGACAGTATATAGAATGTGGTAATTAATGTATTTGGTTATCAGAACAAAATACAGCAAAGCAATATTTCCCAGTTACCTGCTTTTTTTAACCAAAGGCTTATGAATTCTACCATGCTAAAAAAAAAGGTGTATCCATTTAAAAATTGTGTCCATTATAAAAATCTGTATGTATAGATACATTTTAATTACATTGACCAAGTTAGTAAATCATGTTGAGTGATTCCCTAGTTTAAAAGTTATATCCAATTGGATTTTATTTTAAAGATTGCTGATTATGTAATGATAATAATCCTTGAAGTTTAAGACTTAAAAAAATTAAGCTGAATTCTAAAAATATTTCTTAATTACATCATTTTGAAACTCCAGGTCCTTGATTCACATGTAATTTTGTCACTGGGGTATTGGGGTGTGTGAATATCAGACACCTGTGAGAGATAGATTAGGTCTAAATCCAGCTAGATGCTTAGTGGCAGATGGCTCTCAGTGCAGTCTCTCCAAACCTGGAATGTGTAAGAAGTTAAATGCTTAGAGGCTGAAAGCTCATCTATTATGAACATATGTGCAGTGCACTGAGTGTGGGGGAATCTGGGCACCAAGAACAGCGTTGTGTATCTCACAGTGAAAGAGGATCTGTAGGCTAGCACAACCTCAAACTATCAAACTCTCCCTCTGCTAGGCCTCTGGGTGATTTTCCCAGGACAATGGAACATTATTCTTGGATGCTATGAGAACACAATTTAGTTTATTCCCATTCTATTTCTTTATTTGCCAAGTTTCTTATTTGTTTGCCAATGTCCTTAACACCCAGACTTAATCTAATTGTTCCTTCTAAACCCAGTGGGTCAGTTTCTTTTATTTATTCTGTGTTGGAGAAACTCTTGTCCTAAGAGCTCAAAAAGTTAGGGGAAAACATTGTCTCCTAGTACAAAGAAACTCTAAATGAGTTATTTTAGGCAGTCACTGCACTCAGCGGTAAGAATAGGTTCCCAAACATTTCTCATCATTGTGGGACACATCACAGAAACTTGCTTACTGACCAGAATGTTAGAAAGTAGCATCCCATCTGTTGCCCTCTGAGATTCAGTACAGCTGATCTTCCTGAATCAGAAAGGCTGATCTTCGGGGCAGTGGTGGGGGGAGCTGTTCTTTAGCTAAAAGCTTCCAAAATGCTAAGATTCTGGTAGAAAATACACTATGGAGAGTAGAGAATAATCCTTTAGCCTAGATGGTAAGCCATGTACCATGTTGATCATGTAACAGGAATAGCGCCATGTGGTGGTGATATAACTATTTGCCCCATGGGATTTATATTCCAGTAGACAGGTGCTCTCCCTAAGTAGAAGTCAGGAACAAATGGTGTTATTTCTTTAAGGCAGACTTCTTCAATAGTGGCACTATTGACATGTTGAACCCTCTGTTTCTTTGTTCTGGGGAGCTGTTCTATGCATTGTCTGATGCACACAAGTGTCTCTGGTCACTACTGACAAGACGTCAATACAGACCCCTAGTAGTGATAGCTTCAGACATTGCCAAATGTCCCTAGGGGTCACAGTTATCCCGGGTTGAAAACCACTGCTATAAGACCATACATTCTACTCTTCAGTCTCCTCTGAAGTCGCTTGGGAAGGGGCTAGTTCCTCAGTTTCCATGAAAGGATTGGGCCCACATATCCCCCAAAGCATGTTTCAGACAGTTTGCATATGTTGCCATGGCTCTAGACCAGCTTTTTTCAAGATGATGTTATTTTCAAGAATGTTAACTGATGTGTGGTTAAAAACAAAGAGTCCTGTCATCAAGTACACCAAACACATGCTGGATTAAACAAACTTAAGTGTCTTTACTGCAAGACTTCTTATCATCTTTGAAATGCTCATGTGAATTGTGACTCTCTACAAGAGGACATAGTACTGAGCATTTCCAAACCGATCTCAGTAGTGAACACTTTTTTACTGCATATTTACCGATGTCCTTGAGAGTAGAATTCTGGAGAATACAGTTTGGGAAATGACAGCCTAGGACATTCAACATCAACTCCAGTTTTCACTGTTGGCCTAAGAAGTGGTCTCCCCTCCAGTCATTTGAAGGAAACTTAGCAGCAAGTATAAGCAATGGGAGGCAGAGCAGCAAGGTGGTTAAGCTTTAGAGTCAATCTGGCTTTTTACAAATCCCCTCGCTGCCACTTCCTCCTTCTGTTTCCTTGGGGAAGTCACTGAAGCTGCCCTGTTCCTTAGTTTCATCAGGAAAATGCAGGCATGAATGGTGCTACTCCAGTGACTGTTACTGAAAATTAAATGAGCATGTAGATGTAAAATATTTAGGACTTTATTTATTTATTCATTTATTTATTTAATAAATTTATTCTAACTCCATTTTTTAAAGATTTTTATTTATTTATTTATTTTTAGAGAGGGAAGGGAGGGAGAAAGAGAGAGAGAGAGAGAGAAACATCAATGTGCGGTTGCTGGGGCACATGGCCTGCAACCTAGGCATGTGCCCTGACTGGGAATTGAACCTGCGATGCCTGGTTTGCAGCCCGCGCTCAATCCACTGAAGCTACACCAGCCAGGATGGATATCATTTAGCATGTAATAAGTTCTCAACAAATGCTAGCCTTGGTCCTTATAATTAAGCCTTAGAACTAATACAGTACATCCAGAACTCTGCTGTGAGTTTTGTGAGGCTATCTCAGTTAGAGACAAAAGAACTGTACATTGAAAGAATTTTGATTTCTCGGTATGATTTTAGAAACCTAGCGCAGAAGTCCTTATAGAATCGCAGAAGGTAATGAGGATGTTCAGTGAAAGGAGTGAGTGAAAATGCTTTAGGGAGTGACTCTCCAGCTCGAGTCTTCTCTAATAGAGGAAGGCTTAGGTGAAGAGGTGACAGAAGTATCTATTTCACTCCCTGTGCTTCAGGAACTATGTCATAGCTGGGGCCACTGAACCAACTACCCATTTAGGCCTCACTCAGATTTTTGAGCCTATTGTGTCATTGGAAGTTCTTGCATTTAGGAAGCTTAGATTGGTGGGTGGAATTTTGTTAAATATGTTTGTGATCTAATCCCTCCTTTATATCCAGCTTCCCAGTAACTGTGAACCTGTCTCCTCTGCCACCAAACCCACATGTCTACCTTTAACCCATTTAGGCTTTATGCATTTTCTCTAAACCACAGGCCCTGCTTTGTCCCTTATTAAGCCTTTTGGAACCTATTCATCAGCTCAGAAAGGGTATGATCTCTCCTGATAAGGCCAATACAGCTAAGGCATTGCTACCTTACCTGCTCAGGTATGCTGGGGTCTCTAAAGGGCTCAAGACCTCAACTGAGATACCAGGTACAGCTTAATGGAGAAGGTGCATTTTAACATGTTGGTTTTCAAAATTTTTCTTAAATCATTTTCCATGTGTTGAACTGTCCTTGGCTAATGCATAGAGCCTGCTATTCATTGTAACTCACAGAATTTTTTAATATACTTTAGTCCAGTAATTGTCTCCATCTTATATTTTCAATGAAATTAATTAATACTCCCTTCTCTTATTCCATATTATGTTCACCTTATTCCAGAAATAAGATGGCAGAACATAATTGACAAAACAATTAATTTATGCTTAGGCTACTCTGAAGCATAAGCCAGGAACTAGGATTCAGAGGAGAAATGAGTTGTTCAAGACAAGCAGCTAAGTAGGCCATTGCCCTTATGGACAACAAAAAAGAGTTGGACATGATGGTGGTAGCTCCTTCTTGCTGTGCTTCTTTTGGGGGGCTTCAGGATCTGATCCTGATAGAGTCCTCTTTACTGGTGACTGGCAAGGCCAGTCAGAATGTGGTCAGAATTGGCTCCAAACCCTCCATCCTGGGGAACCAGCAACAGCCAACATTGTAAAATCTGCTTAGGACTTACACTCATTTTCAAAGTGATTTTTGAGCAACTAACACATAGCAAGTTAAAGGATTCCTGTTTTATCTCATTTCTTTCTTCTTGTTCAGATGAGTAGAAAGTGGCTGTAAAGGAGGCTAACAATACAAGATTCAATAATTTCTAGAGGTTTGTCACCTCACACACCCTTCAGAGAGTTCAGGAATCACAAGAGAGCCTTGTTATAAAAAATCAAACAAACAAAAGAACCACTTTTCTTAGAAGTTTTAACATCGATTGAAAAACTAGGAGCAGCCCCTAGAGATGTCTACAGAGACCCTGCAGAATCACCTCGTCTATGGTGAGATTTAAGGTGCGTGATGATTTCAGGAATGGAGGGAGCTAAAGACAACGCATTTATAGAAAAAACCGAGTATAATTTTACCGTCCCACTCCATAGAAAACCAGGTCCTTGAGTCATTTTCGGTGGTGGGACATTCCTGAACAGTAAGTGTTCATCAAATGCTTCACAGAGTATTTTGAACTTTTATTCCTAGTTGGGGGTTGGGAAGAAGGGAGGGATGGATTGCAATAGCAGTGGCTGGGAGCTCAGAGGACTCCTAGGATGCACCGAGGGAGTCAAGTGTGCTTGAGTAAGCATTGTCTCAAGTTATGGCAAAATAATACTAACTAAATATATGAGACGAACCATATCTAGTGGATCAAGTTTTGTCTTGATCAAGGTTGATATATGCACAAGCCCATTTTCAGAAACTCTAATAGAAGAAAAGATGTTACTTTCTTTTAAAAATTTCACTACTAAACATAGCAAAGATAATCCAGAAGCAGTCAGAATGCCTCATATCTCATTTTAAATAACTCCTTTGCGGGTGTTGAATGCTTCTTTGTAGTACCTCTGGTACTACCAGAGGTGATTTGTAACAAAGCATGAGAGAGAACGTATCCATCTTGAGTTCATCCAAACCCTGCAGGAGGGCACACACTCTAGGAATGATACTGGTTTCCTTGTTAGGCAGCAGTTGCTGTCTCTCTTGCCCCTGAATAATTGTGTTGACACGTTTGTAGTGTGAACCAAATACTGAAGGCATAATGAGAAAAAACAATGTTAGAGGTCCCCCCTGCCAGCTTTTTTTCCGTGAGACACTTATTTAGATTTTTAAAAATACGGGATTGGAGGATGGACCTGTCTTTTTTGTCTCTAGATCCAGCAATGCTTAATGTGAAAGGCATATTCATTTACTTGCATTAAATTGAGCTCTTTAATGAGGGAAGGCTAAGTCAGAAAGGAAAAGAATAAAAATGCTGTCACTTTGGTTCCACTGCTTATTAGGACACTCAGGATTCTGGATTTTTTTTTCAAACTAGTTTCTGAAAACATAGTGAACCTTCAGAAAGAGGCATTTGATCAATAGAATATTATCTCTAAGGTTTCCAAGCTAAAAAAAAAAAAAAAAAGTAAAATAAAGGGAAAGACATACAAGGGAATAGAAAAGCAAATACCAGAACCCCAGAGATTAATGCAGTTAAAATCCTTAGGAATTTTGCCACTGAGACATTCATTAGAAAGCAGAGAAGACAGCTTTGTGGTAAATTAAAGGTGGGTTTTTGTGTGTGAAGCATTTGATGGGGTGAAATAAGCTTGAAAATGCACATGTGCAGATCCACACAGGATGATTTCAAAGTCCAGAATGGTGTTATGATCAGATGGTGCTGAACTTGAAATCTGCTTTGGCCTTGGGGTCAGTTATAAAAACCTTGAACTATTTAAATAGCAGTAATAGTGTCTCTACATATCAAGCAAATCATCAGAGCAGCCCTGCAAGGGGTCTGCTGTTCCCATTTTATAGATGTGAAATAAGATGAGGAGAGCTTAGGCAACTTTCCCAAGGTGCCGTGGGAGTCAGTCCCCTTTGACTCCAAAGCCCATGATTCTTGCAGTGTGGCAGTGATTTGTGCTTTCTTGTCTTCTGCCCATCAGGAAGGCTGTGTCACCAGCCTTCTACGAGGCTGAGTTCTGGCCAATGCACTGGGAGCAGAGGTCACTTATGTGACTTCCAGGCTTAAGCAATTAAGAAAATATGTTCCTTATCCTGGTTGTCTTCCCCTTCATTGAGACTGCAAAGTTTGTGTGTTTTTAAGATGTCAGTGTCTCAGGATGGAAGAACTCTAAGTCATGATTTATTAAAATTACCAAGGAAATCTTTCCAGCACAAATTGGTCTGTGATGTGGGCAAATATAAACCATTGCTTGATCAAGCCCCTCACATTGTAAGGTGTATGTATTTGTTCCAACAGCATAGTCTATCTTGTCTTGGATAATACATTTTACCATTTGCACTTCACCTTACCTCCTATAAAGTATAGTTATGAATACAGTATACTCCCATGTTTTATTTGTATACATGAAAAGTTAATGGACAGTAACATAGTCAAATTAAACACAATAGCTCTAGCAGTATCATCTAGAATAAGACACAAAATTTTAGAATGGTAGTTTTTGCCTGAAAATAATGCCTCTGGAGTTCCAATCAAATACGGTGTTTCAGGGGCCTGCTCATCCAGTACACAAAGAACCCATGGTTTGACATCTCTTTTGTCTCCATATGGCCCAAGGTCTCTTGTCAACATCACTCTAATATGCGTATCTATGAAGAAAGCCAAACTGTGAATTAAACTAGTTCTCTTTTTTTTTCAAATAACTTTAAAGGAAAATCTGAAGTGCTAGATACTACTTGACCTATTTGATGACTCACCACCTTTGATTTCAGGAGATAGACTCAATACAAGATGAAATCTCTGACACATCGATTTCATTAATGAACACACAGGAGAGGTTGACCAACTGTTTTATCCTGAGTGGAGTGAGTTTAACTTATCTCCATTTCACAGGTGGGGAATATGAGGTCAGCTCTCTTTTTCAAAGGTGTGCTATTCCTAAACTTTCATATCAGACACCTTGCCCTTTGTCAGGTGTGCCAAAGCCTGTAACAAGGAACCTTCTAAAATTTTCTTGATAAGGAATAACCTTTAATTTTTTTGTAATTTCATGGCTGTCCTCTTGATTATGACATGCTGAGTGTGTGTATGGCGGATGCAGGGGAACCATTCCTCACTGGGGCATAGCCGTAAATGGGATGTGGCCGTGGTAACTGACTTGAAGATGGCCAGATAGAACATGAGGCTCAACCAGTACTATTAGGGTTTTGTTAGAAAATCTTAATTAAGAAAGACTTTTATTCTTTAATATTTTCTTTTATCAATTCCATCTGTTGTTTAATGACTTCTAGATCAGGAACATAGACAGCTGGAGTTTTGACTTGAATACTTTCTATTCTAGGTTTCTGTCTAATGTAGTCATTTATATATTTTAAACACATTCTCTCTCCCAGCACATTTGTCTTCAATGAGTAAACTTTGACTACATCTTCTTTCAACACTAGTAGAAGTTGAATGAAGATATATGATCCATACATTCAGGAGAAGGGGAAACTGGTGCTTTTAGAAAGACAATTAAAGGGTTTGATTTTTTGGTTTTCCCCCTACATGATTGCTGCCATCAGAAACCCCATGTTTCTGCTTCTTCTAAATAGAATAGACATGTGTCACTTTTCCCTTCTTTTAGAGTTATGTAGATAACTTAGCACTGAAGTCTTAATACCTGCCTAACACCATTGTCCAAACCCCTGCTCAACAATTTATTTATTAACTACCAATCCTGATTATACCACTGCTTTTGAAACTGACCTTGGATGAGGGGCTCAGGCATGATACAGCTGTGTTAGAGGATGAGGATTAAAGATACTTTTCTCCTTTCTCTTTGTGTGGAGATACAGACTTTTTTGGTTTTGATAGAAAGTAAAAGTTGTGCCACATTGACAGTACAGATGAGGCACTGCACAGCATTAGCTGTTCCATCTGGTGTTTCTTAAATAGGAGAAACTATTCTTGGAGCTCTGTGAAGTACCTGCTTTATCTCACAAGAGTTGGAAATGACTGGGCTTTTCAGTGAAAATAGGTGGAAAATATGACTTGTAGAGTTAAATGAGAAAGAAATGGAGACATACGGCACATGGAGAAAAAAATGTCTAGCAAATGATTCTGTTTTTATGAAAGCTCAGCAAATTGGAGTTTTCATGGTAAATACAATTTTGTTTCCAATCCATATACCTTATTTTAATAAAAATCATCTATTTGTTTCTTTAGAAATCCTTTTGAGATTACAGTTGTAATTTATCATTTGCAATGATAAATTCACCAGTCCATAGGTGTTTAGCACAAGATTTTGGGAGGTGAATAACACTGAAATTTCAATGCATGTGCTTCATAAAATTTTTGGCAGCTATTGCTGAAATAAAGCTTCCCTTCCATCCTCTTGTCTTGGCTCTGAAAGAGCTAGTGCATCACAATGGGCTCTGTATAATTGGATGTTCTGTGAAGTTATCTCAGGTTATTTTCCATTTACCTGTCTTACAACATGTTCTGTCTAACAACAGCTTATTTCAAGTTAAAAATAAACATTACTAGATTGCACATATGTTTCTGATCAGGAAGTCTTTGAGTATTTTGGGGGCAACCATTATCTTCTAAAGCAATTAAAACCAAAACCTCAAAAACAATTCCTAGATTGTAACTTAACCTACAGAATTATGTTGATAATCAGGCCAAGAATATTAGAGTTCAAATGTGCTTGCTTTCTTATATCTCTATATATTTACAGAAAGAGATTACTCACTATAGCATCAAAAAACTTTAAATACCTAACAAAGAATGTTCAAGGTACATGCATATTTTTCAAAGAACATCAACCTCTACTGAAGGATACAGAAAATACTTAAAAACAGAGCGGTGTTACATGTATCTGGTGAGGATCATTCAATATTGCAAATATATCAATTATTTCTGAGTGAATCTATAAATTCAATGTAATAATTTTGATGCAAATCAAAAGGACTTTTTATATACCTTGATTCTAAAGTTCACCTGGAAGAGAAAGTTCATAAAATAGTTAAGAAATAGTTGAGGGAGAAAAATCAGAAGAAAATGCCCATTTCTATTTGTGATTGTTGATATTGGCAATAATTTCCTAGACAGTTCCATTTGTTTTAATAGCAATCCATGACTCTTTTTCTTTTAAATTGGTGCATAAATTACCTTTTTCTAGCCCAAGAAGTTAATGCCACACACATTTCATCATTGCCTTCCTGGTTGAATTAATGCTATTATGCAAGTCAAACTGTCTTAAAGTTTTCACTAGTATTTTGTGAGAACAAGAGCCTGATATGTTTGCTACAAAAAAATACTTTAAAAGGTTTTTCTTCATTATTGTATTATGAAAACCTCTAAGGCTATGGTGTGGTATCAGTTTCAATAATTCTAAATAGAGAAACTTCAGTTCAAGATGGCAGCATAGGCAGATATAACTCATCCCTTCCCACAACCATATCAAAATTAAAACTGAAATATAGAACAACCATCACTCAGAACCATCAGAAATCATGTTGAATGGAAGTGTGACAACTACAGAATTAAAGAAACCACATCCATCCATATTGGTAGAAGGGGCACAGACGTGAAACTGGTTGATTACTCACCCATGTGTGGTGGATAAAAATTCAGGAGGGATATCGCAGAAGTAAGGAGTCCCAGCCCCATACCAGGGCCCCCAGACCAGGATTCCAATGTCAGGAAGATAAGTCCCTACAACTCTGCCTGCAAAAATCAATGGGAATTTAATCAGTGGAAGAAACTGCTGAATCAATAAGCAGTTCCTCTTAAAGAATCCATATACAGACTCACCTACTCAGACTCACTCCCTCTGAGCTCCAGCACTAGGGCAGCAGCTTGCAAGGCACCAGTGGCATAGAGTGAGAAACTGAAGTGTCTAGCATCGAGGTGAGCAGAGGCCATTTTCCCTTTTCTAAACCGTCCTCCCACAGATCTGGCAAACTGTTGCCATATCTGAGAACCCATCAGCCTGGCTAACCCTGAACCATTTTGGCGATCCCCAGAGACTCTGCCCCATCCAACTTATAGGCCTACCATGTTGCTTTTCCATATTCATGGCTGGTCTTGGCTCATGTTTTACAACTTCCTAAATCCTCTCAAACAAGCAATAGGTGGCCTCAGTGAGCCCTAGGCCTGGCACTAGCAGCAGCCAGCCTACACTCACAGGTTGGCTTTGCCGAGGAATCTGCAAGTCTAGCACAAGTAGCAGCCATCTCAGATTGCTTCATAGCTAAGGCAGAGTGGCCTTGGGCAAAACACAGGTGGGTATTGACCTTCGCTTGCTCCATGCAGGAAATCCCAGGGCCAGCCCACCCAGTGGACAGCTACAGACCACATCAGAGATCCACCATCCTGGCCCTGCATGGCTGTTTCTCCATGGAAGGTGGAGGTTGGTGGTAAGCTAATCCTTGCAGCTGACTGGTATGGGTAAATCTTAACATTGCTCTGCCAACAGTAACCAAGGTTCAGCTACAAGAGGAGGGTATACTCAGCTCACATGGACAGTGCATGATTCAAGTACCTAGCTTGGGTGATAGAGGATACTTTGATACTGGATCCTACAGGGTACCTACTACATTAGGCCACACAACCAAGACATGGAGTCAAAGAAGTTCTACCTAACGCATAGAAACAAACACAGGGGAGATGCTAAAATGGGGAAACAAAGAAACGTGGCCCACATGAAAGAACAAGTTAAGACTCCAGAAAAAGAGCTAAACAAAAAAGGAGATAAGCAATCCTTCAGATGTGGAATTCAAAACACTGGTTATAAAGATGCTCAAGGAACTTAGTGGGGACCTTAGCAGCATAAAAAAAAAAAAATCCTGTCAGAAACAAAAGGATATACTAATTGAAATAAAGAATAATTTACATGGAAACAACAGTAGAGTGGATGAAGCCTAGATTCGAATCAATGATATGGAACAGTAGGAAGCAAAAAACAACTGATCAGACCAAGAAGAAAAAAAAAATCCACGAAAATGACAATAGTATAAGCAGCCTCTGGCACAACTCCAAGAGGTCCAACATTCACATCAAAGGGGTGTCAAAAGAAAAAGAGAGCAAGAATTTGGAAATCTATTTGAAAAAATCATGAAAGAAAACTTCCCTAATTTGGTGAAGGACATAGATATGCAATTCCAGCAAGCATAGAGAGTCCCAAAGAAGATGGATGCAAAGAGACCCACTCTAAGACACATCGTAATTAAAATGCCAAAGGTTAAAGATAAAGAGAGAATCTTAAAAGCAGCAAGAGGAAAGAAGTTAGTTACCTACAGGGGAGTTCCCTTAAGAGTGTCAGTTGATTTCTCAAAAGAAACTTCATAGGCTAGGAGGGATTGGCAAGAAATATTCAAAGTAATGAAAAGCAGGGACCTACATCCAAGATTGCTCTACCCAGCAAAGCTATCATTTAGAAAGGAAGGCAGATAAAGTGCTTCTCAGACAAGAAAAAACAAAAGGAATTCATCAATTCATCATCACAAAACCATTATTATATGGAATATTTTAGGGACTTATTTAAGAAAAAGAAGATCAAAACTATGAACAATAAAATGGTAAAAATATATATCTTTTGACAATTGAATACAAAAAAAAACAAACTAAGCACACAAGGAGAACAGAGTTAGAATCATAGATACTGAGAGTGTCTTGATGGTTGTCAGATGGGAGGGGGTGTGGGTGGGTGGGTGAAGAGGTGAGGGGATTAAGAAATACAAATAGTTAGTTACAGAATAGACACAGGAGTATAAAGTACGGTATAGAAAATGGAGTAGCCAAAGAATTTATATGCATGACCCATGGACATGAATGGTGGGGTGTGTGTGCTGGGTGGAGGTGGAGCAAAATGGGGAAAAGTCAGGACAACTCTAATAGTATAATCAATAAAATATAAATTAAAAACATTTTAAATGCTGTACCATTCAATAAAGATGACTTTTAAAAACTAAAGAAAAATCAAAGTAATGAAATTAAAATTAAAACTATTTCTGTAGGTTTAAGCTGTCTCCAACTGAACCTATGATCAGAATAAATATTTTGTTGTGACTAAAACTAGTGAATCACTGAAAAAAAAATTTATAAACAGCCATGCTTACCTATAAAAAAATTAGTCAATTCTTGGTGCCTTAACTCTGTCATTACAGCTTACAAAAAGATTCAAGCCAAGAAACAGATGAAAAATTGTAGTCTAATTTGCATGTAATGAGATTATGGGAATTGAAATGTATTCGTAAAATGATGTGCTGCCTCCAAGACCTGTAGTTGACAGAAGGTGTTTAAGAAGATATTTATGCAAAATATAACCAAAGACACTGAAGTAGAGAACAGGCTGACAGTGACCAGAGGGGAGAGGGGAGGGAATTTCAGGGGAAAAGGGGAAGGGTTTGCAGGAACAAATATAAAGGACACATGGACAAAAACTAGGGGTGGTGGAAATGAGAGGGAGGTGGGGAGGACTGAGGGGGTGGGCTGGGATGGGAGTAAAAGACAGAAAACTGTACTTGAACAACAGTTAAAAAAATTATAATCTTTAAAAAAAGAAGATATTTATGAAAATCCTCTGTTGTATGAAACTTGGGGATCAATCCTACCCATGAAATATTCAAGGAGATGAAAAGCAAAGACCTACAACCAAGGCTACTTTATCCAGCAATGTTGTCATATAAAATTAAAGGAGAAATAAAGAGCTTCCCAGACAAGAAAAAGCTAAAGGAGTTTGTTAACACCAAAACAATACTACAACACATACTAAAGGGCTTCCTTTAAGAAAATGAAGAAAAGGAGAAAGAAACAAAAACAAACAAGAAAACAGTCTAACAATAAAATGTCACTACATGCATATCTATCAATAATCACCTTAAATGTAAATGGCTTAAATGCTCCAACCAAAAGGCATAGGGTAGGTAGAGAGATCCACCTCAGTTCAAAAGATACACACACTAAAAGTAAAGGTTTGAAAAAAGGTATTTCATGCAAATGGAAAAGAAAAAAGTTTGAGTAGCAGTACTTATATCTGACAAAATAGACTTTAAAACCAAGGCTATAGTAAGAAACAAAGAGGGACACTACATAATGATAAAGGGAAAAACCAGCAAGAGGGTATAACTCTAGTAAATCTTTATGCACCAAACATAGGAGCACCTAAATATGTGAAGCAAATCTTGATGGACACAAAGGGAAAGATAACAGAAATACAGTCATAATTGGAGATTTTAAGACCCCATTGACTTCAATGGACAGATCTTCCAGGCTGAAAATCAACAAGGAGCCAGTGACCTTAAACAACACACTAGATCAAATGGATTTAATTGATATCTTCAGAGCATCTCACCCCAAAGCAGCAGAATGTAGAGACTTTTCAAGTGCACATTGAATGTTTTGTAGGATAGATCATGTGATAGGACACAAAACAAGTCTCAATAAATTTAATAAGATTGAAATCATATGAAGCATCTTCTCTGACCACAGTGGTATGAAACTAAAAGTCAATAACAAGAAGAAAAGTGAAAAACATGCAAAGACATGGAAGCTAAATAACATGTTATCAAACAATGAATGTGATAAAAATGAGATCAATGAAGAAATCAAAAGATACCTTGAAACAAATGAAATTGAGGAAACAACAATCCAAAATCTGTGGGACACTGGGAAAACAATCCTAACAGGGAACTTCATAGCATTGCAGGCCTATTACAAAAAAAAAAAAAAAAAAAAAAAAAAAAAAAAAAAAAAAAAAAAAAAAAAAAAGAAAGAAAGAAAGAAAAAAAAAGGAAGAAGAAAAAGCTCAAATAAATGATCTAACTTTATACTTAAGGAACTTGAAAGGGGACAACAAACAAAGCCCAAAGTGAGTAAAAGGAAAAAAATAAAGATTAGAGGAGAAATAAATAGAATAGAATCTAGAAAAATGATATAAAAGATCAATGAATCCAAGAGCTTATTCTTTGAAAAGATAAACGAGACTGACAGATGTTTAACCACACTCATCAGGAAAAAAAGAGAAAGGACACAAATAAATAAAATCAGAAATGAAAGAGAAATAAACAACTGACACCAAAGAAGTACATAGGATTGTAAGAAAATGTTGTGAACAATTATATGCCAACAAACTGGACAACCTGGCTGAAATGGATAAATTCCTAGAAACATACAGTGTTCCAAAAATAAATCAGGAAGGATTAGAGAACCTAAATAGACACATTACACCTAGTGCAATTGAAGCAGTAATAAAAAAAACTCCCAAGAAACAAAAGCCCTGGACGAGATGGCTTCACAGTTGATTTTCATTAAACATTCTGAAAATAACAAACACCTTTCCTTTTCAAACTATTTCACAAAATTCAAGAGGAGGGAAGGCTCCCAAATTTATTTTATGAGGCCAGCATTATCCTAATTCCAAAACTAGATAAAGACGCTACAAAGAAAGACAATTATAGGCCAATATCCCTGATGAACATAGATGCTAAAATCCTCAACAAAATTAGCAAACCAAATACAGCAATGCATCAGAAAGATTATACACTATGATTAAGTGGAATTTATTCTGGAAGTGCAAGGTTGGTACAACATTTGCAAATCAATAAATGTGATTCACCACATAAGCAAACTGAAGGGTAAAAACCACATGATCAGATCAATAGATGCAGAAAAATCTGATAAAATCCAGCACCAATTTATGATAAGAATTCTCAGCAAAGTGGGAAGAGAGGGAACATACCTAAAGATAATAAAGACAACATGTGACAAACTCACTGCCAGCATCATCCTCAATGGGCAAAAACTACAAGTGTTCTCCTTAAGACTGGGAACAAGACAGACATCTGCTTTTACCTCTCTTATTCAACATAATACTGGAAGTCCTAGTCACAGCAATCAGGGAAGAAATAAAAGGCATCCAAATTGGAAAAGAAGAAGTAAAACTGTCTTCATTTGTAGATGACATAATACTAGAGAACTCCAAATATTCCACCAAGAAACTACTTGAACTGATGGATAAATTCAACAAAGTAGTAGGATACAAAATTAATATCCAAAAATCATTTGCATTGTTATATTCCAATAATGAACTAACAGAAAAGGAAATTAAGAAAACCTTCCCATTCACATTGCTATAAAAAGAATAAAATATCCAGGAATAAACCTAACCAAGGATGTAAAAGAGCTGCACTTGGAAAATTACGACATTGAAGAAAAAAATTGACACAAATAAGTGGAAGCACATACCATGTTCATGGACAGGAAGAATTAGCACCATTAAAAAGTCTATACTACTCAAAGCAATCTACATATTCAATGAAATTCCTATCAAGCTTCCAATGATGTATATCACAGAACTAGAACAAATATTTAAAAAATGTATATGGAACCACAAAAGGCCCCACATACCAACAGCGATCCTGAGAAAGAAGTACAAATTTGGAGGTATCATGCTACCTATATGACACACTATACTACACACTATACAACAAGTCCAGAGTTATCAAAACAGCCTGGTACTGGCATAAAAACAGACTCATAGATCAATGGAGCAGAATAAAGATCCCAGAAATAAGCCCACACCTTTATAGTCAATTAATATTTGACAGAGGAAGCAAGCATATACAGTGGGCTAAAGATAGTTTATTCAATAAATTATGTTGGGAAAATTGGACAGATACATGCAGAAAAATGCAACTACAGCACCTTCTTACACCACACACAAGAGTACATTCAAAATGGATCACAGACTTAAATGTTAGCCCAGAAACCATTCAAATCCTAGAAGAAAGCACATGCAGCAAAACCGCAGACATAGCTGGTTTAGAAATTTTTTATTGGATATATCTCCCCAGGTGAGGGAAACAAAAGAAGAAATAAACAAATAGGACTACATCACACTAAAAGTTTGTTTTTTACAGCAAAGGAAATCAACAAAATAAAAAGGCAACCCACAGAATGAGAGAACATTTGCCAATACATCTAATAAGGGGTTAATTTCCAGAAGTTATAAAGAACTTACAAAACTGAATACCAAAAAAACAAACAATCCAATTAAAAAATGTGCCAACGACCCAAATGGACAATTCCCCAAGGAGGACATACACATGGCCTATAGACATATGAAAAGATGATTAACATCATTAATCATCATAGAAATGAAAATTAAAACCACAATGAGATACCATCTCACATTCGTCACAAGAGCTATCATCAATAAATCAATAAACAACAAGTGCTGGTGAGGGTATGGAGAAAGGGAAACTCTTTTGTAATGTTGGTGGGAATGCAGACTGATGCAGTTGCTGTGGAAAGCAGTATGGAGATACCATATTTTTAGGGCTATAAGATGCTCCAGACCATAAGAGGCACCTAGGTTTTAGAGGAGGAAAATAGGGAAAAAAAATTGAAGCAGAAAATGTGGTAAAATATTTAATAATATAAATAACATAATATTTCACCAATGTAAATGTAAACTACATTTACTAGCCAGGTAAGCTACATTTGGACTGTAAGATGCACCCCCATTTTCCTCCCAAATTTAGGGGGAAAAGTGCATCTTATAGTCCGAAAAATATGGTACCTCAAAAACTTAAAAAATGGATCTGATTTTTGACCCAGCAATCCCGCTTCTAGGAATATATACAAAGGAACCCCAAATACTAATTAGAAAGAACATAAGCACCCCTATGTTCACTGCAGCATTATTTACAATTGCCAAGATATGGAAGCAGCTCAAGTGTCCATCAATACATTAGTGGATAAAACAACTATGGGGCATTTACACACTGGAATTCTACTCAGCCATAAATAATAAGAAAACTTTACTCTTTGCAACAGTATGGATGGAAATGGAGAACAGTACATTAAGTAAAATAAGACAGAGAAAGACAACTACCATATGATTTCACTCATATGTAGAATCTAATGAGCAACCTGAACTAACAATCAAAATAGAGACAGAGTCATAGATGGAGAATAAATGACAACTAGTGGGGGTGGGGGAGCAGTTAGGGGGTGAAGAGATTGAGCAAAAAGGAAAAAGGACTCATGGGCATGGAAAACATTGTGGTGATGGCTGTGGACAGGGGCTATAAAGGGACTAAATGATAATGGAAAAAAACACAAGGAAGATAAAAAAAGAAGAATACTTTGGAAGCTCTGAAAGAGGTTGCTCAATTGCTTGGGGCATTGTGCCCTAAAAGAAAAAGTCACAGGTTGATCCTTTGTCAAGGCACATGCCTGGATTTCAAGTTCAGTTCCTGTCAGCGTGCATGAGAGAGGCAACCGACTGATGTTCCTCTCCCACACTGATGTTTCTCTCCCTCACTCTCTCCTTCCCTTCCCCTCTTTGTAAAATCAGTTGGCATGTCCTTGGGAGAGGATTAAAAAACCAAAAAGAATGCATTGGGAAATGCATAGCATTACAACCCTATTTCAAGAAACAAGAATGGTCACAAATAAAAATCTAACTTTACACTTAAATGAACTTGAAAAAGAAACAACAATTTAAGCCCAAAGTGATTGGAAGGTAGGGAATAATAGGATAAGAGCAGAAATAAAAAATATGTAGTCTAAAAAAATGATAAACAATCCAAAAGATCAAGGAAACCAAGATCTGGTTCTTTAAAAAGATAAATATAATTGACATACCTGTAACCAGACTCATCAAGAAAAAAAGAAAGGACACAAATAATTAAAGTTAGAAAAGAAAGAGGAGAAGTAACAACTGACACCAAAGAAATACAAAATATTAAAAGAAAATATTACAGACAACTGCATGTGAACATTTTGGACCACCTGGTAGAAATGGATAAATTATAGAAATATACAGTCTTTCAAAACCCAATCAAGAAGAATCAGAGAATTTTAATAGATAGATTGTAACTAGTGAAATCGAAGCAGTAATCAGAAAACTCCCGCCACACAGAAGTGTTGGACCAAATGGTTTCACAGGTGAATTTTACTAAACATTCAAAGAACTAACACCTGTCCTTCTCAAAATATTCCAAAATATTCCAGAGAAAGGAAGACTCCTAAGTTCATTTGCACAAGGCCTGTGCTATCTTAATTCCAAAATCAGATAAAGACTCTACAAAGAAAGAAAATTATAGCCAATGTGTTGATGAACATAGTTGCTAAAATCCTCAACAAATCATTAGCAAACCAGATCCAGAAATACATTACAGAGTATTTGCCATGATCAAGTAAAATTTATTCTGGGGATGCAAGTTTGGTCCAATATCTGCAAAACAATATACTACATAAACAAAATGAAGCCTAAAAACCACATGATCTTTTCATGCAGTTGATAAAATCCAGCATTCATTTGTGATAAAAACTCTCAGCAAAATGGGAACAGAGGGAACACATCTCAATGTAATAAAGGCCATGTATGAAAAACACACAACCAACATCATACTCCATATGCAAAAACTATAGCTCTTCCCTAAAGATTAGGAATAAGATAGGGATATCTGCTTTCATTACTCATATTCAACATAGTGCTGGAAGTTCTAACCACTGCAATAATAAGAAGAAACAAAATTAGAATGGAAGAAGTAAAACTGTCGTTATTTGCTGATGACATGATATTGTAAATAGAGAACCCTCAAGATGCCACTAAGAAACTACTACAATTGATAGATGAATTCAGGAAAGTAGCAGGATACAAAATATCCATAAATTAGCTGCATTTTATATACTAATAATGAATTATCAGAAAGGAAAATTTAGAAAAATCCATTTATAATTGCATCAAAAAATCAAAAAGTAAAATACCTAGGAATTAATTTAACCAAGTTTATAAAAAACCTATACTTGGAAAATTATAAGACACTGAAGAAAGAAATTAAAGAAGATACAAACAAGTAGAAATGTATACCATGTTCATGAATAGAATGAATGAGTATCATTAAAATATCCATACTATCCAAAGCAATCTATGGATTTAATGCAATTCTTATCAAGATACCAATGGCATATTTCATAAAACTAGAGCAAACATTCCAAAAATTTATGTGGAACCACAAAAGACCCCAATAGGTAGAGTGAACTTGAGAAAGAAGAACAAACTTGGAGGAATCATGCTACCTAATATTAAACTATACTACAATGCCATAGTAATCAAAACAGCATATAAACAGCATATAAACAGCATATCGTCATAAAAACATATATATAGATCAATGGAACAGAATAGAGAGCCCAGAAATAAACCCACAACCTTATGGTCAATTCATATTTTACAAAGGAGGCAAGAACGTGCAATGGAATAAACACAGTCTATTCAATAAATGGTATTGGGAAAATTAGACAGATATGTGCAAAAAAAAAAAAAAGAAACTAGACCACCCTCTTATACCATACTCAAGAATAAACTAAAAAAAATTGTTAAAGACTTAAGTACAAGACTGGAGAGCACTATGCTAAGTGAAATAAACCAGGTGGCGAAAGACAAATACCATATGATCACATCTTTAAGTGGAACCTAATCAACAAAACAAATAAGCAAGCAAAATATAACCAGAAACACTGAAATAAAGAACAAACTGACAGTAACCAGAGAGAAGGGGAAAGAGGGATAATGTGGGAAAATAGGGGAAGGTCCATCAAGGAACATGTATGAAGGACACACGGACAAAGCCAAAGGGAGTGAGTTTGAGGTTTGAGGCAGGGATGGGTGGGGCAGGGGGCCATAGTGGGTGAAAATGGAGACAACTGAATTTGAACAACAATAAAAAAATACTGGAAACCATAAAAATCATAGAGCAAAACATAAGCAGTAAAATCTTGAACATTTCTCATAGCAATATTTTTTCTGATATATCTTCTAAGACAAGGGAAAAATAAGAAGAAGAAATGGAACTATATCAAACTAACAATTTTTTATACAGCGAAAAAAATCCATGAACAAAATATAAAGACAATCCACTGAATAGGAGAACATATTCACCAATGGTATATAATAAGGGGTTAATATCCAAAATTTATAAAGAACTTATACAACTCAACACCAAAAATACAAACAATCCAATTTAAAAAATGAGTAAGGGTCTTGAATAGACCCTTCTCCAAAGAGGACGTACAGATGGCCAATAGACATATGAAAAAATGCTCAACATCACCAATAATCAGAGAAATGCAAATCAAAGCCACAGTCAGATATCACCTTATACCTGTGAGAATGGCCGCCATCAACAAATCAACACCCAACATGTGCTGAAGAGAATGTGGAGAAGAGGGAACTTCCCTTCACTGTTTTTGGGCATATAGAATGGTGCAGCCACTGTGGAAAACAGTACAGAATTTCCTAAAAATTTTAACATGGAACTGACTTATGACTGAGTGATTCCACTTCTGGGAATATTTCTGAAGAAACCTGAAACACTAATTTGAAAGAATATAAGCACCCCTATGTTCACTGCAGCATTCTTTACAATAGCTAAGATTTGGAAGCAGCCCAAGTGCTCACCAGTAAATGAGTGGATAAAAAAAGCTATGATATATTTACACAGTGGAATACTACTGAGTCATAAAAAAGAAGGAAACCTTACCTTGTACAACAGCATGATGGACCTGGAGTGTATTATGCCAAGTGAAATAAGCCAGTCAGAGAAAGATAAGTACCATATGATTTTACTTATATGTGGAATCTAATGAACAAAATAAACAAAATAGAAACAGACTCATAGATACAGAGGGGAAGGGATTGGGGGGCTGGGTAAGAAAGGTAAAGGGATTAAGCAGAGAAAAAAACTCGTAGGCACCAACAACAATATGATGATTATAAATACAAAAAGGTGGGTGGGTGAGGAAGAAGAAAGTAAAGGGGAGATGAATGGTGATGGAAGGAGACTTGACTTGGGGTGGTGAGTGCACAGATGATGTTTTGTAGAGCTGTGCACCCGAAACCTGTATAATTCTATTACTCAAGGCCATACCAATAAATTCAATTAAAAAAGTACATTTCCAGTTGTGAGTATGCAAAACCCAGTTTATTCTTGTATTATTATTTATTAATTATTGTATTATTTTCCATACAAAGTACCATATTCTGCCATGTATAATGCACACCCATATTTTTGGCCCAAACTTTCAGGAAAAAAATCTTTTGTTTTAATTTTTTAATTCAATTTTATTTATTTATATTTAGATACTTGTTTTTTACTTATAAAAGAATTTTAGCATTCGTTTTTGAACATATTACGATACAAGAAATTTTATGTAACAAATAATTACAAAATATAAGAACAGATACAAGGTATTCCAGGTATTACCCATATAAAGGTGTATCCTTATTTTTCCCTGAAAACTTTGGGTGAAACAGTGAGCATTAAACATGGCAAAATATGATATTAACAGAGTTTCTAACAATCACTGTGTTTGCATTAAGAAGCATTTTGGAGGCTACTGAACTTGAGGAGGTAAGATGAGGACAAGGCGTGAAGAACATGAAGGTCAAATCCCTGGGGGAGGTCTATTTCATCTCCATGCCTATCAAGGAATCTGAGATCATTGACTTTTTCCGGGGGGTATCCCTCCAGGAGAGGTTTTGAAGGTTATACTGTTTCAAAAGCAGACCCACCCTGGCCAGAGGACCCCGTTCAAGGCATTTGTCACTGTTGAGGACTACAATGGACAAGTTGGTCTGGGTGTTAAGCGCTCCAAGGAAGTAGTCACTGCCATCTGTCAGGTCATCACTGTGGTCAAGCTCTCTGTTATCCCTGTGTGGTGAGGCTACTGGGGAAACAAAATCAACAACCCCACACTGTCCCTTGTGAGGTGACTGGCCACTGTGGCTCCTGCTGGTGCACTCCCTCCGCACCCAGGGGCACAGGCATTGTCTCGGCCCCCGCGCCCAAGAAGCTGTTGATGACAGCCAGTATTGACAACTGCTACATCTCGACCAGGGGCAGAACTTCCACCTTGGGCAACTTCAACAAGGCCACCCTTAATGTCACCTTCAGCTCTCTCATCCCCACCTCTGGATAGAGACTGTCTTCACCAAGCCACCCTCCAGGAGCTCACTGACCACCTTGCAGGGCCCCGCCCCAGAGTTTCTGTGCAGAGGACCCAGGCTCCAGCTGCGGCTACCACCTAACTCTACTCAAGAAAAATAATATGGGTTAAGCATTTTTTTAAAGGTAGTCTTGGGATATGGAGGAACATAACCACTATTTTGCAAGGTTTAGCCCTGTGAGTAAAATACACTTAACAAGAAAGGATATAGAATTGTGATCTGGGCCAGATTTTTAGGTAAGAGGAACTGCCATTACATAATTTTATTCACTAGTTTTAAAAAACTATTTATTAAACACCTGCTATTAGCCAGCCATCTTGCTATATTTAGGGATATGGTAATAAGCAAGATAAACATAGTCATTTTTTTCTAGGAGCTTATCATCTAACTGATGGAGTAAAACATACTCCATCACTTCTGAAAATTCCTTGTTAAGTTAAAATAAGGCAGCATCTGTAAAATGTGTAACACACTGTAGTTGCTCAATAAGCATTAGTCTTTCCTTCTGCTTTTTTCTTCATGTACAGAATAACTTATTGTGTTCAGTTACCAAGAAGATTTAGCATTCAAGCAATATTTTTTTGGTTACTAATTGAATATGGTCATGAACTTATGAATGATACAGGGAGATGGTGACAATACAAAAGTATCCTGTAGCTTGTGAGCAAGTGAGAGAGGAAGACATGTACCTACAGCAGAAAAAGTCATTGCTCAGGTAGACATTCCAGATATGCCACAGAGTAAGTTTGAGGAACGGGAGAGAGTTGTTAAGACTCTCTCCCAATCCAATCAACTGAATATAAATGATGTATGTATATCCCTTTGCTAATATCAGAGTAGTGTCCTTGGGGTTGATAGTTTTGATGAGAATGAATGAGTGAGGCCAAGTTTCAAGTTACATCTTGGGTTATTTAGATTCACCCTCAGGGTCCTCTATCCTTTCAGAGAAGGCATTACTTCCTGGAAAAATGGAAAATGAGGGATGATGATCAAGAAATGACTGAAAACTCTCTAAGCCAGAGGCAATGTTTGTGCAGAACAAGGCGACTAGACTAGTAGACTAGAGATAGTCTAGAGTAGGGTGTCAACCTCATTTTCACCAGGGGCCACATCAGCCTTGCAGTTGTCTTCAAAGAGCCAAATGTAATTTCAACTCCTTAACAGCTAAGGAGTAGTTACACTTATACAGTCCTAAAATTATTTCAGCTCTTTGAAGGCAACTGTGAGGATGATGTGGCCCCTGGTGAAAATGAGTTTGTCATCCCTGGTCTAGATTACAAAGCAGTAAAATCCTAGAAGCAGTAGTACATAAGCAACTACTGCCCTAAGATTATTGTAGCAATTAGTACCAAAGATTTCATCCAGTTCTGCTGCATTAACTTTTTGACCTTGTTTGCTTCTGCTGTTTGGGTACTCCTTAAGTCGCAGTTCTGGCACTTAGCAGCTCTGGGCCCAGGGCTGTGTCTCATGTTGCACAGTAATAGAACTGGTCTGCCAAACAATGTTAATGTCTCCACTTATTGTTTTATGTATTCATTTTACAACATTGACTTTATTGAATGTTTATCATGTATTGGGTACTCTTCCAGACATTGAGGATATACCAGTAAAGAAAACAGACAAAAATCTTTGCCCTTGTGGAGATCTCATTATAACGTGGGGAGTGGGGAGGGATAGGAATACAGACACATAATAGTTAAATTATATAAGATTTAAGAAGGTAGTAATACTATGTGAAAAAAATAGATCAAGGTTACAGGATCAGGAGTACTGGGGGAGAGGATGGTGATGTTAAATTGACATTTAAGCCGGATTTGGAGGAGGAGCAGAGAAAATGCCTGAGAGTGTGCCTCGTATGTGAGAAGATAATCAAGGAGGTTAGCTTGGCTGGAGCAGAGTGAAAGAGAAGAAACTCTCAAGAAATGAAGTCAGAGGCACTGGGTTCAGTTGTTGTAGAGTGTTGTAAGCCCCAGTAACACCTGTCAGCTTCCACTCTAGCTTGGCTACGGACAGTGCCCCTGCTACGTTCCGACCACCAATCATTTGCACTTGTTTCAGCAACTAATAAGGGTCAGTTCCTAGTTTTTGACTTTTCTAGAAAATGGAAAGAATTTTTGGGGGAGAGGAAGTGGGTTTGTAGTCTCCATAAGCTGATGATGGATTTGAAGAATGCTGAGGTTGATTGCTGGTGTTTGATTATTGGTTTGTGGTTGCTCATGACTTCTGAAGAGATGAATGATCGCTCTTGTGGTAGACATGAACCTTTGGCATGAGATGAAGGGTGATGATGCAGAGACACCCAGCCCAAGAGCTGCCTGCCAGAGAGACTGTCAATCAGGCTCTCCTGTATCTACAATGCAGACAGATGCCAGGCACTTTTTAATCATTTAAATAATCAGAAAGCCATTTATTGGTCAAGGGTTATTTTTTTAATTGTTTGACCATGTACAGTTTTAATTTTAGCAGTTACTTTTCAAAATTTTTCTCTTTTTGAGTGTTATCTATTTGTCTCTTTTATTATTTAAAAATCATTTTTTAATCTTTTGTTTTTAAAATAAGGATCAGGAAGCACCATCATAATTGAGGGTAAAATTCAGAGAAGCTTATCTTAAACCCTGGAAATGTCGGAGGTGCCCTCTTTTGCCACCTCCTAACTTGGTAGGAATTTTTCAATGAAATCAAATCATATTTTTCATTCTGCCTCAGATGAGAAAAGGCAATTTTAAGAAGTCAGTCTTTTAGGGAGTGATGAAGGTTCAGTAAAACTAAAGTAAAACAAATAGCTGAGCATTTGG
Source organism: Tonatia bakeri (assembly GCA_004024845.1). Lineage (NCBI taxonomy): Eukaryota > Metazoa > Chordata > Mammalia > Chiroptera > Phyllostomidae > Tonatia > Tonatia bakeri. The sequence continues at coordinate 75,107 of PVIA01002793.1, forward strand.
AAGAATCCTCCAATATATCTATTTATTCATCTGTTCACTAATCTAATGCATACTACTCAGAAGCCCATAGATATTTTGATATTTACATAAAGATGCCACATATTCTAGGAGCAATATTAGGACGCCATAGCTTATACTATCACAACATTCAGAAGTCATCAAATCTAGTGAGACAAACATAAGTGGATTGGTTCTGACCAAGAGATTCAAATTTTTCCTAAAGGTGTTAGGTAATTTGGAAGATGAGGTATTGCTTACGTGTCTTTGGTGATTTAGAGCCACTGAGGTGACCTATATGTTATCCGCCCACATGAGTACAAATTAGAGCTGAGGCATCAGTTGCAGCTCAGAGAGGCTGGGGCATATGGCACTAAGTAGGAAGTTTTTTTTTAAATGTGACATTTAAAAGGGAAATGAAACCAGAAGAAAAGGCATTTATTTGCAACACAGGGAAACATGTAAATATATTTCATCTAAAGCATAAACTTCTACCAATTATCATCTTTTCCACCTTAGCCGCCACTCATATCACCATACTAGAGGTTTTGTTCCCTCCCTGATAGCAAAATCCATTATATTTTTCATTCCTGGGAAGTTTGTCTTCATATGAGATGGAGTCCCATTTTCTGAATAAGAGGCCATGGTGAGATAGACAAAAACGAGTATCTCTTCTAACCTTAACCACCAGGGGGTAGTGTAAATCTGATATAAGAGTAAGTGAATACACCAAACAGGTGGGTTTGACAATTTGGGTTGGTTTTGGTCCATTCTTGGTCTTCAAACTCTGGGCATCCAATATTTGGACTGCCTTCTACTTTGGGCATAAAGAAACTTCTTAAAGTTGTTTTACCTTTTGACACTTTGGGACGGTTCTTGACTTGTTCCTTACCTTTTACTACACTGATATGATGATATAGGGTTTAGGTCCATCTCAGAGTATGCTCTGAACCAGAACCTCAACTTTCACTTTCAGAGGACGACCTTGAACCTAACTGGATGAATTTCCCGAGGTCATGTCAGCCTGCAAAGTCTCTAATGTACAAATATGACTTGAATGCCAGAGAAAGGAATTACCATTCTGAATGGCAATTGCCCTGCCATTCATTTGTCTCTTAAGGACACTTAAAATGGGAAGCCAAATATAACTCCATAATTCTAATTAGAATATGAACTTCAGTGTGTCATACTCATTCAGATGAAGTCAGTTTCATTTTTTTGCTTATTTCTTTATTCTATTTTCACTAAAAAATCAATAGTAAAATTTTCAAATAGTGCTATAGCCACACAATAAAAAGTAATATGTATTTCTGCTTACATCTCCCTTTGCTAGAGATAACTACTGCTGTTCAAGGGTTCTTGTTTTTCCTTTCAGAGGAGAAAATGTGTATGAAAACATATGTAACCCCCTTTTATGAAACGAGTGGTAGCATCTCAGGATGCAGATCTGTGCTTTGTCTTTTTGACTTTTTTAAAGTACACAGTACTTTCTGGAAGATATCCTAGAGGAAATATCATTACTCTGGTGTGTGAGTATATATCTAGGCAGAATTCCTAGGTCAATGTTTACATGTATTCTTACTTTTTTATGGCTATTACCAAATTGCTTGCCAAGGAGGATGTCCCAATTTCTAGTCTCACGAACAAGTTATGAGAGTGCCTGCTTCTTCATACCATGGCCAACAGAGCATTTTGAAGCACTTTGATCTTTGACACTATATTAGAAGAAAAGTTATATCTCACTGTTAGCATGTTCTTAGTTATAAGTCAAGTTTGGTATCTTCTGCTCTGTATTTTTCAGACCATAAGATGCACTCCCCCCCCAATTTTGGAGGAAAATGGGGGTGCATCTTATAGTCCGAATGTAGCTTACCTGGCTTGCTGGGGGGCAGGGGGGCAGCAGTGGAGCGGGGTCACAGGTTATTAAATATTTTACCACATTTTTTGCTTCAAATTTTTTTCCTATTTTCCTCCTCTAAAACCTAGGTGCATCTTAAGGTCCGGTGTGTCTTATAGTCCTAAAAATATGGAAGTCCAGTTTTCATTTGGATTATCATGGTACCTTCCAGAGTCTTTGAGAAAAAGACCAACACGTAACCTTTGGGGTCAGGCATTATATTGCCATTGGTGTTGCCAATGACAAATAGTAGTTGTGTATAAATATAGTATTATTGCATTATGAAACTTGGTTGGAAGACAAGGATATTTTCCTTCTTACAGTGTGGGAGAAACAATGCACATCCCATCTAACAGGCACTTGATTATTACTGCAATAAAACACAATCTGTGCTCTGTACAATGTTTGCATTTTCTTTTGAAATGGATTTTACTCTAGAAGTCAAAACATTTCTCATAAAATACATATACCATAAACTGTTAAAAACGACCAGCTTTATTGTTGCCAACTTATATTTCAAAGTCTTTTGCAACATTATTTTAGTCTTAAGGAAAAAGCAAATTGGTCATAATTAACATTTAGACATTCCCTTTTTGGTAAGCAAACATTTTTATTCAGCGTGTTCTCTGGCAATGCCTTTTATTTGAGCTGCTTGGCTTGTAAACACACAATATACACTAATTGTGGAAACCAGGAGCCTGGCATACTCTCTTATTTTGACAGCAGTGGCTTTGCATAGGTTGTATTTATTAGCTATTCTTGCGACACACATTTTCTGTGACTAATGTGGAAATGCTAATTGATCGTTCACAAGGAACAGATGAAAGAGACCGTAGGATGGGAATATATGTAGGGTCAGTGCATATTAAAAGAAATACAATCCTCTTCTGGAAACCAAAAGAAACAAAAGTAAAGAACCAAAGATGGTGTTTATCATTTTCATGTCCAAATATTTTCTTAAATGATTTTTCTACTAAATGAGGAATAGCAGCCTTAGGGTAGGGAGAATATGTGGGGATTCAAATAAAACTGGTGTCATAATCTCAGTCTAAATTAAATAATTTTATATGTACAGGGAGCTATAATTTTTGGTAATAATTAGAATATTCTTGATAATGTTTTTGATGTGTCTGTTAACAGTATATTCTCTAAAGGGGACCTAAAAATTTCCTGCTCATGTCCCATCCACACCTGTGGTGAACAGACTTAAGGTGGCCCCATGATCTCCTTTTCCTGGTATTCACACTTTTGTATAATACCCTGTGAGTGTGTGTGAAACTGGTGACTTACTTCTGAACAATAGAAGATGACAGAGATGATGGTATGTCACTCCCATGATTACACTGTTACCGTTATTTAACAGTTTGTCTTCTTTGCAGACTTGTTCTAGAGACTCCCTTGCTGGCTCTGAAGAAGCAAGCTACCACATTGTGTACTGGCTGCGTGGGGAGGCCCGTGTGGCAAGGAACAGAGGGTAGCCTGGGGAAGCCACAGACCTCAGACCTACAGCTGCAAGGAACTGAATTCTACCAACAACCATGTGAGTTTCAATAGGACCCCAAGGCTCAGAAGAGACTGAAGTTCTGGTTGACATCTTTAATTGACCTTAGGAGCCCATGAAAAAGAAAATCTGGATAAGGTGTGCCCAGACTTCCGGGCCACAGAAACTAGAAAAGTAAAATATGTATTATTTTAAACTGCTAAATTTGTGGTAATTTGTTATAAAGCATATAAAATAATATACCAGTAGATAAAAAACACAACCTGTGGTATATTATGTTTTTAAAGAAATTATCCAGCCCTGGCTGGTGTAGCTCAGTGGATTGAGCACTGGCCTGTGAACCAGAGGGTTAATGGTTCAATTCCCAATCTAGGGCACATGCTTGGGTTGCAGGCCAGGTCCCTAGTGGGGTGTGTGTGAGAGGCAACCACACATGGATGTTTCTCTCCTGCTCTTTCTCCCTCCCTTCCCCTCTCTCTAAAAATAAATAAATAAAATCTTTAAGAAAAAGAGAGGGAGAGAATATTCATTGTCCTTCTTTGGGGCAAATTATACTTCTCTGCTTCACTGGCATTATGTGATATGTGGTACCACCCCAGCAGGGGGGTTGTATCATCTTGCCTTTTGAACTCGGGAGCCACCATTGGAGTTTCTTTGGTCCATGGAATGTGGATGGGAGCTGAAACTTTAAGAGCCAGCTTGAGGTAAGCCATGTTTCTCTTTTCTTTCTTTACTTAACTATGTCTGACCTACGTTGAACATACCATGGTGACAAAAAAATAAGCATTTATCCCTATAAGCTACTGAGATTTTATGTGACTACAGCATAACCTCGTCTTTCCTCCTGAGGAGGAGTGATTCTGTTGGACACGACTGGGTAAACTTGCTGTGCAGAGCTCTAAAATGTTGCCTTTCAAATGGCAGAATCTCTTTACATGTCTTCTGTATATCATATTATCTTCCCATCATGATTACTTTACATATCATTCTTCTTGTGTGTCTTCCAGAAACAGAGTCCAGGGCAATAGGGCAGTTTGGAGATGTGTATTCTTGGGACTCTGGCCTGGAAAGACTTCTTTGAGTTAGGACAGAAATCAAGGGAGAAGGAATGATGAAGTGTACTACTCAAGCCCTCAGGAAGAGGCTCTTTCTGTAGAAGAATGATTTCAAAGAGCAAGGTCAGAATGGTCTTGGGAGCAAAGAACCAAGGAGGACATTTATTTGGTCTGCCTCTTGTTCAGAAAAGGAATTCCCGATATCACAAGTGGTACAGCCAAGTTCACTAGAGCAGGAAACCAAGTCCAAAATGGTAATAAAGAATGTTTCTCTTCCCAAAATATTCACCATACTCTGACCCCTCAAGATTTAGCCAAATTGAGTGGCTAGTTAAGGATTTAAGGTATCCTTACGTTCCTAGAATCTCTATGATTGGAGACCAAATGTATGCTGCTGATGGTACTTAAAATATTTAAAGATAGGATAGTAGAGGAAGACAAAAGGATATGTTTTACTCAAATGCTACCTTGAATTGATCACTTAATGGAGGACAAGAAATTTTTGTTCTTGCCTTGCCACACAGTGGAGACTATTCCTAAATTTCATTGTGATATAAGGTACATAGAAATTTGTGTATTTATTTCTAAATGATAGTTAACTTTGACTTATACTGATTTTAGGTCATCCTGGAATCAAACTACCTGAGTTTGAATTCTTACTCAGCCATTTAATTGGTTGCATGACCTTGGGTAAGATTTTTAAATTCTCTGTGACTCAGTTTCCTCATTTACAAAAGTTTCCTATCTCCTATGATTATTGTGAGAATTAACTAGTACATTTAAGGTGCTGGTGTAATAAAAATAGTTCATTCATTGTTATCACCTGTACCTCAGAATGAAAAAACTTCTGAAGGGGAGAGCTCATATGTCTTCATATATGCAAAGTAGCATTTCATTCATTTTTGGTGGTTCTTTTTCTGTGCTTCCAGGTTTGCTATATCGCACATTTAACAGAAGAACTGTAGAAATCACAGCTTTCTTTAAGCCTTCTTTCTTGTTAGAGTCCCCCAACCAGCTGTTTGCTCTCTAGCAACAAAGTTTAAAAAAATCCAGTTATGCTAATAGAAAAAAAAAAAGATTTTTGCTTTAGATAGTCACTTGCTTTCTTTGCACCAGCTCATGAGTTGCACTAACTTTCATTAGGTGACTACCAACTAAATCTGAGTGTTCTGTTGCACTCCATACCCATTTGTCATTAACAGTTCTGCCTGAATGTGTGGCATAGTATAATTTTCTTCTGGGGCAATAGGCTTGACCTGGGGACCCGACAGAATAGGCAATAAATTGGTGGAGGCTCAGGAAAGCTGGCCATTAGAAGACAAACAATTTAAAATATAGGCTGAAGTAGAATGTTAGAATCAGGTTGGATCTCAGTGAGATTCAAATTTGAGAGATTTTTTTTTTTTTTTAATCACAGTGGCCAGGATTTGGGCCAATGGAAGGTTATAGGATGGTCAGGCTCTTATTGGTTTTGGTGTCTCAAGTGTGAGGATTAAAGACCTGACTGAAATAAGGTAAAGGATCTGAAAACATGGTCCAGCCCTGGAGTAAAAGTCTCCACAGGAGTTAGGAGAGTGGGTCAGGACCACAATTGTCCAAGGAAGAAGGCTAAGTCTGTCTTTTTGATGGGGTAGATTAGGAAGGATGTAGCTCACCAATCTCTTTAGGACCAATGATGCTGTTCACTCAGAGATGCTTCTATGTGCAAAAGAGAGGCTCAGAGAGAACTGCCAGGTCTGACAACGTTGGACCAGGGCCTGGCTGTGGCTCAGCTTCTAAGACAACTAAGAAGATCCCTCTGTTACTGGCAGCTTGGGTGAACCTGAGAAAGAAACACAGGGTTTAAATCTGTAATGCGTTATTTTCTTTGTCTCCTCAAAGCATAGCCTGCTTTATTTTTAAACAGTCAAAAAACATACTCTCTACTATTGTTAGCATCCAGCTGTTTGCTGACACGTGTGGAAATAGAAAGTGGAAGGAGCTGGTCCTTGACCTCATCAGCAGGTGTAGTTTCACCTTTTTGTATCTGGAAAAGAATTTATGTAAAGGCCCTTATCCAAAATTAGACTTGAATAAAATGTTTGTGTCTAACCAACTGATTTTAATGTTTATCTAGGTGAAGCCAATTTAATTAGCTAGTAAGGATAATTACAACTGTTATCTAATTTATAAAGTCCTATCAAAATTATTTTAGAGATTTAAGTAATCTCTAATAAATCTAAGTAAATGGTGGTTAAATCCTTAAATCTTCAGAGTATGTTTTATTAGAAGACTACATTACTCTATAAGGCTAAATTAGAACTTTTTAATGTAAAAATAGAAATGGTAGACAGAACCTGATGTGTTCTTTAAATTTTCATATCTTATTTTTTATACATGAAAACACTTGCTTTGATTGATAAAATAATGTATCAAAAAGATTCTTTTAAGCAAATTATTTTTAGATATAAGTTTTGCATCAAAATAAAGTCACACGTCACTGGGATCTGAGACATGTTATTGTTAATCAGGGAAATGAGGAAGATTCAATCTATGACTTGAGGGATTTTATCATTCTTTGACCCTTCAGTAGTCATAAAAAGAAATGTATGTATGGCTATGAAAATATATATGCTATAGCCAAACTCTGAAACAGATGATCTTTGACAATGCATAGAAAGATTTATAATTAACCTAAACAGCTTGCTTAGAAACCAAATGTCAAAAAAAATCTCTTGTTGTAAGCCAAATAATGCTGCTAGTAGCCAAATCTGCATTAGATGGCTAAACACAGACTTGCTGACTTCCAAATACAGGTTGGTCATTAGCCAACTGAAACAACTGAAGTCAACATTATCTAACAAATGTTACCTACCACACTTGAAACTCAGACTGCAGCTCGTGACATTTTGGTGACAGACTGGTTTTAAGTCAGTGGGGAAATTGTTTTTGAAATACTTTAATGTGTTTTTCTGTTTTGCATGTCCATGTACGTGATCTTCTGAGAAGTTAATCTGATTCACTCATTTACCTAATATAGCTTTAGATTAAGAAAATAAGGTTTTCAGTAGAGAAAAATAACTATGAAGGCTAGAATTTATCAAGAGGTAAAATATTTTTCAAAAGTCCTTTAACATTTTTCATGTTCACTTAGTTTGCCCATTCAGTAACCAGTACTTTTTCTTTCTCCCTTCTAACGGAAACCTGATTTGGGTCAGCCAGCCCACTGAGGGGAAAGGCTCACTCTACATGAGCCTCAAGGAAGACATGTGCCTGCACCAGCCCCAGGGTGCAACATGACTGGTCTGAGCCAATCATGGTGTTTTCTTTCCCTTTGCCAAAGATTAGGTTAGGGATATACACATCTAAGAAGTGGGATGCTGAGAATATTTCTGAACATGGTTTCCCTTGCTTTAAAAAGTCATAGCAATGTGGTTTTGGCAATTAATTAAATGCGTGAATTGGTTAAATGATTATATCATTTGGTTGTTAGTGAGGGTGAGTTTAAAAAGGCATGTGGTATATAAAATAGTTAAAAGGAAGCATCGTCTATTAATCTAATTAGCATTAACAACTAAGTATTCAGAAAATTTTAAAAAAGCACCACACATTGATGTAATCATTACAATGAAGTCCTGGACAGATGGAGGCATAATAGATAGGAAATGTAAAGCAGAGTATCTCTTGTAGCAATTTATATTTGATATTCTAGACTAAGGCTGTATTTTAAAAGAGCCCTGGATCTACCTGTGAGAGAATGCATCAGTGTTAGATGTGGTGCCAGCACAGGCAGGGCTTCTGCCACCTCCTCTGAGCCACCTTTGTGTCTCACGTAGTAGAGGTAGGAATCCCGAACTCAAGGATTCCTGTGAAGTAGGGAGACAACAAGTCAGCCAAGCATTTGCGTGGGGAGCTCACCAGAAAAGGTAGTGACTTCAAGGACAAAAAGGTAATGACTGAAGTATCCGAGGACCTTTTGACAGACTGGGATTCACGGCCAGCTCGAAGGGGGTTTGCAATGCCACTGAGAGGTGAAGTTTTGGGGCCAGTAGAGAGGACCACTGGGCCCTGACCAAGCCAAAGGAGGACATGTCATGGGTTTGTTTTCTAGTGTAGATATTTACAATAGGTACCAGCAGGATCACTATTATTAGGCAGATAAGATAATAGGAATTGATTAATAGCAAAGACACCTACTCAGAGCACTTAGTACAAATAAGAGACTCTTTCTATGCCAACAATGGATTCAATAAGCCATGCCCAGATGAACACCTTGGAAAGACTAGGGAGAAGGTGTGAAATGTTTTTGAAATACTACCAGGAAAAGGGAACAGACCTGACAAACCTTGAATTATAAATGCAGGGGATAATTAATCTGAGGAAGTGGAATAAATGAAAGCTGGATTAAGTCTAGTTAAATTTGCAACAGCTCTTATTTTGTATCATGTTAAAAAATAACCCAACTCTATACTGTTTATAAGATATGTCCTTTAATTATAAGGAAACATATAAATTAAAAGTATGGGAAAATATATATCACAGGATCACTAACTGAAAATAAAAGTTGGTGGGTAGATTTTAATGTGAAAACATTTATAGAAACAAAGAGGAAAGTTTTATAAAGTTAAAATGGTAAATTGTCTAGAAAAATATAACAATTTTAATTTTGTCAAGCTGGTAAAATTGTCCAAAACATAAACACAAAAACTGACACAATTCAAAGAAGAAATAGACATTCACACTACATTTATAAATGTCTCTAAGAAATGACAGCATAAGTAGACAAAAGATTAGCAAAGATATGGAAGACTTAAGCAAAATAACCAATTTGATTTAAATGACATGTTCAGAATGCTGCATGCAGCCACAACATGGTCCACATCCTTTTCAAGTGCACATGGAACATAGGCCCAAATAGACCTTATGCTGACCAGCACAAGTGTTAACAAATTTCAAAGCATTACAATCATACTGAATACAGCTTCTGATTACAGTGGAATTAATCAAGAAACTAATAATAGAACAATAACTAGAACATTTATAAATGCTTAAAAAGTAAAGTATCACATTTCTAAGTAACCTATGGGAGAGAAATGATTAAGGTTAAGAAAGAATGGGAACTGAATAATAACGAATACGTGACATGTGGAAACCTGTGTGATGCTGCTGAAGCAGGACTTAGGGGGAAATTTAGAGCTTGAAAAGTATACATAGAAAAGAAGAAAGGTAAGAATCAATTACCTGAGGTTCTCTCTCGAGGAACTAGAAAAATAAGTACAAATAAAATAGAAACAACGGAGAAAGGAGAAGATGATAAAGAGAATAAGTCAATTAAACACAGAAAAAAATTTAAATGATGGAATTGAATTCTTTGAAAATGTTAATAAAATTGATAAGCTTCTCTATAGGTAGACAAAGAAAGTAAAAAAATACAAAACACAACTGTTCAATAGCAAGAATAAAAGGGATTATCACTATAGACTTTACAGAGGTATGCTGATATTACAAAAATTTTTATGATGATATAAATTTTAAAAATAAAAATAAAAAATAAATTGGATAATTTAGGTGAAATAGAAAAACACGACTTTCCAAGATTGTCACAGAATAAATGGGAATGTACTATATCTGTTCAATAAATTGAATACAAATTTAAACACCATCCTGCAAAGAAAAATTCTTAGCCTATGTGGCTTGACTGCTTAATTCTTTCAAATACTTAAGAAGAAAGAAATAATAACAATCTTACACATACATTTGAAAATAGATAAGAAGTCACTGTCCTATTCCTTTTAAAGGTAGAATATCTGGATTCTAAACTATATGGACATGACAAAAAAAAAGAGAAAATCTAAGACAATATCCTTATAAACGTAGCTATAAAAATCCTAAATGGAATATTAACAAGTCAAATTCAGAAAAGAAAGAATATATATTGTGACCAAATGGGATTTATTCGAGAATCGCAAGGTTAGTTTACTATTGATAAGTGATCAATGCAATTTAACAAATTAACACAATCAATAGATGCATTAAAAAGCATTTGCTAAAATTTATTGCCCATTCGTGATTTTTAAAAATTCAGCAAAATAGTACTAAAACTTTCTCAAGCTAATGAAGAGTATCTATAAGAAATTCTATAGCTAAAATCATACTTAATGGTGAAAGAGTTAACATTTTTTCCCTGATTTTGGGGAGAAAATTGTCATGTCCACCGCAACCATTTGTACTCACATTGTCTTAGAGGCTCCAGTCATTGCAATAAGAGGTGGCTTGTAGCCAAGTGGCTCATGCTTGTTAAAAGCTATATGCTTCAAGTGAGTATCAACTTATCTGTGTTAAAAGCAGTCTGAATTTCAGGTGACATAGGTCCACACTTCCTGGAATGAACTGGAGTCACTGAGAGTAACTTGCTTCATAAAATGGTTTCAGTTATGTCAAGCACCAGAAACCGTTTTGCCTAACAGAGAAGGCACAAGGGATGATGCAGTCCCATGAGTAAGGTAACCAGTATTCAGCAAGTAGTAGTAGTGAACTGCAGAGGCAACAAGATCTATGCTGTTTCCATACAAACATGTTCTGAGAACCATAGTATTGTGAGTAATAACAGCATTATAACCTTTTCCTCACAATAGTGAATATGGAATTAGACAGGAAGGGGACATTTGACAATAGAAAACATGATGAGATTGTTCCTGGACCTGAATAGGAATAGATATTGACCAAACAATGTGAAGAATCTTCTTGTGCACTTATTGGTCAATAAAAAATATTTAAGTACTTCTTCCTTACTCTTCTTATTTCTAAATATTTATTGATAAATAATCATATCTCACATGGACCCATGAATTTTATGATGTATTTTAAATAAAATCGCCTACATAAACAGGGGGACACATGCCCTAGGCATAGCTTGGCTGAGATAAACAAATAAAGAGGACTTTGGATTTGATATTAATTTCCTGGTCTCTGTGCTGCATCACTGAAGTTAAAGTCATGTGTATGAGAGTTTTGTGAATAAATTGAATCATGAAGGGCATACTGAGACAAGCTAAGACTGTAGTATTGCCAGGGTAGAAGACAAGAATTGTCATTGAAAAAAACAAGATCATAACCAGGTAGATAGCAGTTTCCTTCAAAGACCAGTGGGATGGAGGGCTGGAAATGTAACTAGTGATGAAGCTGGTGGTCAGGAGAGCTGGAAGCAGGTTGGGGCAGTGTGAAGGAAGTTATTTGCACACCTCAGAATAGACCACAGTTAATGACTAGGATGCTCTGTGGAAAATATTTATGTAGGGTGTAACCAGTACAGTGGAGCAGAAGTGGCACCTTAGAGGAACCATTGTCCACTGGATCTGGAAATTAAGATTGTGTGCTCCCTGAAGGTAGATACCAACCCTTATTTATCACTGGGAGTCAAAGAATCCATATCCTTGCCAAAGATGTAGCAAAATCTCAGGAAATACTAGTTGGATGAATGAATAAAAACACTCAATAGAAATAAGGTTTAGTGATTTTTGTGAATTAGAAATAAACAGAACCCAGACCTAACTAAATTGCCTTACGTTCCTATGAGAATGCTTTCTTCAACTTAAACTGGAAAAAAATGTGAATCAATGTAGACAAATTGAAGTTTGGAGTGCTAAAAGAAACAGATCAGCACATGTGGAAGTGTCCTGCAGGACAGCTAGGATAGGTGTTTATTTCTCCTGAGAGCACCCGTTTCTACACAAAAAGAATAGCATTAAATCCAGAGGCTTACTGGGAAGTGGTGTACTCTCCTACTGTTAGTGGGACCATAATTTTCTTGTGGTTCAAGACACAAGAGTTAATTACAACTTTCTATTGTGGTCTTCCTTATGTTCCATCCAGAGAATGAATAGAGCTATTTCCATTAGTGATTTCTCCTGAAATTCCTCTGTGTTCCTGATTCTGTTGATAAGACAGAATCACACAACTCCATCTGGTCCTACATCTGCTTCTCTCATCTGTGTGCCCCTGAATAATCTTGCTCTCTGCAGCACTTTCTATGGCAAGCCCTACAGATGTGGCATAGGAGAACTCACCTTGGATTGTGCTGCTTGGCGGGTTTGTTGTCATTTTGAATTGTATTAAGTACTTATGTCCTATAGGGTGTAGGTGAAAGAGTGGCTGCTTATCTATTCTTACAATGTGTGTAAAAGAGAGAACCTATAGAGAAAGGAAGTCTAAAAAGTAAATTGATCTGCATTGCTAATTCCCTCCCCCTGCCAACTAACACATACATATTCCTTTAGTGGTAGTAATTATGGGTTGGGGTTATACTGGTCATTCATTCAAACTGATTTATGTTGTCAGCTACTTAGTAGAGGCTTCTATGCAAATATTTCTTTGAGGGCACATGCTTTTCCCAAAGCTGCTTTATACAGCATGTAGGAAACATGCCAACTTCTATGGCCCTTGGTCTTGAACCAATGCTTTAGTCAACTAAAACCATTTGACTTATTTCAAAACACAAGAAATGAGTCTGTTTTCTAACTTGCAGTGTAAGTTATGTGATCACATTTACATAAATGTGATTTCACAAGATAGTGTATTCCTCATAAGCAGAGTACCAGTTGCTGTCTTGTTCTTGCCCTGGTAAAAAGCTACTGGGATGTCAGCCATTTACTGGACAACACTTCCCACTGGGATGAAATTCATGGCTCACCCAAGGCAGACGTAGCTGAAGCTTCAGATCTAAGACTCCAATCTCTTCACATCACTCAAAACAAACAAGTCATTATTACTATTGGGATTCCATAGGTGACCCTTCTCTCTACCCACTTTTTTTTATGAGGATATACACTAGGTTTTTAATCCACATGTACTACTTCCTCTGCTTTCTTCATTCAGTATCCTCTCACCCCACGGTGCTCCAGACTTTACTCATAAATATACAGGTATTCCCAGAAATTTATAAACACTATAGAGAATAGAATGCTCAACATCATTAATCATCAGGAAAATACAAATCAAAACTATAATGATTTAATCTAAAATCTTTTTGGAATGACAATTATAAAAAAAGATAAATGTGAGGATGTGGAGAATAGGGAATCCTTATGCACTGTTGGTGAGAATACATATTGGTGCAGCCACTATAGAAAAAGGTATGGAGTTTTCTCAAAAAATTAAAAATATTACTACCACATGACACAGCAATCCCACTTTAGTGTACATGAGCAAAGGAATTGCAATCAGAATCTCATAAGGATATCTGCACCCCCATGTTCACTACAGCATTATCCACAATAGCCAAAATACGGAAACAACATATATGTTCATGGAGATGAGTGAATGATAGGAACATGGTAAGTGCTTTATACTACAATATTATTCAACCTTAAAAACGAGAAAGTCCTGCCACTTGCAACATGGATGAATGTAGAGGACATTGTGCTGAGTGAAATAAGCCAGACGTGGAAGAACAATACTACATGGTAACGCTTCCATGAAGAATCCACAGTCAAAGACATAAAGGCGGAGAATAGAGTGGTGGTTTCCAGGGACTGGGGGAAGGGGGAAATTGGGCGATATTAGAGAACACAAAGTTTCAGTTGTGCAAGATGAATAAATCCTAGAGATCTGTCATGCAGCCTGGTCCCTATAGTTAATAATACTGCACTGTGTACTTAAAAATGTGCTAAAAGGGTAGATTTTATATTTTGTTCTTATGACAAAAATATAATAAATAATGCAGGAAGACATGTTTGAAGGTGATGAGAATGCCTATGGTATATGTTGTGGTGACGGTTTCATGTATGTGTACTTATCTCCAAACTTGTCCAGTTGTATACATTAAATCTGTTCCACTTTTTGGATGTCAATCATACATCAAAGTGGTTTATAAAAAAAGAATGCTGAGAAGCAGTAGAGAAGAGCACAGAGCTCATGCAGGCTAGTTGGGTGGTATAATCACTAAATAATGATCGACACACAAAAATCTGTGGTGTAACTGGCAGGTTCCAGCTACGATCCATGCTCAACCTCTAGTTAGAAATGAAAGTGGACCCTAGTCCTGGCCTTTTGCAAGTGTGTATTGAGAGTGGGGGCAATTTATTACTCACAAATAATGCAAACACATATGTAACTATACTGATTCACTAATGTGATTATAATGCACCTAGTAACAAAAAAGCTGTTTTTATCCTCATCTAGAATGTAAATGATGATTTCCAAAGAGTATGCTGAGTTATCCTAACAAGAATAGACAGAAATGATAAGATTTTGATTTCATTTTAAAATCATACAGTCTATTATTTTTTATTTTCCAGTAGTTCATTCAAAGTTTAAAAATACATATTATTAAGAGATTTACCTTTAATAATTTACCATAACACAATGTGAAGGCATAATATACTTTCTCCATTTGTTTTCATCTCACAATCAATAATTTTGTTTCTGTTGCTTTCATTGTGTGAGCCAATATTGATTTCCCTCTCCTCTTACCTCTCAGTTTCTTCAAAGTTCTCCAGGGTGGCCTGATGTGCCTTCTGGTTCTGCTTTGGTGTGCACCCGAGGCCAGCTTTTGAATCAGATTCAAAAGTCAGGGAGCATGTCATATGTCTGCTTTTAGGAAGTTGGGCTCATGTATTTATCCTTAGAACATTTAGGATTCATGATAAAAGTTACTGTAGATGGTACCTTAAAAAACCTGAAACACTCACTTTAAAAGGAAAGACTTCAATCACTTACAAGAAGTATTTTATGCTTTAGCATATCTGAATTGCTGGTATCGCTACTCTTGTGTTTAGCAACTGGTATTAAGTAAAATATGGGTTACCTGAGCACCATACTGTGACAATTTGATAATCTCGATGACTATTGAGTGACTAATGAGCAGGCAGGGTATACTGTGCAGATATTTGGACAAAAGGGGTGATTCACTACCCTAGTAGGTGGAACAGATTGAGACGGCACCAGATTTCACCATGCTACTCAGAATGGTGCATAATTTAAGTTTATAAATTGTTTATTTCCAAAATTTCCCATGTAATGTTTCAGATCAGGGGGTACTTGAAACCACAGAAAGTGAAACCACGAATGAGGGACTACTCTCCTACGAAATTTGATCTTCATATGCCAGTGGTTTCAATGTTTCTGTTATCTCTCTCATTGTAAAGTGTTTTACATACCTTTAATCCAAGTGCACGGACCATTTATAGTTTGTTTTTTATTAGTATGCTTCGTAGTGCCAGTGCACCTCTGCTTTGCTGGCCCTGTGCCTTTCCTCTATTCTCCTGTTCCCTGCACTTTGGCCACAGCCACACTCTTTCAGTCTTTGAAATCAACTAGCCTTTTCTTCTATTGATTTTTACTCAGGCTGCACTGAGCTTCCCCCGTCTTCAAATGACTGGCTCCATCTCAGCCTTTAGATCTCAGCTCACATGTAAACATCGAGAAGCCTTCCCTAACCACTCTGCCTTAAGAAGGTCCCATTGAAATTCTCCACCCTCTCACTCTGTTGTTTTATTTTGTAGCACACACAATTTACACTTGGATATTCTTTGCTTACTCGCCTTTTGGGTGTTTCCCCACTGCACTTTAGTCTCTGGAGGGTAGGAGTTATCTCTGTTTACGATTGCATATGTAGTTCCTTCCATAGTGCTAACCCAAAATAGGTACTCAATAAATATTTGTTGCATAAATAAAAAGTTTGGCTATTCAGTGATAATGACCTTTTTTATGATCATGGCATCTCCCCTCCAGGTTAAGTATGAGTGGTATGACCTTTTTATAAACACATTGAACTTTGTATTTTTATATGCACATTGACTTTTGACTTTTAACTGGGTGTTATTTCCTTAAGTAGTCCCACTGTGATGTTCCACATTAATTGAAATTACTTTTTTATTATAAATTTTGTAGAGTAACCCCTTATCTGATGCATCATTGGTGAAAATCTTCTATTCAGTAAGTTGCCTTTTTGTTCTGTTGATGGTTTCCTTTTCCATGCAAAAACGTGTTAGTCTGATGCAGTGCCATTGGTTTACTTTCTTTTGTTTTGCTTGCCTGAGGAGACAGATGAGAAAAAAATTGCTAAGAGCAATGTCAGAGAGTTAACCACTTATGTTTTTGTCTAAGAATTTTATAGTTTGGGGTCTTACATTTAAGTCTTTAATGTATTTTGAGTTTATTCTTGTATATGACATAAGAAGGTAGTCTAGTTTCATATTTTTGTCCAATTTTCTCAACACTATTTATTGAATAGAATATCTTTATCTCATTGGATATTCTTACCTTTTTTTTTCAGATATTCACAAGTGTTGGCAAGAATGAGGAGAAAAGGGAACCCTCATGCACTGTTGGTAGGATTGCAAGTTGGTGCAACTACTATGGAAAACAGTATGGAGTTCCCTCAAAACATTAAAAATAGATCTACCTTATGACCTAGCAATTCCACTTATAGTTATATATCTGAAGAAACCTAAAATACTAATTTAAAAGGATATGTACATCCCAATTTTTATTGCAGTGTTATTTACAATAGCAAGATAAGAAAGCAACCAAGGGCCCATCAAAAGACAATTGGATAAAGAAGATGTGACACACAGATACAATGGAATATTATTTGGCTATAAAAAAAGAATGAAATTTTACCACTGTGACAGCCTGGATGGACCTAGAGGGTATTATGCTAAGTGAAATAAGTATTACACTAAGTCATCCAGAGAAAAACAAATACCATATGATTTCACTTATATGTGGAATCTAAAGAACAAAATAAATTAACAAACAAAACAGAAACAGAACAAAATGTGCTGTGACTGATCTGTTTTATTTATTTATTTATTTATTTATTTATTTATTTATTTATTTGAGAGGCTCAGGAACTGGCTCTGGAGGCTGTTCTAACAGGATACCTTAGATAATATTTCAACACAACAGTGATATCATTGGAAATATCATTATGATATCATTGTGTCTCTAGGTTAAGAGTAAGTCCCATTTGAACATTATTCTGATTTCTTGTTAAAAGCAAGTATCAGCTTCCTTACTTTAGAATTACAACTTTACTTGAAAATAATTAAGGTGAATAACTATTAACATGCCATTTAATGATAATCTTTATTCAAATGAATAACCCTTTACTGCAGTGCATGGACTGGTGCAGTTTATGCCCAAGGAGGAAATGCAGGGTAGGCTGGTGGTGGTGCAGTGCAATCTGAACCCCTAGAGGGTGAGTTTTTGAGTCTCAAGGCATGTTTCTGTGAGCTTCTAAAGAAGGTGGAACCCACAAGGCTGAGCCTTTGCACCTTCCTGCAGGCTCTGCTCCTGGTGAGTGAGTGAGTGTGAGGGGCTATGAGAAGGACCAATGAGATGAAGAGCTTGAGTCCAAGAAGAAAATCTTTGAAAAGTTGCAGGCTGGCTTTAAAACTTCTGAGGAGCATATCACACTGTGGAGGCAAATCACCCTCAACATCACACTTGGGTACATACCCTATAAATCACTGACATGGAGGAACATTAGCTAGCTAACCCAGCATCATTCATCCTTCTCCCATCATCCTGAATCATCTGCTATCTCCTCAGTTTGCTCCTTCCAGCACCAATTTACCCATCTGCAGGTCACGGAAGCAGGATATTTGGGATTTTATGAGATGCAGAACTCAGTCAGAGGCAGCTCAGCCTCCCCAGAATCCAGCATCATCCCAGTCTGGATGCAGGGAAAGGCTGGACTCCCAGGCGATACCAAGGGCGGGACAGCAGCAAGGAGTCCAGCTCTACCTCCTTCCCTCGGCAGCTGACTTGAGAAACCTGGTTTCCATGTTACAGCGAAATGTTTATGCCATATTCTGTCTAATCAGAAAAATACTGGTTTCCAGGCTTTCTTCTGAGAAGAAGCTGTGCTTTTGCCTGGGATCTGGAACTGAGGTAATTATAGCTTTTTCCAAACATGAAATTGTGGGGTTTGAAAAGGAAAGGGAAAGGAAAACAGAGAACTTAGTGGTCTACCAAGTGGTGGGCAGCTTTTCCCAATACCTGCCAACGCTGAGGCTTGGCGCTGAGGACAGGGCCTGCCCCAGGGCTTCTGGAATTTTCCTTGATCTTTCAAGGTTGGGGCATTCCTTAAACCAGCTCTGTGGTTGACACAGAAGTAGGGAGGATGTTTGGCCTGGGTCTTTGTTCATAGAGGGTGGGGTACTTCTGCATAAGCCATCTCAGTCAGTATCAGTGACCATCACAGTCATGGATTCAAATAAAATGTCTGAAAAAATACTTTGAAAATCTAAATTAATTATGGTTGACCATGTTTGCATAAAAGGAAAAAGAATTTGGAATCTCTGAAACCCTATGTAAATATAACAAAATAAAATAAATTGTCCTCATTGAGAGAAAAGGCTGTCTGTTTTAGTGACATGTTGACTTTGGACATTCATTTTTAACATGTAGTTTTATCATTTTTAAGTGTCTATAGTCACGTTGCTGACAAGGGCAGGAAAGATGGGAATAGGCTATGTCTTAAGAATCATATAAATGTAATTTTTGGTAATTATCTTATTGATGTTTAGCAGTTTTTACCCATAAGGTGTTTTTATAATTATCTAAAAAAAAAATTCCTTTGCCTTCAACCTTATTCAGGCTTAATCACTTTTGGTAGTTTCCCTAACCAGCTAGCTATGTTTTAGATGGGGTAAGGTAAAATTTTAGCCAGTATTAGTTACAATTATCTGAATTTCTTAAGGAATGTGAAGAGAATCAATGAGTCTATTTGTTTTTAGTTTAGCCAATAAATTCATTAAGATAGACTTTGAAGTTTATTTATGCCTAGATTCTGTCCCATAATTCACTGTCTTATGAATCACCCTGTACTCTGTAAAGTTACCTGTTCACTCTTGTGTGGATATCTCGTGTGGATATTTCTTGCTCTGATATGTGTGCTTTGATTTAGATGCGGGATTGGGGAAGGCCAATAGGCAAGCTAATTCTGGATTGAGGTTTTGCCAGATGAAAGAGATGAAAGAAATACATGGAAAAGAGTTGAGGATACTGAGAGGGAATGACTGGAATTCTGGACTGGTGCTACCTATGAGGTTAAAGATCAATTGTGAGAGTAATCGAGCAAGCTCACTGCAAGGACAGGAGATTGGGGTATATGACTGAGACATCTGAATTAGAAATCTTGTTTTCTGGTGATGACACATTTTAATAGTATGTTATTAGAAATATGAAAGTAATGAAGCCAGTGGAGTGGAATTTAAGGTCTTAAGAAATGAAGTGGTCAAGGGAGAAAGAGGCTAGAATATTGGCAAAGTTGTTCATATGGACATTGTTCTCAGTAAGAATAGTGGCAGGACTTGGGTTGGAGATGAAGGCCATGACTCTGGTATCATATTTTTCATAAATGGAGGAGAAACCATGAGATGGTTGGGAACAGCAATGGAGACAGTTGGATGGCATGTGAGGAGTGGGACTGTGTCTCTGTGGTACATGAAATGTGTTACGATTAGCCAGTACTTGTTGAGAGGCTTGTCTTCAGGACAGATTCAGACTTCAGCTAAGTCCATCCAGCCCTCAGTAAAGACAGAAGATACAGTGGAGTGTGTCACTGTTCCAGCCCTCAAGTAAGCAATGTGTGGATGGAGAAAGAGGGGTGGGAAGTTGAGCATGAGGATAGGAAGAGCAGGGAGGCCTGGGTGTGAAGAGAGTGTTGGGGGCAGAGAGCAGGCAGGGATGTTTTTATATTTAGTGATATGTCCAGGGCAAAAGGAATGAGGCAAAAGGCTTGTGGACCTGATAGTTTCTTGGACAGAGGGGACACTTGGGTTTCCTGAAATCAGCTGCAGCTTGGAAGGGCGCCCTGCAAAGTCGATGCTGGTCAGCAAGGATGAGCGAGTAGGTGCAGAGAGCTGTGGTGACAGAGAGCGGTCCAAAGTTCAAATAGTGACAGCTACTTGAAAATCCAGAGGTTACGTCTGTTCTCTGCGTCACTTGGAAAGTTAACCTTAGAGGACCTTTTTCAGTATGTCCTTTCAGTTTTTTTAAATATAATATTATAATAAAAATAATCAACCTTAAGGAAAGATATTAAATGCAACATAATATAGTATGTACTAATAAGTATTTTAAATTTTATAAAGAATTTGAGCTTGTTTACATAAAAACTTAATAACTTAATACATAACTTAATAAAATGAAGTATTATGAGTGAAGAGCCCTTGCCATCCCTGATTAAATCTGGACTCAGGTCTGGACTCAGATACCACCTGATTGTAGTCCTTCCCTGGTGATCCTGGTTTAACATGGCAACCGTGTAATCTTTCCTGATTTATTTTCTAATTAGCAATTATTACTATCTAAAACATACAAATTGTACTTTTTCTTTGTTGACCTACTACAATATGGTCCAAATTTTTGTCTCTTTTCTTCACTATTGTATCTCTAGCATCCCGAGCAATATTTGATGCATGGTAGATGCTCAATAAACGTGTTAAATAAAGGCATTAAATTCTCCCTCATCATCCAGACTGTTTCAACAGACAGTGATAAAATTTTTTCACAACTCTTCAAATATGCACAAATTGGAAGTTATTTTTAAGGAAGGTAAGAGGTTTTTGTTTTATTAGCAAGTGAAATAGGGAAATTTGGGGGATAATGTGAGCAGACTATGAATGTGATAGCATTTTTCACATTAAGCATTTGTAAGTGTTGCTGATGTCCTCACTTATAGAATGCATACACATTGTGGGGGCAGTCACCCTACCACTGGCTTGCGTGCCACTAGTAACGGCCACATCATCTACGAAGAGTGTTATCCCATATACCTAAAGAGAGATTCCCTACTGTTTGCCTGGAGTCGTACTCACCATACCTATGCTATACCTTACACCCCTAATCTCCACCCACCCTCACTCCCCCATACCTTGCCAGTGATAAAGGTGTTTGTCTCCTGTTGGGGTAAAACTTGGGACTTTGGACCCCTGGGCTCTGTCTAAACAGAGAGATGAAGAAATCAGTGTTTTGTGGCACACTGGCAATTTATCCATCACTTATGCACCTTACCAGAAGCTCTTTGTTAACTAATCAGAATCTTGCTGCTTCAATAGTCAATAATACCAGTATGTGTAACTGTAGATTCTCAGATTTCTGTTGAAGGTTTCTTTCCTTTCATGTAACTTTAGGAGACCCTCTAAGATTGTCTAGCAAATGCTTAAATCTCCCTCAATCTGCTGTTGGCCTTATCATTTTTCTTTCATCCTAGACTGTGTTTTTATGCCTCATTTAGTTACTGTATTCTCTGTCTTAGCTCCACAGTGGTGCCTGTATTTTCCAGTATTTTAAGGTCTAGGAAATTGTTCCCTCACTGACTCTAAGGAGAGAGACTTGGCGTCAATGTATGGCAGAATGTATCCAAACACCTCTTACTTCTAGTTACCAATTTTTTTTTCTAAGACACACCCTGGGATGGCTGATTGGAGTCAACTTCATTAACAACTACCACACTATACTATAACCTGTAAATGTCTTCAGACATACTTCAGTACATCTCACAATGTCTAAGTCCTTTTTCCTTCAAAATGAGTTGTCTGTCGGAAAACCTAGATATTCCCTGTTAGGATCTATTAGACTTTCCTTCCTTTTTATATCTTAACCACAAGTACAAACTACTTGGAGTCCTTTCTCTCTGGAGATTTCTGTCCCTTTGAAAATTAATGTATGAAATCGGAGTAGAGTCAGGAGAGTCAACTATGTAGACATTCTGGGCTATGGCCCATTTGGGAACTCACTACACTGTTAAAAAATATTCTCTATTGAATAACTCTGCTTATTGGACAGTAAAGAAAGAAAAAGGTGATTTATTTTATTTTACTAGTTGATACAGTAAAAGATGACTTAAGTCTAAAATATTTACAAAGAAAACTGCAAGGCTACTTTAATATTATTACTTTGGAACTTTACCATAATATTTCTTGGTTTGAAGCAGAATTGGGTGTAAATTTGGTTAGACTTGGGTCTCGACCAGAGGAGTAAGCAATGCTACTGAAACCCTGACAGCTGCTTTTGGCTGCTTGGTTCAGGCTGTCCTTATTTGTGCCTGGAGCAACTCAGTGATGTTTTTGCTGATCTCGGTCCCTTTAATCTATTCCTCAGTCTGTCATAAAAGAGCTACTGAGATAATTTTTCTTAAGCAGAATTATGGAGTTAATAGTGCTTGCTAGAATGGACTTAATCACTATTTGCTTAACTTAAATTTGAACCAAAGTTTTAACTTTGTGAATCATCGTATAAGATTGAATGGCTCTTTCTGACGATCTGACCAGCCTAACACAAGCTCCTTGTTCTGGCTGCCTCATCTCTCCTCATCCTCTTATTCTCGTTATTTCCTAGAAAAGCTGTACCCTTGCTTAATTAAATCCAATCAATTGAGCTGCAGCAACCCAGTCAATCCAGTTGATACAATCCAATTGACATAATCCAGTGAAGTCTTTTTTATACTATTTCATTCCAATAAGCCTGACCCAGCACTTTGGCACACCTGGAGCTGCTTCATACATTTTATCGATCTCCACTTTTTAATCTAGTATTGTTTGACTTTGCCCTGAAAGTTGTTCTGATTCATCTCCCTCAATTGAAATCATTTAATTTTAAAACCTTGTGCAAGACTGTTTTTTTCTGAAGGTCATCCAGAACCTTTAGTATTAAGTTTATATATACTTCAAACTAAATTATTTATAACTTACTAGTATCCCTTAGTTTTAAAAGTATTTGTTCTTTTCTACTACCTAATCCAATTTAAAGCAATAATTGCCTTTCTTTCATGCCCTCCTCAGAGCTCTTGGTAGGTCCTTAATACTTATTGAATCAAATAGTTGGGGGGAAAAAAACTGTGTCCTCATAGAAATGCCATTGGCTAAGTAAGAAAAAAAAGAAGGAAAGAATAATAAACTCCCCATCCATAATATTAGTATCATTTTCAGTTAGTAGAGCCAAATGTTCAGAGCATGATGCCATAATAAGACAATGTCTGGAATAATTTGCAAAGAGATTTGAAGGTTTGTTGTGATATTTAAACACTAGAGTTCACTTTTCAAAGCAGACACTTTTACAGCTGATTGTGTGAGAGTGTTTAGTCCAGGCACTAACAGTGCTGGACCAGGGCTGAGAGCAAACTGGCGGTGGTCAAGACCGCTGTAAAGGGTCACACTGAAAGGAACTTTGGCTTTAAAATATTGAATGATAAGTATAACTGAAGAGCTCATTAGATACAAGGTAGAAAGGGCAAAGAAAATTTATATCTGACAGGAAAAAACAATAAAGGGTGAGCCTCTTCATACCTTCAGTGCTGGCTATATTAAGATTTGAAACTGTGATGTGTTTGTTAGAGCCAGCTAAAATAAGCTCAAGAAACATTTTATTTTTTGTGCATTTTTGCATCTCCTGAAAAGTTTTTTATTATGGAAAGTTGTAAGCACTGAAAAAACTGTCAGAATAATTTAACGAACCTTCTTGTACCCACTGCTCAGATTTAACAATCACAAACTCATGACCTATTCTATTTTATCTCTATCTATTTTAGCTCTAAACTCTCTCATTCATTTCTTATAATTTCAGTATGCATATCCAGAAGGTTAAAACTCTTTGTATTCACAAAATCAATATAATTTCTAGATATATTAAGAATACTTAACTTTATCCACTATTTACATTATTATTTCACAAATATCACATTTCATTTATAGTTGCTTGAATTATGATCTAGATAAGTTCTACACATCGCAAATAACTGATCACTTCCAGTCTACAGATTATTCCTACTCCTGTTTTTACCTTGCAAGTAACGTGTTGAAAAAATGGAATATTTTTTCTCTTGAAAATTGTGTACCACAACCTGGACTATGCTGATTGTCTTTCTGTGTGTGTTTTATATATTCCTCAGTTCCTGTAGTAACCTAATCATCTAAGTCATGTTCAGATTGTGTGTTGTGTAAATTTATTTTTAATATATATTTCCTTTCTCCTATCCAAACACACATAATGTCTAGTTGTCTTTCTTTTCTGTGATGTTAAAGTCATTGATGATGCATCCTTATATCCCTAACTTATTGCTAAATGATGATACTTAAATCTATCATACCTTCTTCATTTTCCAGGTTACTTCTGTTAAGAGAAACTTCCTTTCTTTTCTTAAAAATTATATTTTATTGATTATGCTATTACAGTTGTCTTGATTTTCCCCAATTTTCTCCCCCTCCACCCAACATCCCCCACCTCCTCATGCTGTCCCAGTACCATTGTTCACATCCATGAGTCATGCTTATAAGTTCTTTGGCTACTCCATATTCTATACTCTACTTTATATCCCCATGCTATTCTGTAACTACTGATTTGTACTTCTGAATACCCTCACGTCTTCACCCATTACCCACACTGCCCTCCTATCTGGCAACCATAAAAATAATCTTTGTATCCATGATTCTGTCTCTATTCTTATTTGCTTAGTTTGTTTTTTAGATTCAATTGTTGAAATATATGTATTTTTGCCATTTTATTGTACATAGTTTTGATCTTTTTCTTAAATAAGTTTCTTTAACATTTCATATAATAATGGTTTGGTGATGATGAACTCCTTTCTATTATTCTTGTTTGGGAAGTTCTTTATCTGCCCTTCAATTCTAAATGATATCTTTGCTGGGTAGAGCAATCTTGGCTATAGGTCCCCGCTTTTCATGACTTTGAATTTTTCTTGCCAATCCCTCCTAGCCTGTGAAGTTTCTTCTGATAAATCAGCTGATATTCTTATGGGAACTCCCTTGTAGGTAAATGTCTGCTTTGCTCTTGCTGCTTTTAAAATTTTCTCTTTATCTTTAACCTTTGGTATTTTAATTATGATGTCTCTTGGAGTGGGCCTATCTTGTTTGGGACTCTCTGTGCTTCCCAGACTTGAATGCCTATTTCTTTAACCAAACTGGGAAAATTTTCTTTCATTATTTTTTAAAACAAATTTCCAATTTCTTGTTCTTTCTCTTCCCCCTCTGGCACCACTATGCTGTGAATGTAGGACCTGTTGGAGTTGTGCCTGAAGCTCTTTATACTCTCCTCATTTTTGTGGATTCTTTTTTCTCCTTGTTGTTCTGATCAGTTGTTTTTTATTTCCTAATGTTCCATATCATTGATTTGAATCTTGGCTTTATCCACTCTACTGTTGTTTCCCTATCAATTATCCTTTATTTCAATTAGTGTATCCTTCATTTCTGATAGGATCTTTTTAATGCTGCTAAAGTCCTCATTAAGTTCCTTGAGCATCCTTATAACAAGTGTTTTGAACTCTGCATCTGATAGATTGCTTATCTCCATTTCACTTAGTTCCTTTTCTGGAGTTTTGATCTGTTCTTTCACTTGGGCCATGTTTCTTTGTCTTCTCATTTTGGTACTTCCCTGTGTTTGCTTCTATGTATTATGCGGAGCTGCTTTGACTCTGTGTCTTGGTAGTGTGGCCTAATGTAGTAGGTGTCCACTGTAGGATCCAGTGGTACAGCCTCTGCTATCACCCAGGGTGGGTACTTGAGGTGTGTCTCTTGTGTTGCCTGAGTACACCCTCTTCTTGTAGTTGAACCTGGGCTGCTATTGGCAGGTCAATGGTAGAGATCTATGCAGGCCAGTCAGCTGCAAGGATTGGCTGTGACCACTGACCACCAACACCCACCCTCCATGGAGAATCATCTGTGCAGGGGCAGGGTGGTGGTGCTCCCATATAGTCTGCAGCTGTTCACTGGGTGGGCTGGCCCTGGGGTTTACCAGATAGGGCAGGCCAAGATCAGCCCCCATCTGCATTTTGCCACCCTGCCAGAGTAATGTGAGACAGCTGCTACTTGTGCTAGGCTTGGAGATTCCCAGGCAAAGCCAAGCTGTGAATGTAGGCTGGCTGCTACTAGTGCCTAGTCTGGGGCTCACTGAGGCCAGCTGTTGCTTATTTGGTAGGATTTATGAAGTTGTGAAGCATGTGCCAACACCAGCCATTCGTATGGAAAAGCAGCTTGGGTGGGCCTGTAAGTTGGATGGGGCAAAGTCTCTGGGGATCTCCAAGGTAGGTCAAACAGAGTTAACCTTGTTGATGGAGTCTCAGATATGCACCAGCTTGTAAGCTCTGTCGGGAGAAGGTTTAGAAATGGGACAATGGCCTCTGCTTACCTTCATACCAGACACTTCAGTTTCTCCCTCTATGCCAGTCGTGCCTTTCAAGCTGCTACCCCGGTGCTAGAGCTCAGAGGGAGTGAGTCTGAGTAGGTGAGTCCGTGTGTGGGTTCTTTAAGAGGAACTGCTTGATGCTTCAGCAGTTTCTTCCATTGACTCGATCTCTGCTGGTTTTTGCAGCCAGAAGTTGTGGGGACTTATCTTCCTGACACTAGAATCTGGACTAGGGGACCTGGTAAGGGGCTGGGACTCCTTGCTTCTGAGATATCTCTCCTGAATTTTTATCCACCACATGTGGGTGAGCAACCAACCTGTTTCACGTTTATGCCCCTTCTACCAGTATGGATGGATGTGGTTTCTTTAATTCTGTAGTTGTCAGACTTCCATTCAACTTGATTTCTGATGGTTCTGAGTGACGATTGTTCTGTATTTCAGTTGTAATTTTTATGTGGATGTGGGAAGAGGTGAGCCATGTCTGCTTCCGCTGCTATATTGATCAGCAGTCTTCCTTTCATCTACCTTTGAACTATCTAGTGGTACTCTTTACACAGGAAAAGCAGACTAGATGCTTAATCCTTTTATTTATCCCATTATGAAATGATAATTTGGTTAATATGTAATCTCTTATAGTGAATTATTATGACTAATAATAGTGACTAATTATTTGTATAATCATAAACTTTCGCTTAAATTTTAAAGTGCATCAGTTCATTAGACTTATTATCTTTATTAATGCTCAAGTTTAATGTATTTTGACTGTTGCTTTTATTATCTTTTGATGTATCATCCAAATATTAGGGAGCAACATATATGAAACAACTATTAAAAAAGAGGTGTGTACAACTTGTATAACTTAGTTGACAAGAGAGCAACCCTCTCCCCACAATATAATTTGTGCTTCTGTAACTGTGGAAGCTTGTTTGTGTGTATAACAGGACTGAAACACCTAAGCAAGCACACACTCTCTATGAAGCACTGCCTACAACTTTTCCTAAAATATAAAGGCTATAGAAAAAAAAGTAAAACTTTTCATAATTATTTTTAGAAGCACCCCCATGCTCATTGCAGCATTATTTATAATAGCTAAGATGTAGAAACATCCATAGGGACCAGTGGTAGATAAATGGATAAAGAAATCTTGTGATATGTGCATTATATATAGTACATATGTATGATATCTATTATATATTGCATATATGTATAATATATATCATCAATGTATGAATGGATAAAGAAATTTTGTGATACATATGCACACATATACACAGTAGAATATTATTCAGCCATAAAAAAGAAAAATTTCCAATTCACAATAGCATAGATGGATGTTAAAGGCATTATGCTAAATAAAATAGGTCAACAGAGAAAGACAAACACCATATAATCTGTTTCCTATATGGAATATTAAATAAACAAACCAAGTTCATTGATACAGAGACTAGACTGGTGGTTGTCAGGAGCAGGGGTGGGGGGAGTGAAAGAAATGATGATGGGGTCAAATGGTTAAAAAAAAGAAGTTAAATTACAAATCTGCCTTCCCTCCCACTTACTTGAGCTAGCATCAGAGAGCCTTGGCTATCTGTACAACTGGAAAAGAAATTTAGAACTAAGAGTGGTTTTACACGATCATGGATCCTGAGCAGAACTGTGAAACTGATGACATGGAGTAACCAATTCCCAACTGAGGAGTGAGTAGTGATGAGGCCAAACCAGGAGAGAGGGGAATGGGCCGGGTGCTGTGTTAGCAACATGGGAGGATGGGACAGTGTGTTGATTATTCTTAGAGCCTTAGGAAAAGAGCAATTCCAGAAGAGATCAACATTTTGTTCCAGGTTTCTCTGGTGAAAGGCTAGGGGCAAGGGAGGGGAAATAGTGCAGTTATGATTATGTAACACTGGTAGAGAAAACTTTCTCCCTGTAGTCTGAAATTACTTAAAGCCAAGTCAAATAAAATTAACCCTTTTCCTGTTATATCTTTAATTATCAGAAAATACACTAATTATTGTCAAATTTTAAGCCATTGCAAATACTTTGCCACACTAGATTTTTGTGACTAGTTAATGCACTGACAGGCTATGACTGGACTCCTAAAAACTGGAATGTTGACTTCTGAAAGAACCAAAAGAAATGGAAAAACCTTTAGCATCTGGACTGCTTAAAAAGACATCTCAACAAAACACTCCCCCTGCACATTTTAATGTACATGTCAATGAATTTTAGCAGTTGCACAGAGTTGTGTAATGACAACACCAGAAACAAAATATGAAACTGTTCCATTGCTCTGATAAGTTTTTCCATGCTTCTTTTCAATCAGTCAGTCGCTGGTCCACGCCCCCAGTCCCCAGCAAGCACTAATCTGATTTCTGTGCCTAAAGTTTTGCCTTTTCCAAGAAGTCATATAGATTAAATATATAAATGGAAGTGGAGAGTATTTTTATTGCCATTTCTGTCTGAATTCTTTTCCTAGCATGATATTTTTAAGACTTACCTGGATGTTTTGTGTCTCAGGCAGCTGTGCAGCATGCCTTCTTATCTAGGTGATGACCATTGAACCTGATTCTGATTTTTGGCAGTTATCAGTAAAGCTGCTATAAGCATTTGAATGTGAGTTTTGTGTGTCTGTTAATTTTCATTTCTTTTGGGTACCGATCTAGGAGTGGGATTAGTGGATGATATAAGTGTATGTTTAACTTCGTAGACAACTACCAAACTATCTTCTGAAGTGTTTGTGGTGTTTTGCATTTCTATCAGCAGTGGATGAGGATTCTAGTTGCTTTTCCTCCTCACCAGCACTTGCATTAGTCTTTTCAATTTTAGTGGTTTTATTAGGTTTGTAATGGTATCTCTTTTTTGTGTCATTTGAGTTGTAAGAAATTTTTACTATGATTTCTTCTAGAAGTTTTATAGTTAAGGATTTTGGGCCTATGTTCAGGAGATATGAACATAACTGGTAATATTTTTCCTTTTTGCGATGAAGTCTTTTTCTGGTTTTGGTATTGTGATAATGCTGACTTGAAAAAAAATTAGTTGGGAATGCAATCATCTTTCAAAAGCTATTTCTACACATGGCTAAATATGGTAGAGTTCTGTAATTTTAGCGGGTAACTTTATAGGTGTAGAAAACCAGATCTATGATGTGGCCAAAATAAATTAGCATTGGGGGCCTCTGTTTCTACCATGATGATATTCAGTGAGATAATATTATGTAGTAGTATTTGAGAAAATGCTCATGCTGGCCCTTGATCCTTAGCAGATGCTCAGTAAGTATTAGCTACTGGTAATAATAATAATGATGATAACAATAATAACAATAATAAGCTATTTAGCATATTTTGAACCTCATACTAAGCAGAAAATGGTTTTATGCAGAACATCTCAGGGCAGACCAGACACAGCACATCTATATCCAATTATGTGGCAGCTTACTACATAATTATTTCAGCTTTAATGGAGTTTTGAAGGTAAAAAAATAACTTCAATACAGCCTTTGTAATGCTAACATTGACAATTCTTGTTAAAACTTCTTCCAAAGTGCAATATTTTTCTCTATGGCTATCATGATAATATAGCTTCCCTCTCCCACTACCACCCACCTTAGCATCAACCTTCACTAGGAGAAAAGAGTAGAAGCTAAAAGCCTCAAAATCCGGCACACTTCCTACTCTGCACTGCTGATGAAACCGAGTGCCACAGCGATATTTAAAGAATGAACAGCATCGAAATCACCTAGAAGCTCTTAGTAATGCAAATCCGAGCCCCCACCCCATACACTAAATCAAGGTGCAGAGGTTAGCGGCTGTTTTGACAAGCCCCTCCAGGAGATTCTGCTGTTCACTAAAGCTTGGGGAGCACCGGCTGAGCCGACAGTTGGCAGGGTATGAGGTGGCTAGAAACAGCAGGAGTTAAACTCGGTGCATTAAGAAGAGGACCAGTTCCTCTCGATTGATTTAAAATACAGTTGTTATCAGGGGCAATCTGAACCACAGAAAAAGGCACAGATTACTTGTAGCAGGCAGCATGCTCAAGAACACCGTCCCTCTTTCCCCCCTACCTCTACCCATGCTATCTACATAAAGTGACCCTGAGAAAAAGTAGACTTTATGGGGAGAATAGATACATGTTTCAATACCAGACATTCAGGAGTCTGGGTGCTGTGTCTGTCTGCATTTTCCTAACAGCACATCCAGCTGTCAAGTTCCCACCGAATCTGAGAGACTTGCCAACATTTAATAGGCCTATTCTTTTCTTTCTAAGTACATATCCTTCTCTGCTTCTCTTCAAATTACTAGTCTAATAGGATTTACAGACATGCTAATAGTTCAAAACCTAACCTAGAAAGGAAAAGATGAACTATGCTAAAACCCTTTAATGCCAGCTTCTTGATTTTACCCCCTTCAAAGGCTGTCTTAACCTTGTCTATGTGTTTAATTACTGCACATTGTTTCCTAAAGAACAGTGTGCTCTCCCCATTGTGCACACTGCACCATTTTGCTCATAAATTAAGCCAGAGAGTTTCAAGATTACAAGCCTCTAATTAACAAAGATAATCTGAGAGCCAAGAAATAGACGATGATTCAGTCTTGATGATATTTGCAGTATAAATTGCATAAAAACAATGACAGTTTACTTGTGACTCAGCTGATATGAGGATCTTTACTAGGAATGTAATACATTTAAAATGATATTACAAAAAACTATTTTTTCAGAGTGAAATATTGTATATTGTCTTTTCATAATTAAAATAAAATGTAAAATTCAATTTCATTGGTTTTGTGCAGAAGGAATCAAGGATTCTTTTTATTTATTATAATTATTACTCTGATAACCCCACTCTAGTTGCTCAAATTAGAAAATGGAATTACTAGCTTCTTTTCTTTCTTTCTTTCTCTCTTTCTTTCTTTCTCTCTTTCTCTCTTTCTTTCTCTCTCTCTTTTTTCTTTCTCTCTTTCTTCTTCCTGTATTCTTATAGAAATTACTCTTTAGTATTATAGAAGATATAAAGCATTTGTATGATCAGTCAGTTGTTCCAAATCCTGTTACTGTGTATAAGAAAATGAATTATATGTCTAAGCAAAATATTCTTTAGTAAAATATTATTCATAGTAGAGTTTTTATACATCAATGATTCATGAAATTGAGAAATATTTGAATACTGCCTAATGTACTTTAAAAAGTCAGTAGGAGTATACTAGGTATCTGCTGTTGTCGAGAACTGTAAAGGGTCTGCGATTCTGCCCTGCTTGTAAGCTAACGAGTTAGTGAGCCACACAAGACCACTGGGATTTTATCATGCAGCACAGCAAGAAGCATGAGCTTTTCTCATTGCTTTGATATATAGGTTATATTTTCACTGATTGTTTTACTCCATGGCCCCTCCACATACACTCACACCTATATTCTGGAGAAACCATGAGCAAAATCTGCCCAAACTTAAGTTCACACAGAGACATGATCTTTATTATCCTGGACTGGAAACAACTCTTTCTCTGCTCTACAAGGAGACACTGTATCTTCCAAGGCTATCTGCTATACAAGCATATAAGAAAGACAGTCCAAGAATGTGCAGAAATGCCACGAAGGATTATATATCAATGTTATGTGCTTATTACACCATATTTTTTATCTAAAGAACAGTGTGTTCCTCTAAGGGACAAGATAAAAGACAAAATGCTATGTTTTGGTCTTGAGGAAAGAAAAGCATATATTAGAAAGAGCTTATTTGGAGAATTGCAGAGATGTAAGTTCTAATCCTATTTCTGCTATGTAACAGCTGTGTGATTTTGGTCCAGTGTCTTTAGTTCTCTGAGCCTCAGATCCCTCATCTGCAAAATGGGCACAATTATTTATCTTCCAGGGTTTCTCTGAAGATGAAATGAAATACACACACACTTAACCAAGTTGCAGTAATTTGCCAATAAAATGAAAGCATTGAGATGCCAACAAGAACTAGTATTTGTTAAGCATGGTAGTGCTTTCAAATAAACAAAAAATAGGGAAGACCCTATCCTGAACATAACTCAGTTCATTGTTGAAGGAAGGAAACCTCAGCTTCATTGTGATGCAACTCTGATGCCAAACAAGGCTAAATGAATGTGCTCTTGTCTAGTGAGAGATCTCTATCATAAATCTGTGCACTAAAATTATTTACTATTGATTTAACTTAATTTTTTCCTCTTGTTCACCATGTGTTGAATGGATGATGTGTTTTAAAATAGCGGTTTGTGGAGTACCAGCCTCCCTTGGTTGGCCCCACTTTCCTCTTACTCCCTGCTAATAAACCCTGCTCTCCTTAGCAAAACAAAATAAATAAAATAAAAAACAAGAACAAAATACAATAAAATAGTGGTTTGTCCTAACAGTGGCTAAGAATTCAATAAAATGTTGGACTGGCCCTGGATAATGGAACACCCCACAGAATTTTAAAGGTACCCATTAATTTCCTAGGCAATACTAGGCTCCAGTGATGAATTTTACACTGGCAGAGCTAAACCAGGAAGACCTTTGCCTTGTTAGGACTGTTAACCATAGTGGAGGAAGGGCTACATCCTATATAGCTCTTCTGTATGAGAGCATTTTTATGGTGACGCAATGACAACTTGAAATGGAAAAGGGAAAGTTTGCCAGGAGGGGATAAGAAGCTATGCATTCCATCATCATAATTCCTATTGCATAAATTTACCCACTTTTTATAAAATCAACTTTTATGAAAACCAGACTGCATGCTTTTGACACATGGAAGCACGCTGTCACAAGGAATTACAGCATGCTACATTAAATTGCCATGTACAGTGTGCTTTGTGACAGACCACTATGCTGAAGTGTTTTCTTTTATTGCAATAATAGCTGCTATAAAGAACTTTTTTTTAAAGTAAATGGAACTTGAAACATTTGTTTAAAACTTTATACAGCAAGGTCAGTATTTTAACACTTTGAATAACAGGTTATTTAAGAATAAGATTTACAAGTTGATTTGTGCTCTGGCTGGTGTAGCTTAGTGGATTGAGGGCTGGACTGTGAACCAATGTTACCAGTTCCGTTCCCAGTCAGGACACATGCCTGGATTGTAGGCTAGGTCCCTAGTGGGGCCCTCCTGAGAGGCAACCATGCACTGATGTTTTTCTCCCTCTCTTTCTCCCTTCCCCTCTCTTTAAATAAATAAAATCTTAAAAAAAAAGAAGTTGATCTGTTAAAAATATCCAATTAAAATACATAATTTACATATTAGATTAAAAAAATGAAATACTTGAAAAATGAGAGTAAAATGTTTGCTTAATAAGGATATTCTACTGGGGAAATCTTGACTTGTAAATATCTTTGATAATTACCTGAAGGCTGTGACTACTCAAATAGTATCCACCAAGGAGACCATGTTCAGATGGTCCTTTTGTAGCTAGCTGTATTGGCACTTTAGAGTAAACACCAGTCTCTCGAATCCTTTCTAAACTAGTTTTATTATGACAATGCCCATCACTATCACCACTACCTTTAGGATGTCTTATACATGACTTCTGAGTATCCGGTACTGGGATGGCTCTCTATAGCTTATCTATTTAATTTTTTTTTTTTTTAGATTTTTAAAATTTATTTTTAGAGAGAGGGGAAGGGAAGGAGAAAGAGAGGGATAGAAACATCAACATGTGATTGCCTCTCATGTGCCCCACACTGGGGACTTGGCCTGCAACCCAGCCATGTGCCCTAGACTGGGAACTGAACCAGTGACCTTCTGATTCGCAGGCCCATGCTCAATCCACTGAGCTATGCCAGCCAGAGCTGTTTAATTTTTTAAATTTGTATTTTAGACTATTAATTCATTCACATGATTTAGTACCAAACAGTAAGTGAAAAGATTTTCTCCTGCTCCTTCCTACCATATTCCCATTGTTCAATCTCCCACAGAAGTAGTCATTGTAATTAATTTCTTATCATCCTTCAGAGATTTTTTAATTTGTAATCACATATAGAAGATGTCTATTTCCACTCAGTCTCACCAATATAGCACATTATTAAACTTAAATCAATTTACTCATTAATATTTTATTGCCATTTCATAGATGACCCTTGTAGGGAACCGCTTCACATGGCGTGGAAATGTAGCTCAGCACTCATGTGGGAAACCAGTGGGGAGAGAGTGGCACACAGGACCACGCTCACGGAGAGGTTTTCCCATGGGGAATCAGGCCTGCATTGTACCTAAACTGCTATGAGACTTGCTTTTGCTAAAACTCCCTCACCCTGAATTGAGGCAGCAAGTGCTTACTGTAACTTCCTAAAGTCTGTGCTAAACCTCCCAAGTATGGAGTGTAACTGGTTCAACCATTTTTCCCCTTGGTCTGCAACATCTTTCTCTTTGAAGTAATTAGCAACATTCTTTCTTTTGTTATCTATAAAAGGTAATCTCCTGCAGTGAACCTGTGCATAGTAAATGAGGACTACCCTCCATGTAATATACACGGAAAAGCAATAAAAGCCTGTCTGGGAGGGGGCTGGGAGCCTCTGGCCTTCTGGCCCTCTCTCTCTCTCTCAGAGAGCAGTCATGCCATCCCTTTTTCTCCACAGGACTTCTGTTGTGTGTGTATTTGTCCATGAGCACCAACAACATACACGGATCCTGCCAGCCAGGATCTGCCACAGACTCTGGCACTCCATAAAGTTTCATAACCTTTTCAACAGCATAAAGGTAAAGTTGAAGGTGAGAGGATTTGAAATAAGGCCAGTTTGACAAACTGAAAAGTCCATGTCGTTCCCCTATGAAGAACTAACAACTTATTTTACCTTGGATGAAACTGAGGTCAAGTGACCTAACCTTTCTAAGGACACACAGGAAGGTGGTACACATTCAGGATTAAGACTGAATCTTCTGGTGCTTTCTCTAATGTTCTTTCCATTGTTTTATGCAGTCTTTTGGATATTTAATTTTCTGTTGGTATGGACAAATTCTTTTATATCCCATCTTTCCATTAGAATTAAAATTTAAAATGAAACTGTCTAGCACATTTTTTCCACCCCATGGGCCTTTAAATAGTTCTTTATTTGACTTGATTTCAGTACATTTAAAAATTTATTTTTAAATTTACATAACAGTGAAACTCACATTTTGTGGTATACATTTCTATAGATTTTTGACAAATCTAGTACTGTATTTACACCATAATCATGGTATAGAACATTACCATTATACTTAATACATGATACAGTTCTATCAATCCTAAAATTTCTTTAACCTAGATCTTGGAAATCTGAACCTCTCTCCACCCCAATCCCTGGCAAACACTGATATTTTCTATTCATATTGTTCTTTCTTTTCCAAAGTGCCATATAAATGGAATTGTATGCTATGTATTTTGGTCAGTCTTCTTTCATACAAATTGCATTGAGATTTAGAGGGGGGAGGGAGGCAGAGAGGGAGAGAGAGGAGGGAGACAGTAGATAGAGAGAAATGTCAATGTGAGACAGAAACATTGATCAGTTGCCTCCCATATGCGCCGTGTCTGACTGGTGGTCAAAGTTGCAACCTTGGTACATGCCTAGACCAGGGATTAAACCCACAACCTTTCTGGTGCATGGGAGGACACCAACCAACTGAGCCTCCTAGTCAGGGCTCAATAGTTTGTAATTGATGATCTGCTCTGCATCCTCACCAGCATGTGGTATTGAAAGTCTTTTTTAAAAATATATTTTATTGATTATGCTGTTACAGTTGTCCCATTTCCCCCCTCACTCTCCTCCACCCTGCCCACCCCCTCCCACCCACATTCCCTCACTTCAGTTCATGTCCATGTGTCATAAATTCTTTAGCTTCTACATTTCCCATACTGTTCTTGTCCTCCCCTGTCTATTTTCTACCTACTGTCTATGCTACTTATTCTCTATATCTTTTCCCTCTCTCTCCTCCTCCAACTTCCCTGTTGCTAACCCTCCATGTGATCTCCATTTCTGTGGTTCTGTTCCTGTTCTAGTTGTTTGCTTAGTTTGCTTTTGTTTTAGGTATGGTTGTTACTAACTGTGAGTTTGATGTCTCTTTACTGTTCATATTTTTAATCTTCATTTTCTTAGGTAAGTCCCTTTAACATTTCATATAATAAGGGCTTGGTGATGATGAACTCCTTTAACTTGATCTTATCTGAGAAGCACTTTATCTGTCCTCCCATTCTAAATGAAAGCTTTGCTGGATAGAGTAATCTTGGATGTAGGTCCTTGCTTTTCATGACTTGGAATACTTCTTTCCAGCCCCTTCTTGCCTGCAAGGTCTCTTTTGAGAAATCAGCTGACATTCTGATGGGAACTCCTTTGTAAGTGACTGTCCCCTTATCTCTTGCTGCTTCTAGAATTCTCTCCTTCATTTTTATCTTGGCTAATGTAATTATGATGTGCTGTGGCATGTTCCTCCTTGGGTCCAACCTCTTTGGGACTCTCTGAGCTTCCTGGACTTCCTGGAAGTCTATTTCCCTTTCCAGATTGGGAAGTTCTCCTTTATTATTTGTTCAAATAACTTTTCCACTTGCTGTTTTTCCTCTCCCCCTTCTAGTACCCCTATAATTCAGACATTGGAACATTTAAAGATGTTCTGGAGGTTCCTAAGCCTCTCCTCATTTTTTTGAATTCTTGTATCTTCATTCTTTTCTGTTTTGTTGTTCCTTTCTTCCTTCTGGTCCATTCCATTGATTTGAAACCCAGTTTTCTCTCCATCACTATTGGTTCCATGTGCATTTTTCTTCATTTCACTTATTGTAACCTGCATTTGTTCATCTAATTTGCGACCAAATTCAACCAATTCTGTGAGCATCCTGATCACCAGTGCTTTGAACTGTGCATCTGATAGGTTGGCAATATCTCATTTGCTTTAAAGTACTGGCTGAGGGGCTTTCAATTTTGTTTGAGCCATCTTCCCCCCACCCCCTAACCTTTGATCTGATTGAACCTGTTGTGTATGAGAGGCGGAGCCTTAGATGTTCATCAGGGCGGGGCAACCCAGTTGCTGGGTTGTGATGTTATATGTGGGGGTGGGCTCCAAGAGCAAACAATGGTGCCTGCTCTGCTCTCTGTAGGACTTCAGCCCCCTCTGCCTCTTCCTACAAACAGATTGGGCTCTTCTGGTGCTGGCTCCCCAGTGGGTGGGCTTGTGTACTTTCTAGGACTCTGTGGGTCTCCCCAAGGAGGTCTCCTGTGAGGCTGAGAGATTTCCCCCACCCCCGGCCTCAACTTCCACAGGTGTTTTCAATCAGTGCTTTTAGGCTTTGTTTCCCAGCACTGGGTCCCTGGGTTGCATGGTCTGTGTTGCTGCCCATTTTCACCTAGTTTATCTGCATGTGAATATGTGACTGCAGATAGCCAGCTGCCTTGCACCCCTCACTGGGTCTGCTCGTTGCCTCCCTCACCCAGTGTGTGCCACCAGGTCCATCAGCCACCCCTGCACTTCTGGGGTCCACCAACTGGCCACCTGCACCCTACGAGCCCGCATCGGCCAACCACCGCTTTTTCCTGCAGGGACCCCTCGACCCCTCTCTGTAGGTCTCCGAATCCACCCCTCCTTGCCAGTCTGGATGAATGGTTGTCAGCCTTCCATACAGTTCATTTCTCTCTGTTCTGGATGCTTTTTTGTTTCTAAACTTTTGTTGTCCTTAGTTTTGGTTGTGGGAGGAGGTACAGTGCGTGTACCTACACCTCCATCTTGGCTGGAAGTCTCTCTTTTTCTTAATTTAAAAATTTACCCATTCTAATAGCTGTGTAGTATCTCATTGGGTTTTTAATTTATATTTACTTAATTATTAATGAAGTTGAGCATTTTCTCATGCACTTATTTACCATCTGTATAACCTCTTCAGTGAAATGAAATTTACCATTTTTTTAAATGACTTTATTTATTTATTTTTAGAGATAGGGTAAGGGAGAGAGAAAGAGAGGGAGAGAAACATCCCTCTCTGTGTAGTTCCCTCTCATGCTCCCCCAACTGGGGACCTGGTGTGCAACCCAGACATGTGCCCTGATTGGAAATCGAACCAGCGATCCTTTGGTTCTTAGGCCAGTGCTCAATCCATTGAGTCATACCAGCCGAGGCTTACCATTTTTATATTGGATTGTTTTTTTCCTTATTGTTGTGTTTTAGGAGCTCTTTATGTATTCTGGAAAGAAGTCTCTTGTCAGGTTTGTGATTCATAAATATTTATAAATATAAAATTATCTATGGCTTATATTTTTCTTTTTCTTAGTAGTGTCTTTCACAGAGCAAAACCTTTTTATTTTGATAAAGTTCAATTTTTTCCTTCTTTTGTGAGTCATACTTTAGTGCAATATCTAAGAAATTGTGCTTGCTCCACTGTCACAATAATTTTTCTATAGTATTTTCTTATATAAGTCTCATAATTTTAGATATTACATTTAGGTCCATGATTTGAGTCAATTTTTATATGTGGAGTAAGGTAAGGATCAAATTTCCTTTTTTTCTTTTCACATGTGAATATTCAATTGTTCTAACCCCATTGCTGGAAAAGACTATCTTGCCTCATTCAATTGCCTTTGTACCTTTGTCAAAAGTCCATTGTATATGTATGTATGTATATACTCTGGAATCTCTATTTTGTTTCATTGATATATTTATCTTTTTTCCTCTAGATTTTGATTCAACAGGTATATTTTTCCCTCCAGTTTTATCAAGATATCATTGACATGTAGCATAGGTAAATTGAAGGTGTATGTGTGATGGTTAGATACATGCATATATTGTAAAATGATTACAGGAAGAAGGTTAGTTAACACCTTCATCTCTTCATAAAATTACCTTTTGTATGTGTGTGCAGTGAGAACATTTAGGATCTGTTCTCTTGATAATTTTCAAGTATTGCATCTTGGTATCAGAGTCACCAAGCAAAGCACAATGCAGTTAACTACTGGATAGAACAATGTTTTACTTACATAGAGAAGAGATAGCATTGGTCTCCATGAGCAGTGGATCTATTCCACAATGCATGGAAATTGGCCTACCTGCACCCCTCTCATGATGTAGTGAACGAACTTCATCTCCTTGTTATGGTAGACAGATGTAAGTAACAGTGATGTTGGCTCCCTGCCAAATAATGCACACACTTTAGACAGAACAAAAGAGAACTGACTGAGCATGAAACGGAAAGATATTCCTACACAAGATAGCCCAGTTCTTTATCTGTTGAACATGAAGTTTCCCAGGCCAAAGGCCCTTTCTCATGTGACCCAGAGGGGGTTAAAAGACTGTATGTATGAGACCAATATTCAGCTTTGTTGAGAGTTTGTAATAGAAATAGATATTAGGTTTTTCTTTTTCCCCCCAGTGTCTATTGGAATTGTCATATAGTTTTCCTCTTTAATTTGTTAATGAGACTGATTACACTGATTTATTTTCAAATATATTTTTAAATATAAAATAACCTATACTTGACCATGCTGCATTATCCCTTTTTATATATTGTTGGATTCAGTTTGCTAAAATTCTATTCAGAATTTTTTAATCTGTGTTTGTGAGGGATATTGGTTTATAATTCTTTTGTAATGTCTTTACTTGTTTTGGTATGAGAATTATGCTGGTTTCATAAACTG
The DNA here is from genome assembly GCA_004024845.1 of Tonatia bakeri. Classification (NCBI taxonomy): domain Eukaryota; kingdom Metazoa; phylum Chordata; class Mammalia; order Chiroptera; family Phyllostomidae; genus Tonatia; species Tonatia bakeri. Next base: position 115,257 of record PVIA01002793.1, read on the forward strand.
AAATAAGAAAATATTTCTTGTTGTCCAATTTGCTAAAAGATTTGGGTAGAATGGTGTTATTTATTCCTTACTATTTGGTAGGATCCCCAGTGATGCCATTTAGGTCTGGAGTATTACTTAGTTGTTGTTGGCTAAAGGTCTCTTAACTATACATTCAATTCCTTAAACAGATAAAGAGCTATCCAGATTATGTTTTTTCTTGAGTAACCTTTGACAGATTTTGTCTTTTAATAATTTATTCACTTCATCTGAAGTCATCAAATTTATTGGTATACCATTCCTAAAATTACCTTTTATCCTTTTAATAGGTATAAAATCTTTATTGATATCACCTCTCTCATTCCTGATACTGATAACTTGTATTTTCTCTTCTCTTGATTAGTCTGATTAGAGTTTTACCAATTTTAGAATTTCACAGAGCAATCTTTTGTTTTTATTGATTTTCTCTGTTGCTTTTGTGATTTCTTTTTTTCATTTTTTTGTACTCTGATCTTTATTATTTTCTTCCCTCTTCTTGTTGGATTAATATGCTCATCATTTTTAGTTTCTTTTAAGATGAATTATAAAATAAAAAATTTAAGAATTTTATTGAAATTTTTTTACTTAGAATATCTGTGTTTTCTAACAGACATTTAGTGCCATAAATTTTCCTTGAAGTACTGTTTAGTGCTATTGCTCAAATTTTTATATGTTGTTTTCTAGTTCAAAATATTTTTAAGTCTACTTTTGATCTATTTAATTAATGGTTTCTTTTTCATTTTACTGTTAATCTATGTTCTATATTTAAAGTGTATTCTTTTCACCAGCTTATAGTTAAATCTTGTTTTTTTAATTCAACTGAAAGTCTCTCTTAATTGTTGTGTTTATAACATTTACATTTAATGTAATTATTGATATACTTGGATTAAAACCTACCGTCTTGCTGTTTTCTGTTTATACCATTCTTTCTTTTTTTCATTTACTCTGTATTTGCTTGTCCTAATTGGGGCACTTTTATTTGACTTATTATTTTTAACTCTTTTTTTAAAAATGCTTAGTTGTTATCCTAGGCTTTACCATGTGTTTAAATAATCAGAAATCACTTTCAAATGGCATTATACAATTTTGCATGTAGTACAAAGATCTTAATAGTACATTTCCAATCTCTACTTTTCATCCTTTGCACTTTTGTTGGCAGATATTCTCCTCATATAAACACACAATACATTACTACTCTTTTAGTTTAGATGTTTATCTTTAAAGATAGTAAAAGCAAGAAAATAAAAAATTTATTGTTATCTTTCTTTTCCAAGTCTCTCATTTATTTGTGTAAACCCACATTTCTGTGTGGCATCGTATTACTGCCTGAAGAACATTTTTCAGCAATGCAGTTTTCCTTGAAATGATATTCTAACTTGTTGTCTCTTTGACAGAAGTTTTTATTTCTTCTCCATTTTTTGAAAGATATATTTCTTTTAGGTATATAATTCTGGGATTGTAAAATTTTTCTCCCAGCTCTTTAAGATTGTCACTCTGTTTTTTCTTGGCGTTTGCTGTTTTCACTGAGAAGTATGCTGTAACTCTTTATTTCTCTGCATATAATGTGTTATGTAATAGTGTCTTTTTCTGTCTACTTTCAAGATTTCCTCTGACTTTTGTTTTCACCAGTTTGAACATGATATTCCTCTGTGTGTGTGTCTATGTGGTGTTGTTTTTTTATCCTTTTTATGTGTTCTTTGAGCTTTTTGAATCTGTGGCTTGTTGTATGTCATTGATATTGGAAATTTCCCATTTATTTATTTATTTAGGCATAATTCTTCCACTTTTTCATTTTTCTGCAATTCCAATAATATGAATATTAGAAAGTTTTGATATTATCTCAATGCTTTTGGATGTTCTATTTTATATTTTTAACTTTTTTTTCTCCTTGTGTTTCATTTCAGGTGACTTGTATTGACATATATTCAAAGTCACTGATTCTTTTCTCAATTGATTTTAATCTAGAAATGAGACCATCATAGGAATTCTTCATTCTTCTTCCTGTTTTTTTTTTTGTTTCTTGCATTTCCACTAGATTATTTTTTATAATTTTATCTTCCTGTGGAATTATCCATTTTATCATGTATGTTTTCCACCTTTTCCATTAAATTTTTAAAAATATTAATTATAGTTCCTTTAAAATTTAACACAATTGGTATATTTTCAGTATCTGTGGCATACATAAGTCTAATTTTATTTAATGCCTCTTTACATGGCAGTGTGTAGGTTTTCCTTGCTTCTTCATACACTTCATTACTATTCTTGTTAAAGCTTTATGCACGACAGTAGAGACTGAGGTAAAGAAATTTTATGCATGGAAATGAGTATGCCTTTCTTTCTGTTATGTCTCTAGTGTGGGGATATCAACCAATCTATTAAGGAGTTGAGCTGGAATAGAATTTGTTGTTGCCGTAGATGCATTAAGATAACCGCAGTTTGAAATTCTGTTTGAGATATTTTGTGTTTAGGGTTAGGGCTCATTTACCAGAGGGATTTTCCCAATGTGCACTCAACCCTCAGCTTTGCATCCTCCCTATGAGCTTTGCCTCACATAGCTTCTTTTCCACTTTTTTGTCTTTCTCTTATCCTTCTTCCAGCAATACTCCAGTGTTGCCTATAATTAAATACTTGTTTTTCTAATGGTAGTAGATAAGGGAGAAATTCTCTGTTGTTCTAAATGAAGCCTTAGTCTTAGGCAGGTATTGTGCCCCTGCATCTCTGGAATGTATCTTCTTAGTCTTCTTGTTCCTAATCCTCTCCAGCTGTTTTTCTGAGCCCAGTAGGCATTTCTGTCCTCCCATGGACACATTTCCCCCCTTATTTTCTTCCCCAAAGAGAATTGGTTTTTCCACTGCCCTAGGGGTAACAGTGTTTGTCCTCCCTCCCTACCCCAAGATTTTTGTTCCTTAGTGGTGATGGGGAAGATAGGGAAGAAGATCTGAGTGGGGCTTTCTGTTCTTCCCACAGTGGTTGACAACCCCCTTTTTCAGACCTGCATGCTCATGGATGCCCTCTTGGGAATCAGCAGCCTTTCTTCCTTCCTTTTGCTTTTCCTTTCCTTTCCCTCCCTTCCACTTCTCTCTCTCTCTCTCTTTCTTTCTTTCCCTTCCTTTCTTCCTCCCTCCCTTTCCCTCCCTTACTCCCCCCCTCTCTTATTCTCTTTCTCTCCCTCCTTCCCTCTCTCTCTCTCTGCCCCCCTTTCCCTCTTTCTTTTCTTTCTTTCTATAACCATTTGGTAAGGTTCATGGAGAAGTGTATATAAGTATTTGTGAACTCATTCTGTATCTTTAGTTCCCAGGAGCTCCACACTTTTTCCAGTTCACACTTGACCTCTACAAATTTGCTAACAATTCCAATTGATTTCTTCTAACTGTACTCTGGCAACAAATTTGCCCCTGGCTAAAAAAAAAAAGTGCTCATGTCCTGTTTTTAGTTTTGTTTCATTCTCCTTAGAGTTTGGGCAAGTTGGTTGCCCTGTGATCTCAACCCTCTGGTGGGTACAAAAAAGTTAAAAAGTTCAGTTTTTCAGCTTTTATTATGGTTGCTGTTGTGAGAGGATGGGAGTAACATTCTTTCCAGCTCTATAATCCAGGCAGAAGTGAAAGTGTGGGCTAATTTCAGTTTATAAGTACACACAACTGAATACTTGCATTTCAATCGAATTTAATTTCAGAGTCCCTTTTCAGGATGGCTACTTAGATAATAGGCTATGCATCCCACAGCATTGAAGCCAATAAGGAATTTCTCCTTTCCCTATTCAGTTATTATGTCTCAATTTTCTTCAGGAAAATTTAGCATTGTTATACTAATCATGAGCAGAAACATAAAATTCAGTTTTGCAGAGGTGTTTTTGGTAAGACAATTTGATCTCTGTGCATATTGAATGTGCTCTGGTTTATTGGCAAAACAATGGACAGATTCCATTTGAAAACCAGACCATTTTCTAACTCACTCCAGGGCAGTTCTATAAGCCATTTCTTCAATATATTTCAGGTATCACGATCTTTAATGCAGAGAAACCAACTGATGGTTTGATCTATTATTTCCCAGCAGAGCAGCTGTCTCTGATCATTCAGAGTGGCCTTTTCTGCACTGTAGGTGATTTAAGTGCTGAGCTAAGTGAAGAGACTACTAATTATCCAATTTTGTACTTCCTTTAGGTTGTGTAGGTATTTTAAGTCCTGTAAGATCCAGTTACCCACTCATTTCACAGTGTACAACCCAGTCTCTACTTTAGTTGTGATTCAGTTTAGAAGGGGAAAATATACTAGAACAACTAGTTATTGCAACATGATCATTTTTCAAATGAAACTTTTTAGCTGATTTAGAGAGCCCTAGATTATAAATCTGTTTAAAAACATATTATTGATATAGGAAATTTTCACCCTCTTGTGTTTGCAAGTGCTTTAAGCTGAATGACTCCTAGATCTGAGAGAAAAAAACACAGAATGTCTCAATTCATTTACATAGGAATAAAAACATTTTGTCTAGTAAAACTGATAGAGGTTGCTGCAAAATTCACATATCCTGAATTCTGGCCTTTATTTCAAAACTAGTTTGTAAAACTTGGGAAAGTCACTTGTCCTCCCTGAAGCCCAGTTTTCCTAAAATGCAAATAATACTACTTGCTCTTTCTGCCTTTGAAGATCAGAATATAAAGTTAGAACCAGGCTAAGTATTAATAACACCTTTACCAAGTGATAGCCAAGGAATAGATGCTGAATAAATATTGGGTGGCTAGTTTATAACTTTATTAGAAAATAGCATGTAATATATTCCCAATATGCCTTTTCTTACTCTCCCCAGTTAGATTCAGCTACTACATATTATAAAATTATCATAATATGTATTAATGATCTATCTTTGTATTTCCTTCTTGACAGTTGGCCCTCTGAGAACAATTTAATTATTTTTGTAGTCATCAAACATAATGTAGAACCTAGAGCTATTATTACTATAACAGTAACACCAAGTACTTACTGAGTGTTATATGCCAGGAATAACCTCAGTGATTTAAGTACATTTTCTTATATAATGCTTTCAACTGCTTTGGGAAGTAGTTTAAACTCTTAGAGCACAAAGTTTTAGGGGTGAAGATCTGTGAAATATCCCCTCATGGCTCTGGCAAAGGTTGCTAATGAATAATCATTGTGAAATACCTCCAGAGTACTGTCATAACAAAAATCTGCTCTCTAGGCAAAAGACTGCCAGAATGTTATCCCAGCTGGAGGAAGGGAGTTTCTTCAATTCCAGGCCCCTCCAGCATTTCTGTCTCACCTAATGGAAGAAAATAATCAGCACAGTTTAAGGCTTCAGAGAATAGATTGTAAATGCTGCAGCCAGGGAAGGGCAGAAGGGGCTGGCACTGGAGGAATGCATGCAAATCATAGCCCAGAGATACAGAGCCACTAGCACACTTAGATTTAATTAGAAGGTTATAGAATGCTCACCTCCCTCACATTTTACCAGCATCCTAGCAGGCTATGGTATAAACAATGGATTATAGCTGAAAGAGCTGCAAGATGCAGACTTTCTCTGAGGAGTACTTAGGAAAGCCCAAAGTCAAGAGCAGACCCAAAAGAGGACACAAGAGAAATCTGAAGCTTCTGGCAAACATTAAACCCGATATAACTCCTAACCAGATTCATTTAAATTCTCACAGTAAAGGCCTATTTATTTCAGTTCCTATATCCCAGTACAATATGAGTAGCTTTCAACAGAAAATTAGAAGTCATGCCAAAGGCAAGAAGAAAAACATGGCATGAAGGGCAAAGCAAATCCTCACAGCCAGACTTGGGTATTAAAATGATCATACTGGTTATTTACATTATAATAAATGTGCTAAGGATTGTAATTTAAAAAAAAGTAGACAACATATAAGAACAGATGAGTAATGCAAGCAAAGAATAAAAGAAAATGGTAGAAATAAAAAATACTGTAACAAAAAGTAAAGAATGCCTTCCATGTACACACCAGGAGACTAGACATGGCTGGGGAAACAACCAATGAGCTTGAAGATAGAGCAATGGAACTTTCCCAAACTGAATTGCAAAGGGAAAATAGAATAAAAACAAAACAAAACAGAACATTTAAGAATTTAGGGACAATATCAGTAGGTCACATATGTACAATTGGAAATAGAAGAGAGGGATAATAGAGGAGAAGAAATATTTGAGGAAATAATAGCTGAGAAATTCCCAAAATTAAATCACAGATCCAAGAAGCTCAGAGAGCACCAAGCAGGATAAATACCAAACCAAGTCAAACATACCTAGGAATATCACCTTCAAACTGCAGAAAATCAAAGACAAGAGGAAAATCTTGAAAGAAGCCAGAGGGGAAAATATATCTTACCTATAAAGGAACAAGAATAAGAGTGAAAGCCAACTTTTAATCAAAACCATGCAAGTAAGAGAAAGGAATGGAATATTTAAAGTGTCAAAAAAGAACAACTACCAACCTAGATTGTAACATTCAGTGAAATTACTTTTTAGAAGTAAAGGGGAAATAAAGACATTCTCAGACAAAGAAAAACTGAGGGAATTTATCATCAATAGACATTTTCTGTAAGAAAGGTTGAAAGAAATTCTCCAGGCATAAGAAATATAATATAGGTCAGAAATATGGCTCTAATAAAGAAGTGTAGAGCATCAGAGAAGTAATAGTTGAAGGTAAAATAAAATCTTTTATTTTATTCATACTTAAGATAAAAGATAACTGTTTAAAGCAAGTACAATAATAGTTTATCGGTGACTATGATATATGGATAAGTGAAATTAACGTCAGAAATGTCATTAGAGATCAAAGGGAAGAACTGGGGATATTTTATTATAAGGTACTTATACTACATGGAAAGCAGTATAATGTTATTTGAAAGTGGGCACAGACTAGTTTATATATATTATAAACTCTAGGTCAATGACTAAAGCATTTTTTAAAAGTATACTTGATAGGCTAAGAGAGGAGATAAAAGAGAAACATATAAACTGTGCAATTTGCAACAGAGAAGGCAGAAAAGGGGGAAAAGAAAAAATGTAAAACAGTAACAAACATGGTAGATATTAATCCAACTATATCAATAATCACTTTAAATGTGAGTGGTACAAATATGCCAATTAAAAGACATGGTCAGTCCTGACTGGTGTGGCTTAGTTCATTAGGCATTATCCTACAGTCCAAAAAATCGCAGGTTCAATTTCCACTCAGGGCACATGCCTGGGTTGTGGGCCAGGTCCCCAGTTGGGGGCATGCAAGATGCAACTGATTAATGCTTCTCTCACACATAGATGTTTCTCTCCCTGTCTTTCTTCTTCCTTTCCCTTCTCTCTAAAAGTAAATAAAATATTTATAAAAATATACGCCCTGGCTGGCGTAGCTCAGTGGATTGAGCGCGGGCTGTGAACCAGGCATCGCTGGTTCGATTCCCAGTCAGGGCACATGCCTAGGTTGCAGGCCATGTCCCCCAGCAACCGCACATTGATGTTTCTCTCTCTCTCTCTCCTTCTCCCTTCCCTCTCTAAAAATAAAAATAAATAAAATCTTAAAAAAAATACTATCAACATAGTTAAAAAAATAAGACCCAACTCTATGTTGTCTACAAAAATTTCACTTTATATATAAAGTGGAAAAAGGACTCATGGGCATGAACAACAGTTTGGTGATTACTAAGGGGAGGGAGGTATAAGGGGAATAAATGGTAATGGAAAAAATACAATAAAAAAAGAAAAAAGAAATATGAACACTCAGGTTAAAAGTAAAGGGATGAATAAAAATACACCATGACAACAAAAATCAAAGGAAAGTTGTTGTAGCTATATTAGTTTTAGACAAATAAGATTTTAGATTAAGAAAGAGTATCTGAATAAAGAGGGTCATGACATAAAGATAAAGGGGTAAATTCTACAAGAAGATAAAACAATCACAATATCTATGCATTTAACAAAAGAACATCAAAATATAGGAGGCAAATACCGATAGCACTGAAAGGAGAAAAAGACAAATCCACTGTTATAATTAGAAATTTAAATATCTCTCAGTTACTAATTGATAGATCAAGCTGACAGATAACAAGTATATAAATTACCTGAACTTCAATATCAATCAACCTGACCTAATTAGCATTAATATTCCACCTAACAATAAAAGAACACAAATTCTTCTCCAGCGTACATGGTACATTCACCAAGATATAACACATTTTGAGCCATAAAATACACCACATATACCATGATAACTTAAAAGAATGAGTATCATACAAAATATGTTCTCAGATCATATATAATTTTTTTTGAAGAGGAATTCTTTTTTTGTTTTAAAGAATATGTATTTTTTTGTTTTTTAAATTTATTTTATTTTTATTTTAAAGATTTTATTTATTTATGTTTTAAGGGAAGGGAGGGGGAAAGAGAGGGAGAGAAACATCAGTGTGTGGTTGCCTCTCATGTACCCAATAGGACTTGGCCAATAACCCAGGTATGTACCCTGACTGGGAATCGAACTGGCCACCCTGTGATTTGCAGGCTGGCACTCAATCCACTGAGCCACACTAGTCAGGGCTCAGATCATATAGAATTAAACTAGAAATCAATAACATAAAGAAAGCTGAAAAGCCCCCAAATCTCTGAAAATTAAATAAAATACTTCTAAGAATACATGGGTTAAAGAAGATGTCTCAAAAGAATTTTCAAAATATTTTCCATTAAATGTAAGTGAATATACAACTTATCAGTATTTATGGGATGTCATGAAAGCAGATTCAGGGGGAAATTTATGGCGTTAAATAGATGTGGTAAAAGAAAAATCTAAAATCAATAACCTAAGCTTTTACCTTAGGGAAATAGAAAAAGACACAGGTGTCAAATTTAAGTCAGGAGCAGGAGTGGTAAGAATGTGAGGCACAGTAAAATCATGAGAATGGAAAAGATGCCTTTGGAGAGAGAGAGAGTGCAATGAGGAAATGGGTGGAGAGAGAACAGGCCCCTGGGTAGAAGCAATGTTTAAGGAAGGGGCAGATTAAAAAGGGTCTGTGGAGAAGACTGAATAAATGTTCAGAGAGACTGAAGGAAAGGCAGGAGTGGATGGAGGTTATGGAAGTCAAGAGAAGAGGAAATTTTGAGAATAAGGTGGCTGCCAATAATAAAAATTCAGGGCAGGGTAGGGGGAAGGCTGATAAGATTAGAATTGAAACATGTCAGTTGGATTTGGATATTATGTCTTTGGCAACCTCAGGAAGGGCAGATTCACAGAAGTGATGAGCACAAAGGAAGTGATTTATGACCTTTGCCTGGGAGCCTTCAATTGTGAGGAGGCAGAACCTGAGGCTAGTGAGGAGAATAGCATTAAAGAAATGAAGGCAGTAAGTGAAGACAAGTTTAAGAAGTCTTCCATTATTGGAAGAAGAGAAAAAAGTAGCTTAAGTGATACACAGGGTCAAAGGTTGGCTTTGCTTTTTAAGAAGTACAAGAGAATGTGGGCAGTTTTAAAATTTGAGGAAAAGGGTAATAGCTGACAGGAAGATGCTGAAGACACAGAAAGGGACGGGGTAATTAATAGATGTAAGGAGGTGTCAGCAAACAGAGAGCAAGGCAGAGCAGTAAAAAATCGTGGAATAGAAGCTGATTTTGTGCAGGGACAGGACCACTTCATCCTCTGAAACTGGAGGGCAGTAAGGACAAACAGGTCAGCTTTTTTCTAGGGGGAGGGCACTGGGACAATTCAAGCCTATTATCCTGATTCATCTCTGCATTCTTTGTGAAGTAGGAGGTCATCATTTAATGAGGAAGAATACAGAAATGTTGGGTTAAGATACTTGAATAATGTGGTGTAGTTTTTGAAAAAAGATACCAAGAAATAAAAATGAAATTTACCAAAGAGGAGGGCCATTTGAGTGGGCCACTAAAAATTTACCATTTGAGTGGGCCACTAAAATTATAATTCTCTAATCTGTCTTGGCATTGACTCAAGTGATGCTATGGTATTTTCTAGGGCAGCTGGGTGGATGAACATGGGTACACAGCAGATGAATCATAGGATTGACCTCTAGCAGTGAATTCATTGGGCCAATGCAGTGGAAGGAGAGGAGATAAGGAGGTTGAGATGACTTGTGAGAGAATTTTTCAGGGAATTACCTATGGTGCTTGCAGTGCTGATGAAAACCATTAGAGTTGATGAGGTAAAGGAACTATAAGGGCTTGGATGAACAGACCACGTGGTTGCGACAATTGCCTATGCAGCGATTTCCAATCTTTTTCATCTCATGGCACACATAAACAAATTACTAAAATTCCACAGCACGTCAAAAATGTATTTTTTTTACCAATATGACGAAATAGGTATAATTTTGATTTATTTACATTGGATAGCTAGCATTGTGTTGGCTGTGGTCATTTTTTAACTTGACAATCTAAGAGAAAAGAGGTCAGTGGCCCTGACTAAATAGTCAGGTATTGCGTGTTTTAAAAATTCTTGCAGCACACTGGTTGAAAATCACTGGCCTAGGATAATGCCAGAAGTTGGCAAAGAATTATATTTATGTGGGTGAGAGATAGCACGGTTTAATTCCATAGGTATTTTATTAACGTTTGTCCAAAGTTCTCAAATCCCACTTAAATACAGTAAACAAATCTGTATCCTCCTGCTCTAAAACAGTAATGTAACATAGAATGCTGAGCTTTAAGATACAGTACCTAGAGTTGTTGAAGGAAATAAAGCAAAAAAAAGAACATAAGTTAAGCATGTGTGTGGTAGATGGTTGTCTAGGATAAGAGTAATAAAATCCAAATTTTGTGCTTTGACTATTAAAATCCTGCTGGGTGCTGAGTGAGTGACACTGTAGGGATGTGGTTCTATGATTTGTAAAATGAGGTGATCAAGCACAGAAATATTTTAGATCTTTCTAAATTTGAAATTCTATTACTCTTCTATGTCAAATAGATTATTTTGTTTGTTTTATATATTGAAAATACCTGTATTTAATTAGTTTGGCTACCTCCATGATCAGAGAAAATACCAGGATTAGGTTGGCTACCTCCATGATCAGAGAAAATACCAGGATATGGACAAAACAGCATTACAATTGCACAAATCTGGATTAGCTTTCAATTCCAGTCTAGACTTGCACTTTTTTTTCATCTCTAAGTTCTTTGGGTTTAGGTAGAAAAATCAATTTTTTGAACAATGCTAGGACTTTCTGAACAAGAAATGGCTAAAGATATAGCACTGATTTTTAGTTAATTACCTTGTATCCAAATTCAGATGTTTAAGGCAGAAAACTACTCTGACCAGCTTTGTTTTAACTCAGCAGGAAGCTGGGGTCTGAAGGCTCTCTGAGATAGACTGAGAACTGATATTTTGATTTTTTTTTCATTCTACCCACCATTTTCTGGGTAAATTTATTCTACAAGGCTACATTTCTGCTCATGCTGTTTGCACCAGATCCAGTTTCAATTATGGGTGGTGCATGCACTGTAAAGCAGAGCTTCCATCCTTCTTTATCTAACTCTCCATGAATGAGAGCTTGAAATGGACAGTTCTCCAGTTTTATATCAGAAATGTCATCACTCTCTCACCTTTTTCCTCCAAGACTGTAATCTTTCAAGTCAATAAGCAAACTGGTTCTAATATTGAGACTTGTGACGTTTGACTGGTCACTCATTTCTAGGCCAAATAGTTTCTTTACCCACTGTTTCCTTAGCTAGGCTGGGTTTTTTTTTTTTTTTTTTGTATGTTTTTTTAAAGATTTTATTTATTTTTAGAGAGAGGAGAAGGGAAGGAGAAATAGAGGGACAGAAACATCAATGTGTGGTTGATTCTCACATGCCCCACCAATGGGGAGTTGGCCTGCAACCTAAGCATGTGCCCTAGACTGGAATCAAACCAGCGACCCTCTAATTTGCAGGCCCGCACTCAGTCCACTGAACTACACTAGCCAGGGCTGCCAGGCTGTTTTTTTTATCATGCCAAAGGATCTTATTCTTGAGTCTATATTTACTAACCTTCTGGGTAAATTCTTCATATAGTATTTAATCAGCAGCCTTTTATAAAGTGAAAGTAAATTACAGACCATTTATCTGGGGCAATCATCTGCCACTTTTTCAGGTGAAACCAATTATAGTTCCTGAAAATGATCATTGGTCGAATGGGTCCATATAGGGTACACTTAATTTTATCACTTATTTTTCAGTTGTTCCTTCTATTACAAGTATGAATAGTGTTTCTAGAGTGGTATAGACAATTTTCTTTCTTCTGATGACTTGATAGTAGTCTGAAAAGCATGCATTTGGTAAGAGTCAGTCAGGAAATAGTGCCTCCCTACTTCTATCTGCCCAGAAAGCACTTGGTAATTACATTCTTAGGAAAATCTTTAAATCCTCCATTTAACAGGTTGCTGGGACAATGCCCTAGCAGTTTAATAGTGTTGCAGAGGGTGAAGCCAGTCAGTCTTAGGAGGCAAGAGAGCAGAGGATACTGGCTAAACTCTGCCCTTTAATGGAGTTTCACTACTATATATTCACTCAGCACTTTTGGAACTGAGATGCCCAATAAAATCACTCTGCTCCAGTTGTCTGACAGTATTAGAAATCTTTGGACTCTCTACTCAAGTAATTTGATAGGGGCATTAATCAGTTGATCAAATGAATTCATGTGTAGTTCCTCTCTAGAAGCCTCTGAATGCATGCTAGGTAGCTATGAGGAGGTAGGGATGGGGAAGACTGGCTTCAGCAATAAATTTTTGGGCCTGCTGATTTATTTCTGTGTGCTACAGATTAGTATATTTGGGTGATAGGAATGGAAGAATCAAGAACTTCGATGGAATTTAGGGAAGAGTTGTTCTTACTAATTTTTAAAAAATTTTCTTATAAGCAGATAAGAATCCTTATATCTATTCTTTTTGGATTCGATCAACTGGACATACTCAGAAATATAGGATAGAGTGGTGAATATTTTCCTGCATTGTACACCATTGTTGAGCAGCTCCTCTTGTGACAAAGTTGTACCTTGCTGTGTTAAATCAGCCTCTGACTAATGCTGATTTAGTAATGGCGTGAAGCCACAATCTTATTAGCTGTGATATGGAGGAGCCCCAAATAATTCATCCTGATGTTATGACTGATTTCTTTTATGTTGCTTACAATGGCTGATTGAGGGCAGTGAGGTACTCAAGACTGGAGTAAAGCAATCATCTTCTCTTAAAATAATTGTACCTCATGATTTAAATACATATGTACACATCTAGAGATAATTTGGAACATTAAGAATTAGTATCCGTCTCCCTAGCAAGTTTACTGGCACTCCCATAGGTTCTTTACTTTTCCCTTAAGTTCCCCCTTTTAATACTAGATTTAGAAAGGAAGAACACTGCCCTGGCTGGCGTAGCTCAGTGGATTGAGCGTGGGCTGTGAACCAGGCATCGCAGTTTCGATTCCCAGTCAGGGCACATGCCTAGGTTGTAGGCCATGTCCCCCAGCAACCACACATGGATGTTTCTCTCTCTCTCTCTCTCTCCCTCTCCCTTCCTTCTCTAAAAATAAATAAATAAAATCTTAAAAAAAAAAAGAAAGTAAAAAAAAAAGAAAGGAAGAACATAGGATTTCAAACTTCAAGAATTGCATTTGAAGGGTTTTCCCACATAAATGTTACCATAAAATTCACAAGATAAATGATAGAATTTATCATTTATCTTATTAAATTTTCTGAGGAAAGCCCCAGCTTTTTAAATCTTCTTGCCTGATTCCCCTTAGTCTAATCCAAAGTTCTTTTAGATGTGGACATGGAAACTTATGGTGCTTTTCTTGATTGTCCTAACCAGTGGTTGACTGGAGATATTGATTAAAGTTTCTCCATTATTGCATGTTGGTCATTTTCCTTCTTCTTCAATCACTTTGGTTTAAACTGCATTTTAGCTTTGTCACCTCCAGGTAATGGAGGTCCTCGCAGGAATGCAGGGTGATGACACAGAAGCTGGGACTGTGCCAGCAGACGCATTAGGTTTCTTCTCCCACCCCAAACCGATTGTCTGAAGTTTTTAAATGAGAATTTTGAAATTTGAACTGAGTTAAAAAAAACAGAGGCAAATTATTCTAGGAGAAGATAGAGAGTTCACATTTTCCTCAGTTTCCCCCATCTGTCTTTTTCAAGGAAGAGTTTGCAGGTGGCAAAGTGATGTGATAGCGCTGTTTGTAAGGAATGGGTCACGATCAAAGTCAGATTCTTTTAAGATTTAGCACTGCATTTGCATCTTATGCTTGAAAGGAAAATATAATACCTTAATGAGAGAATTAATAGAAACTTCATTTAATAAATGCCAGCATGGATTGTTAGTATTCTAGCCTAATCATATACATTAACAATTGGGTAGATAGTCCTTCTGTTACCCAAATAGGGTTTTCTTAAATTATCCTGTGAAAAATAAAAGACGAAAACAAAAATTGTCAGCTGTTACCTCTATTATTCTTTCGTACCTGAGTCTTTCTCTTATTGATAAAATCACAGAGCTGTCTGGCTATTTTTGTCCTGGTCCTCAAAATAAGAAATACTTTTTGTGGATGAAGAAGAAAGGACAAATTTATGTCTCCTTTTTGCAGAGGTCCCACAGCAAGGGAATGTTTGATTTAGGGTTAAATTAGATTGATTTCAGAAATTGTACTTGTGATCTTTGAGGACTTGACTCTTGGTGAGAATCTCTTCCCCTGTTCCCATATACCCCATTATTTTCTGTGGTGCTGAGTGGAGCCAAGCAGTTTCCAACTGTTGAAGAAAAGAAATGCTAAGACATGCACTGACGCTCGTCAATGTTCAGGAAAGATGTCAGGATAACATTTACCTTTGATTCCAACTTCAGCACTTTAAAAAATCAATTTCAATGCAATACAAATGCATACTTTGATGTGTTCAAGAGTTAATAGATTTTAGTAAAATAATCTGTGGCAAAGACATAGAAAGTGATACGTCATTCACGGAACAGAATATGTGTTGCAAAAGCACAAAACCTAAACCTTAAATCCAGAAAACCACAGATTCTCTGATAGTTTCAAAAACCTTGGAGGTTGCTTAGAAAGTATTTAATGTCATTGGTCACATGGTACTGCCCAGGTGAGGCTGTTTCATTTCTGTCATTACCTGGGTAGAAATTCTAGTAAAGTGAATATGCTTATTTCAAATATACCCATGTTCTCTTGGGCCACATCCACCACAATGAAAGTCTATATGATTTAAGCCTGCTCCATTATTCCAGAGAATCTTATTTATTCTACTTGCTTCCTTGAAAGGAAATCCATTCATCTCCACAGTGAGCTGTAAATTGGAAAAATGGCAAGTTCACAGCTTTCAGCTCTCAGTGGTGATTCATTCTGAGATACTGGAGATAGGTCTGAGATGGTTGGTTGGCAGATCCTCAATATTTAAAATGTGGTTCCCTCACTTAACTTCCTTATCTGCTACACCCAATTGTAGATTGTCTTTCTTGGCAGCACTGGCCAGCTGTTTTCTGCCCAGGAGGCTTACTCTGAACCAGGGGCTCCTGGAGACTCTTCGTAACTCAAATTCTCTCCAGCTTTGTGCCATAGGTCATAGCGGTCTCTCCTGCTGGCTAACATCAGTTACGTATCTCCAAAATAGCTGCTTCTAAGCCTTTCCTTTATGACCCCCATGGGGTCACCTTTATCCCTGGACATGCAGAACAGTTCTGGATAGCTAGATATTAGAAACCATCGTTCTTAAGGCATATCAGACCTATAAATAAAATTGTTTGTCCCAGAGTGTTTAAAAATTTTGAATTACTTTACAAGACTTAGAAGTTAGGAATTTTCATATAAAAATCATGATCTCCATTTCTTCTTCCTTGAAAAATTGAAAATCCTTGCAAAATCAGAATCTGGCATAGTTCTTATACTGCTGCCATATTCTGGTGGTGAATGAAATTTCTTCCTTAAGGTGGGTTATAATTTCTCCAGTTTGTCATGGATCACACACCCCTTAGGACTACTTCTGAGCTAATTCCACTTGTGTTAATACTTTTGATTCCTATAAGTATTCCAATCTATGAGTATGTATGACTTCTATGTAAAACTCAATCTCTGGAGGCAGTTTGTAGGGCCTCAAAGGGGACCCTGTGAACCCATTCATTGGACTTATTCTCAGTGGCGTGCAAATTGATGATGGGAGCTGTCTTTGTTCATTTGGCAGTTATAGCAGAATGCCATAAACTGAGTGTCTTATAAACAACAGAAACCTATTTGTCACATTTATGGAGGCTAGGAAGGCTAAGATCAAGGCACCAGCAGACTGTTTGATGAGGGCCTGTTTCCTCACTGATAGCCAACTTCCCTCCATATCCTCCCAGGAGCAAGGGAGCTTTCTGTGAGCCCTTGTTTGTAAGAGCACTAATTACCTGCCTCCCAAAGACTTCACCTCCTAATACCATCGCCTTGAAGGTTAGGTTTCAATGTATGAATTTTGGGGAGATGCAAACATTCAACCTGTAGCAGGAGTTTATTACTTGTTTTTTGCTTTTAGTTCATTGATCATCTATGAAATTACCTGGATGATGCCTTTAATACTACCCTACTATTCCAAAACAACTTTAATTGTTAGTAGTCAATATAAGAGGAATATAAGCAGACTTATAGGCAAATGATATATTTGTATATAATGAAGGCCAAATGTCATACAATGCTTTATGCACAAGGTTTCACAATAACTTAATCTGAAAGAGAGGATGGCAGAATTGAATCATCTTGGATTGTGGAAGTTCTCATGAGTACATGCCTTGAAATAGTCAGTATTATATTGACATAAAAAGCAAAAATTTATTTCAGCCAAACAGCATTGTCACAGTATATTAATTTTGTTAATCTGAATTGTATTTTTTGTGATTTCAATTTAGTTTAGCTTTATAGATGTTTAAGAATAGTTACAAAGAGGTTCAAAAGAAGCATATACCTAATTTCATGTCTGTACTTTTTTAAGCCACATTCTACTTTGAAATAATTTGTCATAATTTAAGAAAATAAATATTTTCATTTAAAAAGGGCCCATTTAGTGCTCCAATTTGAAAAATTTTCTTTGATGCTATGGGCTAAATTTTCTTCTTTTTGTGTTGGATCAGGATTTGGTCTGCTTGATTGAGAGGGGGTTTTATTCCATGGGTTTGGGTCTCTACCCTAGAGCACAGCCCAGGGGAAGGGAGGAGCCAGCTGCAGAATAAGCCTGAGTTAGTAGAGAAGGGCATAACAGGCCATGAGGGAAAGCCAACTGGAACTGGGTGAGGTGGCAGAAGTGATGATCAAAGCTGGGGCTACAGAGTCAAGTTCAGGATCTAGGTCATGTGAACATCAGCAAGTGAAAGCAGGGCTGCAGCATCTTGGGTAATCGTTCTGACTCTAGGTGGCATTTGAGGTTCCAGCTTTATGACTTGTAAGAAGATTACTATGTAGTCTTCTTGTTAAAAAAAAAAAGTTGAAATGGATGAATGGCAACAACAGTACTAACAGGTTTATTAGCAGCAATTCTTAAAAGAACTAATTTAAAACTCCAAAATTGCATTAATAGCCATCCCACTGTAACACCATAATGTCATCCACACAAAGGACTTTTCATCTGTCCTTATCCAGAGCTCGTATCCACTGAGCCTCCTTTCTCAAATGTGCTCTCATGCTTCTGAAGGAGGCCTGTCCTGGCTTTTCAGAGGAGGGCACAGCACACTGTCCTCAGATCAGCGATTCCTCTTTCCATCTAATTGTGAAAGCTCACCAAGATGCAGAATAATTCTGACTATCTCATAGTTGCCCAAGCCAGGTATATAAGGCTAAATTTCAATTATGTGACATATTGAAATTCATAACTTTGATATGATTACCTGATATCTATTTGAGAACAAAATATGATGGGCACTTTGATGAAATGAATGGAAAATTCTCAACTGGAATGTTGATTTGTGATATTTGACCAAGTTAGGAAAAGTTTCTATGCCACCAAGTTCTTCCCCTTATGAGGTTTTAAGAATGGGGAAGACAGAGTCCTTTAGCTTGAGCTGGTTAAACTGGAATGTGGGTCTCCAGGGATAGAAAAATCTTATTTGTTCACACAATAGTTTCAAAAGGCCCAGTTTTTGAGATCTAAAATTTGGTTTAGATAGCCAATGCAAGTGAACTGTACTCCGCGTGTAGTATCTGCAGACCTTCTCATAGTAGGTTTCTATGGAAATGTTTCAACTTATTATGAACATTCTGAGCATATGCTCTTTGTCAGATACATTAGGTACAGGAAAGGTAATGCTGAGCAAGACAGAACTGTTCTCATGGGCTAACAGTCTGATGCCAGGAGTTCTACTCAGTTCTCTCTACACATTAGCTCACTCAACCCAGCATCAACCCCAAGTCCTAGATGCTAATTAGAGTTTAGTAACTTGTCTAAGATTCTGCACTAGCAATGGTAGAGCTAAGATCAAAAGCAGGCAGCTGGACTTCAGTGGCCAAACTCTCACCTGCTACATGTGGGGTCTACCTCTGACAGTTTCCTTTGCTTTGGCTCTAAATGCAATTTAAATTGCAGAAACATACGGTCATGATAGTTAAAAGTGAACAACTGCGAAATACAAAGGAAAAGAGATTAGATTATATGAGGTAAGAATAACTAATCTGCATAGTACTTGGTAAAAAGTTTGGTGCTAAATGCTACTTTTTTGTCCTTTGTCTATAAATACCTTTATGGTTTTAATTAACTTGTCTCCAATATGTCACTTACCCGGTACTTCCACTTAACTGGAGTTCAAAGAATAGCCCTCAGTGATAGCTGGATTTGTCATTTGCTGATTCAGTGCCATGCCTGGAAGGCGATACTGATGGTGGTCACAGTTATTATAATTAATTGTGATCATTAAAAAGTGTCTAAAGATTCATGGGTGGTACAAAAATATTTACACATGGCTCAAGATCAAGTCTGGGGGTTAAAATGGCCCTGCCCCTGAAGGCACCGCACGGAGGATGATATGAAGCTACTGCTGCTGTTCAGAGACAGTCACAGGAGGGTGGACTTTTCATTTAGTCGTCTCAACCGGAGAGCAATCAACCATCATCACTGCGGGTCAGATAACAGTGTGTATGTTTATATATACTTCATATTATTAATTTTATACATTTAAAATTAAATTTCATTCTTTTTATATTTCTAATTACTTCCCAAAATAAATGTCAGAAATTGCGTGAAGATTAGACCAAGTCTTTTCCTTTTGTAGCTCAGTTTATTTTTGATTGTTTACCATAGCGAGCATCTAGGAAGACTCTTTGAGGATGTTCATCAGGCACCTATCTGGTAATTCTCATGAACATGAAGATAATTTACAGCTTCCAATCACAGCTTGCCTGTTTTAATTTGAGCCTTGGCCTGTTGGGTCTTTCTGTCAGTCTGTAAGAACACCACACGGAGGACAGGGGCTGCGATAGAGACAGTGATCATCTAGAAACCGCTACTACCTGCCGTCTGGTTCTTGCTGTTTTGTGCCACGTTTTGTAGAAGGCATGAGTAGCGAAAGGAGATGCTTACAGTGGGAGAGTTCTACAGAGAACTGCAGAAGAGAAGGGGCCTGGCGACAAAAGTCTGTTACCTCAGTACCTGATGTCAGTTGTAACTGCTCCAAATACTAGTGTCTCTATAGTCAGGGGCCCAGATTCCTGCACTTGGCAGATTTTGTATTTGGAGCCCTTCTTCCTTCTGTCAAAAGCTTCTGGGTTTTTTTTTGTTGTTTTGTTTTGTTTTTAGGTGTGAATGGATTCTTTTGGCTCTGATCTCCTTTTTCTTTCATTTGTTGCTCAGAGTTGAATACTCTTGAAGACCTTCTGTCCCCTGCTTCCAGACTCTCAACCTCTTACGCCTTTAAGCCACTCCTTGCTGCCTTCAGAGCCATAGCTGTGTAAGGCATGCGTGATGAAGACTGCCTTGCACATGGTGCCTATAGCTCATCTTTCCCAAGACTGTCGGTGTTACAGATACTGCGGCCAACCAGGCTTGGCATATTGGCATTCTCTTCTTTTTAGGGTTTCATATTTGATGAATCATAAACTTCTAACTGTAAACATGTCCTTTGTAATTTTTAAATTACAGATGTAATATATGAAATACCTGATAGATATCAACAAGTCAAATAATAAGGAACTTAAAATCAAGTTCTTTCTAACTTCCTCAGGTACCCCTAGCTCAGTTCCTCAAAACTAACCACTGGTAATAGTTTGGTGCATATTTATTTCAACCTTCTTAATAGAG
Source organism: Tonatia bakeri (assembly GCA_004024845.1). Lineage (NCBI taxonomy): Eukaryota > Metazoa > Chordata > Mammalia > Chiroptera > Phyllostomidae > Tonatia > Tonatia bakeri. Next base: position 135,531 of record PVIA01002793.1, read on the forward strand.
ACGCAAACATTTAATTTCATGTTTGTTTTTATTTTTTTTAACAGTTAAAAAAGACAGTGTAGCAAACTATTCTTCTACAGCTTGCTCTTTGATTTCAACAATATGTCTTGAAGATGACTTCATGTCTCTCTCTCATGTCTCAGTTATATAGCTGCATCATTCTTTTTAATGGAGGGAAAGTATTCCATGTTAAGGCAATATCATGATTTATTAATAAGTGTTTAAGTTTGTTCTCATTTGTTGCCATTACAAATAATAAGCTTTTATGTTCCTGTGCCAATGTTTCTGTGGGGCAGATTCCAGGAAATAAACTTTGAGGTCATGGTAGAGACAAATTAAAAAATATTCATTGATCCTACAACTTGAAATTGATACACTGAAATTGGCAATATTTCAATTATATTCCTACCAAGAGTCTATGAGAGTACCTGTTTTCCTGCATCATCACCAATATAGGCTATCATTTATCTTTTAAACTTTATCAGGATGATTGGTAACAAATTATACTTCATTAATGTTTGAATTTGCATTTCTGAACTATTAATGAGGTTGAGCTTTTCCTATTTTTACATGCCACTTGCTTTTTATTTTCTGTTAATTTACTATTCCTGGTATTTGCCTGTTTCTGTATCAGATTGTGTTTTTATTGATTATAAATAGGTTTTGTATATTATGAATAAAATCTTTCTTTGTCTGTTATATATTATATTTCTTTCCACTCTGTCACTTGTCTTTATATTTTGTTTTGTATTGTATAGAAAAGCTTTATACTTTTATTTAGTTAAATTTATCCAACTTTTGCCCTGGCTGGTGTGGCTCAGTGTATTGAGTGCTAGCATGCCACAGGGTCACCACTTTGATTCCCAGTCAGGGAGTTAAATTTATCCAACTTTTGCCCTGGCTGGTGTGGCTCAGTGTATTGAGTGCTGGCATGCCACAGGGTCACCACTTTGATTCCCAGTCAGGGCATATGCCTGCATTGTGGGCCAGGTCCCCAGTGCGGGGCACGTGAGAGGCAACCACACATTGATGTTTCTCCACCTGTCTTTCTCCCTGCCTTCCCCTCTCTAAAAGTAAATAAATGAAATATTTTTAAAAATTTATCAAACTCTGTTCTTTTTATCATTTTTTTTGCTTAATATAGAAAAATTTTCCCCATTATAAAAACATAAAATATATTCTTCTGCATATTCTGTTTTTAATACATAATCTTTATTATATTTGTTCCATTACCATTTAGTTCCCTTATATTCCCTCCGCCTCAAGAGTCACCACGCTACTGTCCATGTCCTTGAGCCCTTTTAGCAGGATCCCTCCACAACACTGGCTGTCATCTGTTCTTCATCTATGAGTTTTTGCAGTCTGGAATTTATTTTTCTGTATGATATGAAGTAGTAGCATAATTATGTTTTTCAGATATTTTCCACCCCATGTACTGAATAGTCTCTCTTCCAATTACTCAAAATACTACCTAGTCATATATAAAATGATTACATATATATATGAAATTTTTTAAATTTTGGCTTATAATTTGTAGTTTCTAATGACTACTTTTCAAATGTTTACTTACCATTTGAATATTCCTTCCTTTATGAGGTCTTTGCCCAGTTTTTAAATAGGTTCTTTATCTTTTTACTGTTGATTTGAAGGAATAATTTGTATATTCTAAATTCTTATCTATTGTCAGCTGTATGCATTGAAATATATCCTCTCACCCTACAGCTTGGCTTCTAACGCAATTTTTTAAATGAAAATAAGTTTTTTATTTAATTTTTAAGGATAGCGCAATCCTTCACTAGATACGTGACAAATCACTAAAACAGACTTGACCAGCTTTAAAACAACACTGGTAACAAATGGGATGGTAGAGAATCATGCTTATCTTTACAATCTGAGTGGCATAGACTGTGAATTTAAATTGAAAATTATCCAAATTATAAGTCATAACTCTAAGGCAGAGCCAACACTTAAGAGTCATTATTTTTAATTTTTATTAAAAATTTTTGTTGTTTTTAAACTCATATGCCTGTCCTTTGTATCTTCTCCAAGTCACGCCTATGCCTTACTGCTGCTGAATTGTACCTTGTTTGTCATCCTATTTATCTAAACAAGTGTCATAAAATCTCCTTGCTAATTAAAGGTAAATTCTTAGCTTTCTCTCTTTTTTAAACATTGCATACATTATTGTATTTTTTAATTTTAAAAAGTGATTTTTTGGATCTTTCCCACCCATTTCTCTCACTTCCCCTCTCTCTGCCCCTGGAAACCACCAAACTGTTCTCTATATCTATGAGCATGTCCATTTTCTAATAATTTTTTTTTAGATTCCACATATAAGAGAGATCATATGGTATTTGTCCTTCTCTGTCCGATTTCATCAAGCATAATGTCCTTGAGGCCCAGTCATGTCACAAATGGTGAGATTTTATTATTTTTGTGCCTGAAAAATATTTTACTGTGTGTAAAAGAAATTTAAAAAATCTTTTAAAAAAGTAAGTTCATTTAGAATATGAGATTATCTAGAAAAACTTCATGAAAGGAGAATAATATGAACAATTATATTTTTGATATATTTAAAAGCTAAATTATTTTTACAAATATCTAAAACTACAAAGGCAAATTAATGAAACATTATAGAGTTAAAAATACATATACCAATGTATATGAAACTGTAGAATATGAACAATTTCCAATCAATGGGAAAAATCTTCAGTAATTTGTATTGTTATGACTGTATATCAAGGGTGAAAAAATTAAATGACTTTTCTATATCATTAGATACACCCAAACTGAATCACAGTTGGAGGTAGTATGTGTATGTAAACAGTGAAACAAAGGCATGAAAAGACATTTAAATGTGAATTTATAAGTAATCTTGAATAGGAAAGGAATTTCTACAAGTGAGCCAGTATACAAAATTTATAAATAGAATGACTAATAACATTTGTTTTAAAATGTTTTTAAATTGTTCAGTAAAAAAAAAAATTAATTCAAAAACATTCAAAAGACACAGGACAATGTAAGAAAATATTTAAATGCTTTTAAAGATTAATTTTAATTTGTCAGCAATGTTCTCAAAAGGTAATTTCTTTATATACAAAATCTCTCACAAATTAAAGGAATATATGAAAATGAGATAATTGTAGTTCACGGAAAAGGATTTACAAAGGCCAAATAATTTTTGACCTCACAAATGATTAAAGAAATGTGCTGAGTTTACACTTTTCTCTTTTGCAATTGTCAAATAGTAATGTTATGGGAGAGGCCAGGGGCAAACAGGCCCTCACACACGGCTGCTGGAGGGCTGAGCTGCTGCTGGGAGCGCAGCCGGTGGGGTCTGTCACAATTGGGAGTGATGTGCCGGAGACCTACTTCTAGAATGTATTCTAGAGATAGAGCTTTATGATAGAGCAAGGATTTATGTTTGTTGCAGTATTGTTCATAATAGCTCAACATGGTTTAAAGATGACAGAAAAATTCTGAACTACAAAGTAGTAAATGTTATAAAGAATATGCTATATTTGATATAAACACATGCATATATGTATTTTGTGTATATATGTCTCCATTGTGTGTATTGTATTCCTTTGTATGTACATTTGCATTTACATTCATGTAATTTATAGTTTATTTTAGTTAAATAGCTACAAATAAGTATGAGTATCTACATGTTTACATGTTATAAAAGTCCTTCGATTGAGCATGAACAGTGTGGGAGTACAGACATAGCCAGCAGTGGCTGTTTCTAGGGTGGTGTTGGAGCTTTCAGTCGGATGACTCATCGTTTTATTCCTATTACTCTTTGAATTTCTCTTTATCATAAATGTATATTCATTTTTATAATTAAAAATCTAGTGAAACATTGATTCCCTTTTCATTTAGCTCAAGAATCTATTGATCTTACTTTCAACTGTAATTAAGCTTCTAATCTGCATTCATAATGATGGGTAGAATCATATCCGGGAGAAGGAGCAGAAGGAATCTTTATTACCTTCTCCACTGACCTTATTTCCTCATACATTATCTTATTCCTCAATCACTAATGACAGAAGAAACATAATTTTTATGGAGAATCTGTTAGGTGATAGGCATTCCGTTGGAGGGTTTATCTGTGTATCTAGATGAGGCCTCACTATACCCAGTGGAAACGTAATACAAACTCCATTTTATAGATGTCAAAGCTGAGGCTTTATGGTTTTAGAAATTTGCTCTAAAGTAATCACATGAGAATCTGTGTCAGACCTGGTGCTCTCTTCACCCTTTTACAATGTGTTCCTTCGAGAGTTATTTAAGTTTTCTGTTCTTCAGTCTACTCTCACCGTCCCTGTTAAGCTTTTAATTTATTCTGAATAGCAAACACAATATCAGAAAGTACTTTGAAAATAATTTGCACTACCAACTACAGTATCTCAGAGGTTGCAACTCAAATACCTTCAGGCCCTGGCAGATGAATGAAGTTGGAAGGAGGTAAACTGCCTGCCAAATAGAACACACCTGGAGCCCAACTTGGCACCGTGAGGTGCTACGCGAGACCTCTCTAGTAAACAAGTGCAGTTATAGAAGTGTATTATTTTAACATGTTTTCTTATGTTTGGAGGCCATACAGCAAGACGGTTAGGAGAGTGAAAATGAGGTCAGACAAGGATCAAAACTGTGGCTGCGTCATTTCCTAGCTGTGTATAGGCAGGTTCTTAACTTCTGTGAGGTTCAGTTTTCATCAAAACAATTTTAAGAAACTGAGTTATTTTGAAAAAAAAGTCTGTTCTTGTATTTTTATTATTTTCTTCTTAACTTCAAAATCATCTTATTATCTATTGAAACTCCTGTTAGGATAATTATTAAATAAATAAATGCAGTTAGACATAAATAGAGACCTTGTCTTTCTAATTTGCAATTGATTGTTTTGCCTAAAAATTGTTAGTGATAATCTAAAATATTATGATTATTATTTTTAACTAAGAATTTTAGTGCAGGGTAGGCTAGCTGTGATTTTCATCAAAGCAGGAATGTTTCAAATATCAAACGGTTCTTACAGCATGACTATTTCACAGAGAAAGTATTACTTTATGTTTGAGAACCATTTCCAATATGCTTCTACATGGCTATTATATTTTTTAAAAAGTGATTTATTCTCTAAAAAGTTATTAAAGAATTTTGTTGGCACCGATTACCAAAATTCTTTCATGGTGAAAGCAGTTACCTCTGAGTACTATTTACTTTATTTATATGTCATCACCGAACAGTTACTATTAAGTACCTGCTGTGTTAATAGGGCCCAGAGCACCACACCAATCTCCTGACTGTGTCTATGGCACTTCTGTGACTTCATGGGGCAGAGCTTTCTCCCACGTCCAGTACCCCCTATAGAATAACTGAGGGTAAGACCAAGGCATGATTCTTAAAATCCCCACATATTATGCCCCTCTGTCCCTTACAAGCCTTATCTGTATCTTGCATGGAGAAGTTTAATAGTTCCTTTAGTAAAACTGATAATATATTTCAGTGCTACAACTTTATATGTAAAATAAATGCAATTTTAGTTCTATTAGCACTATCCATTTGTAAAAATATAACCTGATATTGCATTTAATTATCATACAGCTATATAAACATAAAAGAATAAAACATTTTCTAAATTGTTACCTATGAAATTTATAACATGTAAATCTAAACATTATTTTGACTTTTTGTTGCCCTTTCACTTGTTTATTAGAGACTCTTTAAATGTCTAAATCAAAAATCACCCTGTTCTTTAAAGAATAATAATCAAAATTGCCATCTGGGGGTTTATTTGACAGAGGTTCAAGGACTCACTGATGCCGACCGTTGATGCTGGATCCAGTCCTGAACGCTAGCCAGGCGGTAGTGATAGGAACACTGAGAGTAAGACAGAAGCTACACCGGTTGCACTGTAATTACAGAGTGACACAGTGTCTGCATCACTTCAGAAAACAGCCCTGATGTATTTTTTTATTTTACAATATTTACATAATAAGCTGGACCTTAAGTTTTAGGTTGAAAAAAGAAAAGATAACATCTGTACTGTGAAGGGAGATAATGTTCAAAATATCATCTGTCTTCGTTGGAGTTGGGGACTATCATTTACCCATTGTTTTACTCATGACCTAGGGTTACATAGTGGCATGTGGAACAATAGAAACATACTTCAAAAGATTTTGTATGTGAACATATCCTTTTCCTTACTCTGGTCAGTGCCTGAGCTCTGCCTCCACAAACCACCATCCCTGACGCCATACTGGCTTGAGAGTTACCCCAAAATGTGAGGTGACTTGTGCATCTTGAAAACCCAAAGCATTACCCCTCCTGCTTTGGAGTTTCTGGCAGATGGTCTAGTCCATGGAACAAAACCCATGCACATGGCACAGTTATTGCAGGTTTGCTGCCAGGCTGATTATCTTCTAACAGGAAAAAATTCATTTTTGTGGACAAGCAAATAAAATATTAAATCTGTCAAATTTGTATAAAAACATTAGTTTCTAGAGATATGTAGGAAAGACACCTACCATATGACTGAGTTGAACCATATATGGGGATGTCTTCACATGTGTATGTAATGCTGTTTATCTATTCACTGTAAATAATAACAAGCACTTTCCCTGAAAGATATATAAACCAAATTAAAAAGCATTTTGAAAATAGAAAGCTCACTACCCGTAATGCCATTATAGTAACAAAGCTATCTTAGACTTTCTATAGATGTTTCTGAGGCTTGTTTATATGGCTATCCACATTTCACATCACTGTGATCATAGTTCATATATAATTAGTCATTTCTATGCTGCATTAGTAATTCATTTTCTGGAGCGTATCCCTGTGAGCCAAAGGACATGGACCAATGACTGCTGGACTCTCACTGCTAAGGTTCTCTTCTGGGAAGAGTAATAGGCAAAGGGGGGTTGGCGAGGGCAGAGGCATCCTCTATATTCTTGTCTGAGAATGGAGGAAAAGCTATCTTGTCTGTATTTTTATTTTAGAAGTGGTACATTTGCTTATTAAGTACACTTATTAAGAATTATTATATGCTAGGCATCATGTCGAATGCTGGGTGTAGCAACCCCTTCCCGTATGGAGATGCAGTCCAGTGAAACAGCAGGAGAGCATGCAACAGAAGGGGAGGTCTTCCGGGAACTCTGGGGGTACAGCAGGGGGCCTGGCTGCAAGGATCGTCCAAAAGCTCAGTGAGAAAAGCCAGCAAAAAGCTGAAGCTGAAGAAGCAGTGGGGCTAAAGTGGCAGTAGGCAGTTTAGAATGATTTTTTTGGGTGATGTTTGGAGAAGCAATTAAAAGAGCAGATGTGAAAATAAGAGAATTTTAGAGGCTACTATAGTAATAATCTCAGGTAGAAAAGATGTAACCTGGTCTAGGGCAGTTACCAATTAAACGGTCTCCCAGAATGGGAATCCAGAGAAATTATAGGAAACAAAAGGAATAAATGTTATTCATATAACACCCCCAAAACAACCAGTATAATTCTCATCAGATATGTATATATGTAAATATATATTTATGCATGTACATGTATTTATATATAGCTATCAGCATATTTATGCTTATTGCCTACATATTTTTTTTATTTTGTAGCCAACCCTAATTAAAACTGTGAAGTAGAAATTTGACTTCATCACTGTTCACCTTTTTGTTAGGGCCTTCTCTCTACTTTGGGAATACCTTTTCTGTCCCAGGAGATCAATATCTTTATTTGGGTGTCCTACCTGTCTCTGTCTGGGTTTTGCCTCTTAACTCGTTTACTTCCTGTGCCCTATTACCAGCCTCTTATACTGTAGTTTTCTAGACATGATGGTAGACGGAATAGTGGCTGTTCACATCCTAATCCCTGAAACCTGCAAATATGCTATTACCTTAATGTCGAAATGAGTTTTGCAGATGTGATGAAAGACCTTGACATAAAGGAGATTATCCTGGATTTTCTGGATTGGCTCAATATCATTACAAGCATCCTTAAAAGGCAGAAGAAGGAGGCAGAAAAGTCAGAGATGCTGTCAGAGAAGCAGAAAACAGAACTTAGAGAAAAAAACTATGCTATTGGCTAGGAAAATTTAGGAAGCTGTCGCCAGCCAAGAAATGTGGGTAACCCTACCGGCTAGACAAGAAAAGGAGATGGATCTCCCGTAGAACTTCCAGAAGGAATGTGGACCTGCCAACCCCTTGATTTTCACCCTGTGAAACCCAGTTTGGACTTTTAACTTCCAGGACTATAAAATAAGTAACTTATGTTCTACTGAGCCACTAAGCTTGTGGTAATTTGTTATGGCAGCAGTAGGAAACCAATACAGAAATCCATCTGAAAGAAGCACATAGACTTACATGGACAGACATGGACAGACAATCGACACAGCTTAACACATACTCCTTTCTTCTCTTTTTTACACCCCTAAAGAAAAACTTTCCAATGTTACAACTTCAGGAATAAGTCTTCAGGGGAGATATTTGGTGTTGGGTGTAGGCAGATGAGTGAGAGTCTGTGGTGGGAAGAACTTTCCTGGAGACCCCTACCATACTCAGGCTCCCCAGAGTCATCTTTCCTCCTCCTGGTCTCAGAGACTCACCATCTCAACTGAGCTCAGTGTAAGCTTTCCATGTGAAATCCGTCTGAGTTACACAGGATTTTAAAACTTCTTGTGCACATGTGTGTGCATGCAGTATGCGTGCATTAGTGTGTGTGTGGTGTGTGTATCTATATTTGGACAAAAGTATTGATTCAGATACTGTGGAGTTCATTTTTACATATCTAATTTCACTTATTTTTATTTTCAAAAATAACATTTTGGACTTTGTATTGGTTTAGACAATTATTTCCAACATATTGTGCACTCACGTCTTCAGTTTGTGATCTCTCCTGAAAGGAAATTTCCTGCATCTTGAGTCAACAACAGATGTTGAATGTGAGGGAGCTGAGGGTGGAAAGGGATGCCCTCGGAAAGATGAGAGGATGTTTTCTGTTGGCTGATGGAACTACGAGATTGAATACATGTTCAATGAAATGTAAGAAATAGAAGAACTAGAGGGTTACTTGACACTTGCATTGTTTTCAATCTACCAAAAACAGCGTCATCACTTTAGCCTAAGAAACATGGCTGATGTAAACACTGAGGGTCACCGATCTTCTTTATTGAGTAGGCAGGGAGGGGATAAAAGTGTCATCATTCTATTATACAGGTCCCTAGACCAAAGTGTTAGGCTTGAAGAACAAAAGAATATCAAGGATATTATTGGAACATGGAGAGAAAAATGATCTCCTAGGAGACTGGGGCTTTATAGATTCCTGATAGCCTGCTCTGACACAAGTGAGACCCATCATTCTGTGTCATAACTAGAGGATGCTCTGCTGCATTTCTCAGTGTCTGAGGATTCCTGGTGAGATTCCCGGACTCCCTCAGAACATATTACTATGATCCTCTTTTAATATTTCAAAGGATAGAAAAGTGGGCCTGGCACTACATCAGGCAGAAGGTAGTCACATCTCTGTATCAAACGATCTGGAAGTGATTACAGGGTATTGCGTTAGTATAGTTCGTCAACACAAACGATCTCATCAGACCATCCTAAAATATGAGGATACTGACAAGACAGACAGTACAAAACCCATTTTACAGTTTTGGAGGATTCTGCCTAAAAGATGTTAAATTACTTATTTCAGATCACAGATTTAGTAAGTTGTAAAGCCAGAAATGGCTGGCACCTTGGTCTGAAGCCTCCTCCAAAGCTGAATCCAGTACATCCTCCACTTGTCTTTTCTTAAAGAGGGGTCTGCTAATGCCCTGAAGCCTGAGTATCAGAGCACTTTGTAAAAAACTGATACCTGGGCTCCACCTGAGATCCTCTGGACATGGAATTGGGGACTGTGCATTTTGCATTTTAAGCAAGTCCTGCAGGAAATTCTTTTGCACATAAAAAGTCTGAGAACTTTCAACCTTCTGGAATCTCTTGTTTTTTCAAAGTGTGATTTGTGGATGAGCATTGGATCAGCATCACCTTGTGAGGCTGTTAGAACTGCAGGATCTCATGCCAAATCCCAGACTTACTGGATAAGAACCTGCATCATAAGATTCTCAGAGAGTCACAGACACATGAAAGTGTGAGAAGTGCTGAAATAACCTCTGCATTAAAAGCTAAGAAATGTCTTATCAAATTGAGGAAGATACAGTTCAGGTTTAATATATTTGACTTCTGCTCTTCCCTGAATGAAGCCCGAGTCAGCTGTTCTCATTACCATGTTTGGTGCAGGAAGGGGCATGCCCTGTGTTAGGGGACCTTCTCAGTCTGACTCGACTTATCAGACAACCTTATGGAAAATGTTGCTCCACTATCTAGACTGCTGAAGCAGGAGGCCCATCAGATATGAAAACTCTAGCTATCTTATTATCTCTGCATGCAGTCTGCTACAAAGAATGGAACCCTGAGATAATCCTGATCACCATTAATCACTGAAACTTGAGGATGGAGAATTTGAGCAAGTGGAAAATTCTGGAAAGGGGGCCTCAGGTAGGAACTGAAATTAGCACCAATAGGAGGCAGGGCCTGTATTTCCTATTCCTGGAGAACTGTTTTCAAAACCATCATAGTAGATAGAAGCCTGTCCACTGAGTTTAAAAATCTCTGAGGAAATAACCTACAATAAAATGGACAACTTCTTGTCCCTTTGGGGAGTTTAATATTTGATCCAGAAAATCCAAGTGTTTTCCACCTCAGGAAACCCTAGGATTTAGTGTTGTTTTAGTAATTAGAAGCTCATGGAGAGAGAAAACACAGCAGCTTTCCCAAGCCATTTCCAATAGATGATTCATATATGACAGGTCACCTGTGAAAAGTTGTATCAGATCACCATTAGACTTATTTGGCAGGATGTGTTTTTGGACGATGCAGAGTGAAAGGGTATGATTTAAAGGGCCAGAGAAACAAACTGTGTTCCTAGTAGTTCCTAGCAGAGGCTGGATAAATTTGGTTTCACCTAAAATATTCTGATGGAAAAGAGAAAGAAATCGACACAGAAAATAACAGGTAAACATACAGAGCAGAAAGGAATTCTGGAAAAAAAGATGAATCAAAAACATTAATTTAAATGCCTATGTTAAGTTTTTCGTTAAAAAATTTCCCTCAACTATTGGAACTCCCCAAATCCCAAGAGAACCATGTGATCATCTTTCCCAAAGGACTACTTGCTTTATATTTAATTTCAAATAACTCAGTGTTCAGAAGTCGCTTTAAATGTAATCTTAAGGAGCAAACAGAAAATGGGATGGAAGATGATGTATTAAATCTAGTTTGAGGAAAAAGAATTTCTTCTTTTAATCACCTTTTTATTGTTATTCTATTACAGTTGTCCCACTTTTCACCCTTTGCCCTCCTCCGCCTATCCCCCCTCCCACAGTCAATGGAGGAAAAAGAATTCCTGACAAAACAATCAGATTTCAGGACAGCATTAGCATAACCTTGAACAGTGAAAACAGACAGTATTACACTTTTGGAAGCTTACTTTGAAGGAATATGGAATTAGTTAATACCATCTTAGTGGTGAGAAAAGGAAGAGACTGTGTTATATTATTCATCCTAGGATCTTGAAAGGCAGCTTTTTCCCCCCTCTCAGCTGGCTCATTTTAGTGTTAATGAGCATTAAGCTCATATATCAAAGGGAGAATAATAAACCTTTAAATGTCAACCCAAAGGAGGTCTTTATTTTTCAACTTGCAGCTGTGAGGCAGGGAAGATAATTTGAGATATGAAAAACAGAAAAATTACATGAAAATGTATAAAGGGAGAACTGGAAGAGGCATGAAATTGCAGAGTATTTGAACCAGAGAGGATCTTACCTGTATATTTAGCACACACTGCTGAGGGGAGACAATACATCTTTAAAGCATTGATAGCGTGGAATTAGAAACTTGCAGTAAAAATTTGAAAATGAAGCCCCTTATATTTGTTTTTGAAGTGCAAATGTGAACATTTAGGTACTAACTTTGTCATAATCTACAAGGATGGGTGGATTGATGGTTTGGCAAGCAAGTTTTCTGTCCCGTATAGAGAACTAAATTAGGAAAGAAGGTGATTACTGCAGGGCCCTTTAGGTGCTACTTAAAGGAGTTAATTCATGTAGCTCAACTGCTGAGGCTAACAACAGTAAGTGGGCTGCAGAGTTTAGGGCAGAGTACAATACTCTTCTTCATGACAGCAAGAGCAGGTTTCTCCAAATGACAGAGTCACAATGTGCCAACAGAAAAGTAGCTTGAGTTAGAAAAAAAAATCCTTCAAACCGAGTGATTCAACAAATTCAAGAGAGAGAGAGAGAAAGTTCTGATTCAAGACTAGAACTCACCTGAGCTCTGAGAGGGGCCTGCATACAGCTGCTCCAGGCTGGTTCTGCGCATGTAATTTAGGAGAAAGTTGAAACGTATTCAAACAAATGAGCAAGTTATCTCAGAGAATTAAAGGATGTGCTGCCTTCTTTCTCCCTGACACCGAGGTTTTGCTATAGTTGCTGCTGTTGTTATTGGCATATCTCTACTACGCTTCTTTGATCTGATAACTTTTTTACTTTCTTAAAGCTCAGATGGTCTCTGACCTCAAACTACAGGACATAGAAGAGTTGAAAGGGTACAACTGGGGAGGAGATTTGCAGAGGAGCCATGTAGATAATCACTGATACCCACGTTAAGGCTGACATACATATCTGTAGGCTTTCTGGTCACCTCTGTGATGGCACTGAGGCTTCCTGAAGCTCCAGCCATCTGTCATTGGGGCTGACATTCTATCATTCGAGAGTCAGTTCTTGAAGACTTTTTTGGGTCTTGCTGTTACTCATGTGCAAGTAAAAACTTTTGAGAATGGTGATCTCCTATGTCTTTGTGAGTTCAATTTTTAGCAAAGGGTTAATGAACAATTTGGTTTATGTCACTGGTAGGAAGTAGGGGAGCCAGAAATTATTTCATAATTTAGCTTAGGGTAACTGACTCATGGATTACTACATGGATTTAATAGAAGGCGTCGAAAGAGCTATTTCCGTTTCTTTTCCTCTTTATTCTTTTCTTCATTCTCTGTCTTCTTTTCGAGGGTTTTACTGAGAAATCTGTGCTGCTCTCCTACAGAATTATCAGTCATGAAGCACGTCAGTTGTGAACCACATACAATGTCTCCATGCCGCTTTTTCCTTCTCTGTTTGCTGGCCCAGACTTTCCTGGTTTCAAAGCCCCTGTTCTCGTAGGCAGCTCAAGTGCCACACTCTTGCTAAGAGGATATCTATGGAAAATTTACTTTAGGCTGTTAAGGACTTACTGTGTGGGTCCTGCCTTATAGATAAATGTATCTTCAAAGAAGAGGAAAGAGAGAAAACAGGAAGGGGAGGGCAATGCTTAACCAAACCTGAGGAATAACTAATGAAAACCTTTCAAACATTTTAATACTTATAAGAGAGAGATAATTTGGGATTATTAGAGGCTCCCCTAACACTCTTTAGATAATTCTGTTTCTGTGTGGAGATAAAACAGCTCATATGTACAAAGTTCAAGTGTACATTACATGGAAGTAAGAACAATACTTTTTAAAATTACAGTCATATTTTCATATGAGGATACTTTTTCTTTTAACAAAACAGCAGTCTTCTAGATGGCCCATTTCATTCTCAGCTCTCAGGAGAAATTAATTTTGGGGCACAAACACAAGACTTTAAGGACAAATATATTCCCCATCTTACACAAGAATAATGCAATACAAAGCCAAATACTATGAATTTCAATTTTTTGTATTTTTTTGTGCTAAAAATGTTTTCTTTAGCCTGCTTTTATAAGGATATAATATACTTTAAAAATACTGATGGGAAAAATTATGGGAAGTTGATGTAGGATAAGAACAAGGAAAATTTGTTGGAAAATGACTTTCAGGGTTGTTTCAGAGCACAGTAATCTCTCTTTTTTTTTTAATTTAAGAAACATAAATTAGTATACTGTCAGAAAACAGCAAGGTTGAACTTAATATTTGAGGGGAATTTGATAAAGGAACCATTTATAGAAGGGTGGGTGGGGTATGTAGGAAATTTAATAAGGGATATGCAATACCAAAGGGCCAGCAAGAATTGGCAAGGAAGCACCCAGGAGGAGGAACTGCATGGGCAGTGATGGGGGCTAGGCCTGTGGCCTTCTGGAATGGAAGCAGCTAAAGCATGTTGGCTGCAGAAGAGAGTTGGAAAAACAAAAACCTTAGCCAGCGTTACTCTCTTCCCATCCAACTATTCTTCCCTAGTTTTCTTTGGCAAAAACCAAAGGGAAACCAGAATGCAAGAAAACTTGTGGACAAACCCAGTGCAGATCAGTCCTTTGGAAAACAGAGCTTGGCTAGAAAGGGTAGGGAGTGGACCCAGAGGGACAAATGAAAGACATCCAACACAATTGCTCATTGTCGTATTATCAAATTTAATTCAATCAATTTTTATACCAAAATTGTTCATTTTCTCATCTTCAAGATTAGTCTCATTTTAGCATTTCAGGCATCTATAAGGTGATGTTCTTGCTAAAATTTTAGACTACTTCTTTTGTTCTCATTTTTCCTTACAATTTCACAAAGTTTTTATTGTCTTTCCTCCAGCTAATATCAGCCATGGTGTTGGGGACAATCATGGCTGCTCTTCTTGGGTTGTGCAGCTGTTCTGTTAGAAGTTGGGAGGGCTATATTCCATGCAACATGTAATGCTTCCTCAAATTACATTTATTGAGATATTATACCAAGAGGGTAGAGTTGTTTGGTTATTAAGGAACAGAAGAAACATTAAGTCAAACTAGAATTGTATTCTTCTCACTATGCACAAATAATGAGCAATGATAGGTTCACAGCTTTCTCCTCTCCAGAATCCTGAGAGCCAAATTTTGCTCCCTCTTTCTTCCTTGAGACAGAGTGTATTTAATTGGTAAGATAAATGTTTGGTCAACTTACATCATATAATGATGAAATTGCAAGAGAATAGAAAAAGAAGAAGATACTTGCATCAGGACTGTAAATAAAGGGAAAGCTGATATAATTATAATGATACTGTCTGAAATATCTGGAATATAAAAGAACTACATAGGAGAGCAAAGAGGACTCCCAAGGACTATTATGTATTTAGAGCCTCATCATTATTTGCTTCATGCAAGTGATTAGTTTGAGTTTTTGTTAAAATTACTTCTGATTTCTAATTGTGTTCCCTCAAACTGTGCCACTAATTTGAACCAGGAGTATGTAGAGAACCAACATATAAAAATCAGTCATTTGAAAATTGTCAGTCAGGATTCTAGACCTTACTTGGGCTCATGGCCGTACTTCCAAGTCAGGCCATCTCCCTATAGTAGAAGTTAGATTATTTTCCCTGATTGCCAAATTGTTGGAATAATTATAGAAGGAGGGTGTTCATAGAAAAGGATATCATGCTTGAATTGATGGTAGTGAGAATAATTAAAGAATATCATAAAGACCACACTGGTATTAATTACAAAAATTTGAAACAACCAAACATATGAGAATTCACTAAATTAAGAAAGATATGACTCAGGAATTAGCCAGTTTGGAGTGAGAGAATAGACACTATTCTTTGAAGAAGCTGGCAGGTCCAGCACTAAAGTATTGTATGGACTCAGTCACCAAGCCTGAGGTCCCTGGGGAGACTGACTCACTGCCCAGAATGATTATATGGTAGGGTGGCTCATTACTCATAATCAGATGTCACAACTATTAGTAACTATTTGTGAACAAGGGAATATTGTTCTGTCTTTGTGTCCAAATTAAAAGAATTAGTATGGCATGCCATCTTCCAAGAGACAGTATGAAAAGTAAATATTCTAAAGCATCTGAATCAACTTTATATGGAAGCAATTTGCAGAGATTAGTAAGAATCGAACTGCTACTGTACTCAGCCTGAAAATTCCATCTGTAGGTGAACTCAACTGAACTAAGACAGAAAAAGAGTTAAACTTATTAACTCCCAAGGAATAGAATGAACTTCAAGTCTGAAATGCTAGAGCAAAATGTGAGAAGCCAGAGTCACCCATGTATTCCTCTGTTCCTTGAAAATTGACGTTTGAACTGAAATCCTATTGGGTGGGTTTAATAAGGAGGTCCACTACTCTTAATTGTAGGATGCTCCTCAGCCAGGCTCACGGAAATTAGACCTACTAACATGCTGCTGGTAGGTCATGAACAACATTACTGTGACTTGTGACATATGTAGAATATCTTGTGGCTAAATACTCCCATACAATCTCCTTTCCTCATAATGGAGGCAAAGCCTTGGAGAGGGAAGTATTAAATGCTAGAGCCTCATGTTTGTTTCCTGGGAAGTCACCCATGTTCCATCTGGGCAAAAGTGTGACCAAACACAAATTATTAACATGAACGTGGTCACAGATTTCTCCTCTCTTGATACTAATCCTCTTATTTTGAAATCAATTTTCCTCCTTCCTCTCCTCTCTAGTGATAATAAAAGGATTTGCAGAGAGAGGCCTGGAGGTGAAAGGCACTTTGGGAGAATTGTGGAGAAAGTTGTAGTGGAGACGCTGAAAGTGGAGAGATGGATAGAATAATAACAAATTTTAAATTAGTGTTTGTGAAGATTTTATAACTTCATTTACAGTTTTGGAAAAAATAAAATTTTATATTTTTAGGTAATTTAACATTTTACTTTGATTCAGTCATTCAAAAATATGTGGCTGGGAAGTAGGTGGGAGAGTAGGAGCAGAAGGTCAACCAAGTACTGCGTCTCAAGGAATTCAGCTTGCAGGTGCTTCGTGCATTGTGGTTTCTTCCGGTTTGTGGATTGTGTCTGTCCTTATCGGTGTTCTGTGACGGACCATGTAGGTTCTGGGTTTATAATATTTACAATGGAAACCAAAAATGCAGGCAATTTTTGTCTCTGGTGGCCTGGGTCTCATTTTTCTACACACTTCTCATAGATTCTGGGGCCTTGCTTATCAAACACCTGTAAATTTCTATGCCTTGTGATCTGTTCCCTCTTTCTGATCTTAAAATCTGCACACTGTGCACTTTGGGAGAAGTTTATTAATTTCTTAGGACTTCAACATTTTTGATTTGTAAAATAAGTATTCTAATCTATAAACTTTAATTATTGTGTTGTTAATGAAGATCAAGTGAGATAATGAGTGAGAAAATGTTCTGGAAATTGTAAAATGCTGTAAAAATTTAATTAATCAGGCACAGAATTGTTTACAACCTTGTAGTAAATCCTGGCTAGACCTTAGAGCATGAGCAAGTTTAGGAAGTGACAATCTCTGGGCCCCCTCCCACAGATTCTAATCTGATTAATCTGCGGTCTTGGCATTCAAATATTTTAGAAGCTCCACAGTGTTTCTACTGGGCAAACAGTGGTCACCAAATAAATCCGTGGTTTACTTCTGGGAGAGTTCATACCTTGCCCATGATGGATTTCCTTTTTGATTTTTTACATTTTAGGTTTCATCATGAGTTGTGAAATTAGAGACTTTGTCTTTTAGCTTTCAGGAAGATATTTGCTAGAATGTCTTCACTGAACTTTTGCTACCTCCCATAGGATTTTTTTAACTTTCCATTTATGAGGGCCAACCTTGCAATAGTTATAGAGGTCATAATGAAAAAATGAAAAGAGCAGGTGATCAAGGTGGATGCACACTGGGAAGGTCTAATGTGAAGTGTTTTAAGCCTCTGAACAAAGAACTACTGTAGAATCTGTGATAAGAGCTATCTTTATGACCCATAGCTTTTAGAATATTCTGGTGACACATATTCCTCCAGCAGTCTCCTTTGCTATCTTGCCCACTGTCCCCAGTAAACACAGTTCACTGTTCCCTGCTTCCTTTGGTGTATGAAGATCAAACAACCCAGCCATTGAAACAACTTGGTTGAAATTTTATCATTTTAATCATGAGTAGCTATGTATTGAAACAAGGTTAATTAACCTGAGCTTAGTTTTCTTCTGTCAGAAGTATTTGATGTAAACTACTTATGTGTAATATGTTATTAATGATTTTACATATAGATATATGCATGTATATATGTATATGCATATGTATATATGTAGAATTTGATATTTAATTTTAATCTTGACAATTGACATCAAATTTCCAGTTGCTTTTGCTAAACACCTGCATACTTTATGATTAAGTAAATTTATATTTATATATTCTTTTGATAACATATTTTCATCTTTCAAATTGCATTTTAATATGATTGATCATCTGTGTATCAATCTGATGCTGAAGACAAGTGTGAAAATTTCCAATGGCATTCAAAGCAGTTATTCTAATCATTTCCAGCTATCACCTTACCTGCATTTGTTACGCTGCTATTATCTAAAAATAATATCATAAGGATACTTTTGAAAAATAAAACTGTTAAGCATTAAAGATCCTGTTTTATTTTCATAGAAAGTAATAGAGAAGTAATTTATTCTGTATGGCAATGGCATTCATTGTACATTGAGAAGTTTAGTGTTTAAGTATTTGTGTATTGCTTTAAGATAATCTGAAATATCAAATATGAATTAACACAACTGATAAATTAGAAACAAGTATTTGCATCATGAAAATGATTTCCCATGGATGTCTGGGAAAGGCAGCTCTAAGACTGTTAAGCTCATCCATTGCTGCTGACATGGTGAAATGAAACTAGTGATTCATTTGTGAAAAAGTTTTTTGAGAAAGAAACTTGAGAACCTTACAATTAAGTATACAAATTTGTTCATATCACATTATATACCCTTTGAGAAAAAGGAAGCAGCTTAAAAATCTAACAATTGGACAACAGTAAGGTAAATGACATTACATTTACTGGATGACTAATTATAAAACTTTATAAAGGAACATTTAGGAAATCTGAAAAATTGTATACTTTAAAATGGTTAATATAGTGAATTTTATGTTATGTGTATTTTACCACAAGATAAAAATCTTATAAAATATGGAAGCAATATTTATTAGCATATAATATTAGATAAAAAGCAAAATAAATTAAAAATGCAACATTATTAGAATCATGGCAAATATGCACAGATGAAAAACAGAAAAGATATATTCAAAAATCAAAATTGTATTATTTAAAATTATAAATATTTTTTCTTTGTTTAATATTCAATATTTTAAAACATTATTTTATAAGAACACAAGCTTTAAAACTGAAAATATACTAAAATAGATTGAATATTTTACAGAATTCAGGGATGCATTTCAAATGATTCTCATCATTAGTCCTATCATCTAAACAGATGTGTACAGGAACAAAATAACTTACTTTTATTTTTGTACTACATGTTTCATGCAAATGTTACTGCAAATAGACATTTTTAGACACAAGCAGGGAAAAGAACTAGATATATTAAAGTTTGTGTGGGTGAGAGACGAGGTAGTTATTCAATATCTCATTTGGAAAACAAGACAAAAATAATCAGGCAGAGATGCTGCTGATAAACTGAGAAAGCACAGGGGCTATTTTTATTTTCTGTGGTACAGCAAGGCCCCGTCACTCTCATAGTGTTCAGTCCTCAGGAGTTCTTGATAAAACTTGAATTTATCATTTAAGCTTAAAAACTAAATAGCAAATAAACACTAACAAATATTTTGATGGAAACCTTTCTGAAATGTATTACACACTTCCATGCTTTCCTAAATGGTTTCCACAGAATTTAATCTGACCTTTTGGGTTGACTGTCATTAAGGGTTCTACACTGCTGAGCATGTATAATTCTTTTTTGTAGTTGCTCTATCGCTTCTCTTGCTATTAAATATCAGTTCTCTCACAAACAACGTGAGTTGGCCTCAATAGAACCAACTCTTACTTCCGTTTGAATTTCCTATGTTGAATTTCTATGATCAGATAGCGCCTATAATAAGCTTTTCTTTGCTTTTCATATCATGTGGTTAATAATGTAAATCATTTGGTGTCCTGAAGAGTAAAGGGATTCAGTTTTAGGAAGGTTTTGTTTTGACAGAACAGAGGCTGTATTCTTCACTCTGAATGTTCAGCTATGTTCTGGAATAGTCAGGCTTCTCGAGGTCTGGCTCCCAGATGAATGTAAAATCACAGAACTATTGTCACACAGCAATAGAGAGAGAGGGAAAAGATAGTGATAAGTAAATTATCTTTTGTCAATGTTGTCTTATGGGTAAAA
Source organism: Tonatia bakeri (assembly GCA_004024845.1). Lineage (NCBI taxonomy): Eukaryota > Metazoa > Chordata > Mammalia > Chiroptera > Phyllostomidae > Tonatia > Tonatia bakeri. The sequence continues at coordinate 155,685 of PVIA01002793.1, forward strand.
TGGAAGAAATCATCTAAAAAGGAAGCCAGGAATTGGGAGACTTCTAAATGGGCAGAGGTAGGCATATGAAATAATGAAATGTGGCAAAGAAAGGGAAGAAAAGATTTTTTTAATCATTAAAACTTTAAATATTCAATATGTATGAAGCTTTGTCCATAGCAGCTGAATGTGGGTTTTTCTAAATGTCCAACAATCCATACTAAAGGAAGGAGGAGAAAGACTAAAAGTTATTCAGTCTTTCAAAACAAACAAACAAACAAACAAACAAACAAACAAAACCTGACACTCCTGCCTTGGACAGGTGGCTTGCTTAGTTGGAACCTTGTCCCCTAGACCCAAAGGTTGTGGGTTCATTCTGGTCAGTGAATATGTCAAAGTTGTGTGTCTGATCCCCCGCCGGGGGCATGCAGAGGAAGGCAACTGAGAAAGGCATCCAATCACTATTTCTCTCCCACACTGATGTCTCTCTTTCTCCCTCTCTTTGTCTTCCTCTCTCTCTCTTCCTCCCTTCCTCTCTCTCTGAAAACAATGAAAAAATATCCTTGGTTGAAGATAAATTTTTTTAAAAAACCTGACACTCCTATTTCTTATGTCCTGAAGCCAGGATCAGAGATATGATAGAATACCTGTCCAAACTCATAAAATTTATCAGTTGCACCTACATTGGACAGAGCAAAATAGTTATGATTTTAAGACTTGGAACATGTTGTGTTCATGAATTGGAAGTCTTTGTTTTGGGAGTTCCAGAAGAAGAGGAGGGTGAGACTGGGGCATACATTATTTGAAGACAAAGTGTCTGAATAGTATGCAAATTTAGTGCAAAAACATGTCTGTATCTCAGAACTCAAAGAATAAATGCAACCACATCTAAGCATATCATAGTGCAATTGCTGAAAACTAAAGATTAAAAAAAGTCTTAAAAGCAACTAGAATAATGATAAGAATTTCACTGACGTTTTATAAGATTCTATAAATCATAAGGTAATGGAATGACATCTTTAAAACTGCATAAAAAATTACTATTGGTCTACAAGTCTATATCCAGTGAAAATATCCTTGTGAAATATAGGCCAGACTTTCAGGTTGACAAAGCTGAGAGAATGTGTTTTCAGCAGATCTGTACTACAAGCAATATTAAAGGGCATTCTTTAGACTGAAGGAAAATGGCACCAGGTCAAATTCAGGACTGCCTGAAGAAACAACCAGAAATTTGGGCCTAGAAATGAGCCAAAATAAAATATTTTTTATTTTCAAATATCTTTAAAAGACAAGGGATGGTTCAAAGAAAAATAATGACAAAATGTTATTTTGGTGTATTTGTAAAGTATGTAGAAGCAAAATTCATGAGAGCAATAGCATAAGTAAGGAAATTGCATAAATGTTGGTTTGTTATTAGGTGGTCCTTATATCATATGGAAATTAGCATTATACTAACTCAAAAAAATTAAGGATGCATATTTTAACCTCAACAAAATTTCTATAAGATAAAAATTAAAAGACCATAGTGGGTATATAATGGAATAATGAATAACATGGTTCAAATCATTAGTCAATAATTTTCAGAACTAAAGAGAGAAACAGACAAATCCATAAGTATATTTTAGACTTCTTTTAATAAGTAATCAAATAAAAAAATGAAGAAAGGCCAGAGAAGACTTGAAACCTCTATCAATCAGTTTGGCTTAATTGGCATTCATAGAGCATTAAACCCACACACAGCAGGATATACATCCTTGTGAGCATACATTAAACATTAACTAAGATTTGTCTAAATAAACTCAAAGGATTAGAAATTGGACTTTATAAAAATTTAAATCTTTCAGAAAGTAAAGTAAATAAGCAAGATGCATATTAGGAGAAAACATCTGCATTTTTTATATCTGACTAAGAACCTATACCTAAATTATATAAAAACTAATAAAATTCAGTAATAAGAAGAAAAACAACCCCCCAAACAGGCAAACATTTAAATAGACACTTCATAAAGGATGATATACCTATATCCAGTAAACACATAAAAATGCTCACCATTATTAATTGTTGGGGATGTGCAAATGACATAGCATATAGAGTGGTGTAGAATTGAAAAGACTGACAATACCAAGTATTTTTGAAGACGTGGAGCAATTGTAACTATATCATGCCAGAATGTAAAGTGGTAAAACCTGTTTGGAAATTTCTTATAAATTTAAACTCCTTCCCTGCCTCTGCAGAACCTAGCACTCCCATTTCTAATTATTTATCCAATTGAAATAAAAATATATGTTCACTAACACTTGTACAAGAATGTTCACAGAAGTTTTATTCATAAAATCCTCAAATTGGAAACAAGCCAAATAGGCACCAGCAGGAGAACGAAGAAACATGAGATACTACTCAGCAATACAATGGAACAAACTCATTATACTGATGGAGCTTCAGAGGTCATGAGGGGTAGGTGGCATGGTGGGGACTGACTTGGTCATTTTTCAGAGTAAAAATTCTGGTGTGACATAAATACCCTATATAGGCATGTGCGTTACATGGCTGTTTGCATTTGTCAAAATTAATTGAATGCACTCTAAAAATTTGTACATACCTTCATAAATAATAAAAAGAGAGATCCTTTTTGAGGCAGGAGAGGTTATAAATAAATGTAAACTTCTATGTTTCTTCTCCCTAAATATAGTTTTCTTTCTCTTGCTTCTAAGGTTACCTCAGAGACAAAATGAAAAATTCAAAACTCTTGGTTAGGGAAAATAGTTATATTTAGCAAGTCAGACAACACCTTAGAAATTCAGTATTAGTGTTGTGCTGTTTTTGAGATCCTATAGTTTTACACTGCAGAGATGGAAGTTAGAATTTATTCAGGATACTTTATGTTTCCAAAATGCCTGGTTATTGAGGAGATGCCAGTCTTTATTCTCCAACACCTGCAGAGCTTTTATAACATACTACATTTGTATTTTAAAGCACCCGGTGGGTAAGCAGAAAGGAGAAATATTTAAATCTCTGTGACTTCCCACCTATTGATTTGAAGTGTAAAAAAAATCTCCAATTAAAAAAAAACCCTATATTTTGGGGGAAGAATATTTTATAATAATTTTTGTCTTATGTTAAAGCTGTTTCCATGGAATTGTCCTATTTTTAAAATTAAATGCTGGCATTTTGAATTAACCTTCAATATCCTACGATATGAATTGATAAAACATTCCTATTAAATGGATAAAACATGGATAATTGCTCAAATTATTATTTCATTGATAATTTATTTTTGATAATTGATAAAGCGTTCCTTATTAAAACCAGGCCTGGAATCTCTGAGACGTGTCCTGGCAAGGACTCTTTTGCGGAATACAGTCTGCTGCTATTTCTGCACTGACCCCTGAGATCCATTTTTCCTTCTTCTAAAGTTTTCAGTTAAATATGGATAAAATCACTCCCCTTGATATTTTCCATACAACTAAGGTAGACTATAATTTTCAAAAAATATTTTAGGTAATCTAATAATTTAAAAAAGAAAGAAAAGATTGGAGAATGAAAGAAATAAAAACCGGTGACGAAACACAGGTTTGGAAGTCCTATTTTTGCTAGTTTGCTCCCGTGTCTCATGAGGCAGAAATTTCCCCCCAAATGGCTCATAATGTTTTTTTCTAGTATCCTCCCTATGGTATGTACTTCTCAGTCTTTGGTAGGCAAATTTGTGGTGCTCAGGGACGTAGTGAAACCAGAAAAACCTGCTATAAGTAATGGTTCTACCATTCTTTTTACAATTTTTAAATTGAGATGTACCTGTCGCATAACAGTGTGTAAGATTAAGGTATACGATGTATTGATTTGATACACTTATATATTGCAATATGATTCCCACTGTAGCACTAACCAATACCTGTATCATATCATATAATTATCATTTCTTTTTTATGGTGAGAACACTTAAGATCTAGTATCTTAGCAGCTTTGAGGTATATAATACAGTAATGGACTTCCATGTTATTATAAAAATAAAAGCCAAAATTATAAGAGTTTAAAGAAAACATTATAATAACTTTGCAAAGTAAGGTAAGCAAAGATTTATTAGACAGTACAAGGTTTCTTCCTTTGTGAAATATAGACATGGGAGGTGTTTGCATCTATCCCTTATTATATATGAAAAGATGCATTCTTATTCAAAGAATCAGCATTCTTATTGAAAAATTCACATCCTCTTCACTCTTCACTGATGCCATCTAGGAGGACCCTGCCCACAAAGGCTACAGATGTATGTGAAACAGATCTAGGCCAATTAGGGTGCCCCACTGCTCCGTCCACATTGATTTGTTCAGGAATGGGCAGGTAATGTCTAATCAGGGTAGATCCTAATAAAGAATTCCTAGAATAAGAGGTCATATATAATGACTCTTTTCTTCTTTTAGCTGAGTTGAATGGGATTTTCCCATAAACTCTGGCAGCCATTTTGCAACCCTGAGGAAAGAGCCCTTTGCAATGGATAAAATCAGATATGGATGATGTTATTTTATCTGTTTTTAGCAGGACCTGTTGTCAGACATACCCTTGTGCTATTCCATTTTTTTCTACCCCAGGCTAGTTCAAATTGGGTTTTCTATGCAACTAAAAGAATTAGCACTGATACAGGGAATATTATCTATGACACAAAATTAGTCAAATGTACTGCTTTTAGAATATGTAGAAAATATTTTGTAACAAGGGTATGTGGTGAAATGGAGAAAAGGTAGTTTAAATTCTCTGTCATTTATTATCTGTGTTATCTTTTGTTTTAAATTTTATTTGCCAAGCACTTAGACTCTGTCAGGCAATTAATTTTAGACATTTCATCAAATTTATTTCTTCAGCTATCCAGTGAAGTAGTTATTATTAACCCATTTCACAAATAAGGGACCTAGGGTTTAGAGACATTCTGTAACATTTCTCAGGTACCGTAACTGGCAAAAAGCAGAGCCAGAATTTGAACCCATAGCTTTATAGCTCCAAATACGTGCCGCTTACTATCATTTAACTTCTCTGAGTGTTATTTATGAACAATAACATTATTTCCCAGCATATGTACTTCAGTCATATTGTAAGACTAAATCATATGATTAATTTATAAAGTCATTATGTCACCTTTTCATTTATTATAGCAGATTCAAATGCAGTGATTAACAAGATTGTTTTTATCCTATGTGAATAGTTTTCACATTTGACCTATAGGAAGATGTCTATGAAAGAGTCATTGTTAATATAAATTTGTAATCTTCTACATTTGTTATACTGAACTTTTATTTTTGACCCTCCTGTCTGAAGATCCTCTCCCTATTCATCTGAAGAACACAAAAGCTTAACTAGTTTTTAAAAATACATTAGCTTTCATGGCCCCCATTTGTCAACCAAAGCCTCAGGAATGAGGCAGGGTGGGAAGAGAATGGAGATTCCTACTCAGGGATTTTAGAGAAAAAGATAAAGTAGAAAAGACACAGAGTTCTGTGATTAAAAGAGGGACTAGCTATTATTCTCAACCTTGGCTACACAATAGAATTACAAATGCGTCTTTAAAAAATACTCACACTTGGGTCTTGCTCTGGACCAGTGAAATCAGATTTCATTGCTAATAAGTTTTTACTTAAAGTTTCACAGGTGATTCCAGTGTGCAGGCAGGATTGAAAGCCATTGGAATAAAGGATGAAAAGTGGTACATTTCTTTAAGCTTGTATAATTATAGTAATTTTATTTTGTTTCAGTTTTTTAATTCACCTGTTAATTCATTACTCACTAATTTGTGCATTTATTTAGTCATTCATCCTTTCATTTATTTGGTTATTCAATTACCCGAGTAGTACTAATTCACTCAGCCACCCATTTATTTGCTTTTTCATTCATCCACTGATTTAGAACCAGTCACATAGTCAATACACAAACATCTAAGTGCCTAAGCTCTTGCTTCTGGAGATACAGACGTGAACATGACAAAGAAGGTCATTATCTTTCAAAGCTACAGTTGGTTTTGGCAGTGTTCCTTGCAGTGTGTGCTGAGAAATATTACTTCTTTGTCTTATTAATAGGAATTATAGGAAACACTGGTTTATGGGCCAATTTTGAAGTTATGAGAACTTTCCCTTTAATATCATTTGCATGGAATGGTCGTATCTCTGCGTCTCTGACACACTTAAGGACACTGGAAATTTTAAATTTAAATTTGCTGAAGTGAGAGGCTGACTGAGGAAAATAAATAAATAGTATGTAATTACCACTTCCCTCCCACCTTATACCAAATAAAGTTGGTTTAATATCTTTAGCTGAAAGATGCAGAAAATGACTATAATTAACTTTGGTTCAGTTCTTAGCCCTTTTTCTACTTCTGGATAATTCTGATTCTCATAAAAAGGCTCAGTTATGTATCTTTTAATCCATTCAACTAAAAGTTCTGTAACCTCCTACCTTATCAAATTGCACCAAATTTTGGGTTGATTTTCTTTGTTTTAAATGCTTTTTCTCCCTTTCTCCCCCTGAAGGGGAAGGGTTGTCAGGGAACATGTATAAAGGTCCCATGGACAAAGCCAAAGAGGGGAAGGAGTGAGGGCGGGGCAGGGGAAAGTGGTGGCAGGAAAATGGAGACAACTGTACTGGAACAACAATTTTAAAAAAAGGAAAATAAATAAAAAATAAAATCTGCTTTTTCATTTGTACTGATGCGCTCAGCCTTAATATAGTTCATGTTACTGAGTCAATGCTTGCAGTTTATTTTTGAGTGAGAACAGGATGTAAGAACGACTTGTTCTTGGACATCGGTACCAATTTTATCTTTTTCACTTGCCAAATCTCAGGATTATTAAAGAAGTTTTAATTTTGGGGTACGGTATACAGTTTAAAGTGATACTTGTATTTAATGTAAAAAGAAGTATTTGTCAGATTTCATCACAAATCAACAATGTCCAAACTGCATCAATTTTATACATTCTTCAATTTTTACACCTCCATGGTTTCACCTCCAATTTCTCCCCAAAATGAGTTGCTAGGGATGTCCATCAGAGCTGCTACAGTCAGGACAGCCTGAGCTCTTCAGAATTCTTCTGATTTATCCTGCCTTCATAAAATTATTAATCTTTTAAGTATTTTAAAAATCATTGTAATGTAATTATACTACAAACACATTACTTTTCCCCAAAAGACACAAAAGGGTATAAAAATGAAACTATATCACCTTTGTTTACCTGTTAACCAGCCTTGTTTCTCAAGTACCATATTTTGTCATGTATAATGCACAATATTTTGCTCAAATTTTTTAAGGAAAAATAAGGGTGTGCATTACACATGGATAGTACTAATTCTGTATCTATATAAAAGTGGTCTTTTTTGCTTCAGTTTCCTAGTTTGTAAAATGGTATAAAGGTATTAGGACAATAACATTAAAATGACTGAGAAGTATTTTAAATACCAATTGAGATAATGTATTTAATTGCTTTGTAAATAATAAAACACATCATAATAAATAAGCCAGCATTACCATAGTATTCCACTTCTGAAATGATTTACATCTCTTTTCTCTGGAATTAAGAAGTCTAGATCTACTTAGGTTTGGGATCTCAATCAGGCCACTGAACAGGCAGTCCTTGAGAAGTTTTTCACCTCATTACAAAGCCTGAATACAACTCAGTTGATATTCAAATGATGTCTTTAAGGTTGGATATCTGTGGGTGGGCTTAGTTTTGGGCATACAAGGTGTAAAATACTACCATTCTGTAATTTGCCTCCAATGGCAAATTCTTCTGTTTTTACCTTCATTCACTGTAAGAATTCTTCATCAGACTTTCCTTAATCAAACAGCCTCTTTAAAAATAAATATCAATTATGCTATTACAGTTGTCCCAGTTTTTCTCCCCTTTATTCCCTTTCACCCTGCATCCCACCTCCCATCACCATTCCCCCACCTTAGTTCATGTTCATGGGTCGTATATATAAATTCTTTGGCTTCTACATTTACTATAGTATTCTTAATCTCCCCCTGTATATTTTGTACCTGCTCTTTATGCTGCTTGTTCCCTGTACCTTTTACCCCATTTTCCCTCCTCCCCTTCCACACTGATAACCCTCCATGTGATCTCCATTTCTGTGAGTCTGTTCCTGTTTTAGTTGTTTGCTTAGCATTTTGTTTTAGTTTTGGTTCAGTCAAGGATAGTTGCAAGTTTATTGTCTTTTTCCTATTTATGGTTTTGTTCTTCGCCTTCTTATTAGATAATCCCTTTAACATTTTATATAATAAGGACTTGGTGATGATGAACTCCTTTAACTTGACCTTATCTGGGAAGCACTTTATCTGCCCTTCCATTCTAAATGATAACTTTTCTGGATAGAGTAATCTTGGATGTAGGTCCTTGCCTTTCATGACTTGGAATACTTCTTTCCGGCCGCTTCTTTCCTGCAGGGTTTCTTTTGAGAAATCAGCTGATAGCCTTATGGGAACTCCTTTGTAGGTTACTATCTCCTTTTCTCTTGCTGCTTTTAAGATTCTCTTCTTATCTTTAATCTTGGGCAATGTAATTGTGATGTGCCTTGGTGTGTACTTCCTTGGGTTCAATTTCTTTGGGACTCTTTGAGCTTCCTGGACTTCCTGGAAGTCTATTTCCCTTGCCAGACTGGGGAAGTTCTCCATTATTTTTTTCTGTATAAGTTTTCAATTTCTTGCTCTTTCTCTTCTCTTTCTGGTACCCCTATGATTTGGATGTTGGGATGTTTGAAGTTGTCCCAGAGGTTCCTAAGCCTCCCTTCATTTTTTTGAATTCTTGTTTCTTCATTCTGTTCTGGTTGAATGTTTATTTCTTTTTTCTGGTTCAAATCATTGATTTGAGTCCTGGTTTCCTTCCCTTCACTGTTGGTTCCCTGTACATTTTCCTTTATTTCACTTTGTATAGACTTCACTTCTTTGTCTATTCTGAGACCATACTTATAGGAGACTGTTCTGTGTGGTGTGGGCCCAGCTTTCACTCAGAGATGCACAGGACCTATGCCCATGGATAGGTTCTCCCATGGGGAATCAGGCCTTCAATGTACCTAGGTCACTATAAGTCTTGCTTTTTGTTAAAACTCCCTCACCCTGAATTGAGGACATTTACTACAAAGCAACTTCCTAAAATCCATGCTAAACCTTCCAAGGATGAGTGTAACCGGTTCAGCCACTTTTGCCTTTTCATTTGCAAATATCCCTCTTCTGTGATGTGATTAGCAGCTTTGGCTCCTTTGTTTTCTGTACAAGGTAACCACTTAAAGTGAACCTGTGCATAGTAAATGAGGACCATCATGTAATGGGTGGAGAAACCCAATAAAGGACTGTCATGGAGGAGGCCGTGGCTTTTGCTCCCCTTGAGAGAAAAGCCATGCTGTCTGTTTTTCTCCACCAAACTCGGTAGTCTGTATGAATGTCTCATTTCATCCATAATGATGCAGACACTGGTGTCTGCATCACACACTCAACCATTTCTGTGAGCGTCCTAATTACCAGTGTTTTGAACTGTGCATCTGATAGGTTGGCTATCTCTTCATTGCTTAGTTCTCTTTTTGGAGCTTTGATCTGTTCATTTTTGGGGCCATATTTTTTTGTGTTGTTGTGCCTTTTACATCATAAGGGGCTGAGCTGTAGGTATTTACCAGGGTGGGGCAACCCATGTCACTGCATTGTGGTGCTGTATGTGGCGGAGGGGTCTGAGAGGGTACAGTGCCACTTGCTGGGCTCTTGGCAGGCTTACAGTCACTTCCACCTTACATGCAAGCAAATTGGTCCATTCTGGTGCTGATTCCCGGGTGGGTGGGTTTTTGCATGTTCTAGGACCCTGTGGATCTCTCCAAGGAACTCTCCTATGAGGTTGGGAGTTTCTCTCACTGCCACAATCCCCATAGGTTTTACAGCCAGAGGTTTTGAGGCTTTATTTCCCTGCACTAGAACTCTGGGTTGCACAATCTATCTCACTCCCCACTTGTTCTTCTGGTTCACCCACATGCAAATGTGGGACTGCCCAGTCTGCCAGCTGCTGCCTTGCCATGAGTCCTCTGTGCCCTGGCTGCCCATCTCCACCCCTCTTACCAGTCTGGGTGAATGTTTCTTCTTTAACTCCTTGGTTGTCAGACTTCCATGCAGTTCAATTTTCTGGCAGTTCTGGTTGTTTTTTGTTTTTAAATTTATTGTTGTTTGCTTTCTTCTGGTTGTGCAAGGAGGCAAAGTATATTTAGATATGCCTCCATCTTGGCCTGAAGTCCCAATCAAACAGCCTCTTGTTTTAGATAACTTTCTCTTAGTGATAATGTAATCACTGTTAAAATGTTCTGTTCTCTATATAAATGTTTTTAATTCTTTATTTATACTTATTCATTAAAAGTGCAACTCTAGAAATCAATGACAATATCCATATGCAAAATAATACCCTAGAATAAATGCTAAAATTCCTTTATAATAAAAAACACAAATATCTAAATATAAATAAAATGTGAATTAAAAAATTAAAATCAAAGATTTTTTCCTGAATGTTTGGGCCAAAAATGTGAATGTGCAATTAGTCCTGGCAAAATATAGTATTTCTTCCAGAAATTTACACCTAGATAACATTGTAGCCTGAGTTCCCCCAAAAGGGAGAAAGGAAGAGAGAATTTATTTTACAGCCCCTACCTTCAATTGATAAAAATTTTACCCCCAATTCTTAATTTCCCCAAATTTCCAGGTTGAATATGAGGAGTGTTGGACAGTGTCTCTTGGGGAAGACTCAAGGTGGGGTGTGAGAGACACTTGGTATGGAGATGAGGTAAAAATGCACTGTCAAATTAAGCCCCAGCATTCTTGAGTGAAGCTTTCCCCTCTGACAAGCCATCACCAGAAAAAGTGACAGTTGAGGCTGAGAGTCTGAGCTGGTGTTTAATGTACTTTGTATGTATTGATGCATGTCCGTATACATGTGAGTGTGATCTTGACTTTATATACTGAAAGATTACCAATTTTGAATTCATGGTTTATGGCATTATTTTTAATAATTTTTGGCAGATTACATATTTCTCGCTTCACAAATATTCCCAACTATCATCCACATTGCTTGACACAAAAATTATAGCCAAGCTTAAGAAAGTTACTCATGTCCAAATAATTTCAAAAGCAAAAGTATAAAAAAATCTCTCAAATACTTTTTATAGCAAAAATTATATTTATTATGGCATGCAGATCTATTTTAATGAAATTGTTTTAGTTTGAGTGATGTCTCCATACAGAAGAACCTTAGATTCAGTGAGGATCTTAAAATGGCCTTGTGCTTACAGGGCCAGTTTTGAACCCTAAAATTAATACACATTTTCTCTGGGTCTTATCTCTGTTTGAAGATTCTCCTTTTAAAGGACTCAGATACAATTTTAGAAGAAGGAGGCTATTGGCTGGAAGTTAAGGGCATAGCCTACCTGCACACACACATACATATTGATACAAAGAACCTTAGAATATATCTCAGGAATAAATAGCAAAAAGTTCTGATATACTCAAAGTATCAGTGAAAGAATGAGAAAAATAGACCCAATGACCCCAAGGAAACCTATATGACTTGAGATAATTTTCATTTCCTTGAACTGAAAGATGCAGTGGGAAATTGGGATGTCTGCAGTCTCAATTTAGAAATGCCGTGTTGGTTGGTGTAGGTCACTCTGTCAAAACTACAGAGAACATTGTTCATCTAAAGAGAATTGCTGTATTGGATTGGAATAGAAGTTAGGCTCCCAGGGAGGGTTTAATTCAGGATTCTCTCACTTGAACCAGACTTGGTAGTTCAGCAGTTTTCCTGAATTGTCTCTGAAGCTGATGGAAGCTAATTAAAGTGAAGGACTTTTACTTATTGATTACTTTTACTCCAGCACTTCCCCTTGAGAGTCAAAACTATGGATAATTTTTTTTATAAACCAATGATATCTGCACTAAAAGGGAGCTCTCATAAATATGCCAAAATTTTAGATGGTTTTCAGAGTTTTTTTGCCTTAAAAATGTGAATCCTTTATGCTCTAGCTAGCACTTTGAATTTCAGATGAAACCACTTGTCATATTGTAAAAGTGTAATTATCTGAAATATTTTGATAACAAATGTTTCTAGAGTCTTCTTTTTTCTTTAAATGCAATGTTCATTTCTCATTGCCTCCTACACATGAGAAACACTGTCTGAATGACTAAGCCTGCTGTGTGCATAGCGAGTATATGGAACATGTGGACAGGAATAAGGATTCGTGATTAACATAAGGTAGGTTTGTGTGAGACACCATACTTGCAAACAGCCTGAAGAATAGACTTTCTCTAGATTTCCAATTTAATTACAATCAGTGGGAACGTTAAGAAGCAGTGACTTCACCTCCACCAATGCTTGCTGTGCTCATTCTTTTCAAGCTGCCTCCTGTACTAAACTTTAAAAAATTGCTTTGAGAAAAATAAGTTGCTTTATACTTTACTAATGACTATAATAAATAATATTTGTTTCAAATCAGAATGATTAGAAATGGGAAAAAGCAAGGAAAAGTATGCAATCTACAACACCCAGAACCTGTTTTATTTGGGTTAAGAATTGACAATAATTCTTATTCTACTGTTATTTTCTTAGCAAGTTTAATGAATGTCAGCATTGGTTTTCAGTTTTAGGGATAGCAGTAAGTTTTTTTTTTTAAGATTTTATTTATTTATTTTAGAGAGATGGGGATTGGAGGGAGAAAGAGAGGAAGTGAAACATCAGTGTGTGGTTGCCTTTAGCACACCCCCTACTGGGGATCTGCCCTGCAACTCAGGCATGTGCCCTGACTGGGAATCAAACCGGCGATACTTTGGTTCACAAGCCTGCACTCAATTCACTGGGGATAGCAGTAAGTTTTAAAAGTATTTATTTGACACTGATTACAATTAAGACATTGAGATAACAATTAATTAATGCAACCTAATTATTTACTATCCTTAACTTTCAAGAAAACTCCCAATACTAGGAAGACTGCTGCTTGAATGTAAACTGATCCAACCCATTTAGAAAGCAATTTGTTACTATCAGTCAGAAGCTGCCTGCATGCCTATGTTCTTTATTCAGTAATTGTACTTTTAGGATTATAACCTGAGGAAAAACTTATAGTAGTCCAAATAATGCACAGTGTAGACATTTATGTATAATAATATTAGTAATAGCTGACCATTCAAAAGCACTTATACAATCGAAACTGTGATAAATGTCTTAAATTATTAACCTATATAATTGTTCTCAACACAATTCTGTAAGATGTTTACTATTATTGCCTCTGTCTTATTGGTAATAAAACAGGCTCAGTAAAGTTAATTAACTAATGATTACACTGCTAATAATTGGTGAAACTAGGACTAAAACCTAGGTATATAGAATTCAGCATTGCTAGTTTTCTTCCCATTTTGAAAATTTCAAGTCTAGAGAACAGTTGATAGCAGTTGATAGCTTAATTCAAAAATATTATCTAACACACCCTCTGTATTTAATCCCACCCACTCTCCCCCATTTTTTAATCCTCATCTGAGGATATGTTTATTAATTTTAGAGAGAGAGGAAGGGAGAGAGAGAAACATTAATGGTGGAGAAAGAGATTGGACCCAAAGCCTTTTGGTGTATGGGATGATGCTCCAACACACTGAGCCACTGGGCCAGGGCCCCTCCCCCACTTTTAATACTAAGATTAGTAATTTCAACTTCTCTGCTATACTGACATTTTTTTGTGTGCTTTGTACAATAGTAAAAAAAGGGGGATGATTATTTAATAAAAAAGGTTAAAGAAATTGCTGTATAGCCATGTAATGAATTATTATACTTAAAAAGGAATTTCGGAAGGAATTTAATGACATAGGATGGGCAATTCTTATGATATAATGTTAGGTGAAAACATTGGCTATAGAATTATAGTTGAACTCATTTATACATTTGTTCTGTTCATAATCCTGGGTTTGATGTTTGTAGATTCAGCACACTTGGTGCTAGCTACAAAGAGGAATTAGATATGATCTCTCTCATTTAGAATTTTTAGTTGGGAAGGGTGGACAAATCTTAAATAGATGCTTAGAATAAGATGCAGTAAATAAGTGAGGGAATATGGATATCCTGCAAGAGGAAGCTAGTCTAGTCAGGGTGAAGGAGACAGAGAAGCTCCCCAGAGGAAGTGCGATTTTTACAAGTGTCTGTTTGTGTTACAGTCTTTCCTATAAGTCAGCTGGGCGACTGCTTGGCCAGCTGCCTGTTGAGCAACCTGGCACCAAGGAATAGACAAGAGTCACACACAATGACTAGGCTATTCACTCAGCTTTTATTGAACGCAGGTTCACTCAAAGTAGAGCATCAACATACATTAATATTCTACTAACACTCTAACAATCTAAGAGAATTATAACACACGCATGCAGCAATCAATGGGGGATAACGAACCCAAGTCCCAGAGTCTCAGTCTGCAGGTTTAGGAGAGAGGATGGTGGGCAAGAGAGTAATCAGTGTCTTTTAAGGAAGGACCTCAGGAGCCAGATAGGCAGCAGGGCAGGTGAAGTCCTCAGTCCAGCAGGGCAGAGCCTCCGGCGGCTGATGCTGAGGGAGATCAGCGTGGCAGGAGCAGCACTCTGGTGTGGGGCTCGGCTGTATCAGCAGTGGTCTGGAGCCTGCTCAGTTACACCTTGAAAGTGGTGTACTCCACCATTCTGAGTCTCTTCGATAAATGTCTTGGCACCCCTGCTGTCAGATGTGGAATTTACACAGGAGCTTATGGGTGGTACATGGCTGTTCTGCTTGACACCCCTGCTGGCAAGTATGGAATCTCCCCAGCAGCCTAACTATGGATGGTCCCTCTCTGCAGACATGGCTACTCTGACAATGTGTGCAGATATCTTAAGTATGTTGCCTTGTCAGATGTGTGCTCTGACCACATAGGCAGATATGTCTCCTTGCCTGATGTGTTTACTCTGACTTAGGTAATTTTCCTCTTGAACTAAAGTGTCATGGCTGACTCACAGACATTTTAGTTGACATAAGTGACCCACTTTGTTTTATACACTTTATGCTATCTTAATTGGACCAATGTCATTTTATTGGTCCTGCTCTCCACAGTGATGTTCATTTTTTAAAAAGTATGGAAATTATATGCAAGAATGAGCTTAATATCCAATGTGTTAGACATTATTTTTAGGGGGTCAAATTATGGGTTCTTCTTATTCGTTATGATTTATTTTGTTTTCCAAGTTTTAAACAATAGATATATACATTCCTTCCTAAACAGAACAAGTAATTTGTTGAATGTATATTAAAAATTAATTATTTAGGATTAACCTAATGCCCATGGTGAGTTGGTTTGTTGCAGAACACTGAGATAAAACTTCCCTTGGTTTAATAAAAAGATACTTTTAATAATAAAAATAGTAGCTATTAAATTTTACCACTTTCTCTAATTGTTCAATAATAGTGTTTAGTTAATTATGTTGTACTGACAGCATCTCTCCGATTATATGCCCATTTTTTTAATCCTCACCCAAGGATATGTTTATTGATTTTAGAGAGAGACAAAGGGAAAGAGAGAAAGAGAAGCATTGATTGGCTTGGTTGCCTCTCATACATGCCCCCACCAGGCATGGAACCCACAACCTAGGTACATGCCCTGACCGAGATCAAACCCACAACCTTTTGGTGCATCGGACAACACTCCAACCAACTGAACCACCTTGCCAGACTAAATGTTCATTTTATTATCCAATCTGTCAAATAGTTAATAATACAGAAATAAATTATCCCACATAATAATGGGGCTTAAATTAGATGCTTTATAATCCTATATGGCCATTCCTCCTATAACCACAGGGACAGT
The DNA here is from genome assembly GCA_004024845.1 of Tonatia bakeri. NCBI lineage: Eukaryota > Metazoa > Chordata > Mammalia > Chiroptera > Phyllostomidae > Tonatia > Tonatia bakeri. Next base: position 171,507 of record PVIA01002793.1, read on the forward strand.
GCATGTACTGGCAGTCCACTAAGTAGTCTAACAAGAGCAAAATCATTCATCACTTATATTTAACAAATATTGTGATGGCAAATGCTCTGTAATTTTAAGGAAACTTTCATGGAATTATGACATGTTAGACTATAAAGTGCATTGATTTTTTACTTGCTTTCAGTATTGGTTCTCTTTATTTAGGCTTTCTTTCATATTTCCCTTGGCATATGGGTACAGTTATTTTGCATAGCTGTTAAAATAGTACAAATACCTCACGTTTAAAATACAGCCCATATTGTTACGGGAGGTTGATGTGCAAAGAACGGAGTGACCTGGGTGTTGTGAAGTCAAACACGCCAAAGGCCAATTCAGACCTCAAGCGAGAAAGCCAGGGTCAACATGAAGATGAGGCGTTCACGCTGCTGTCAACCTGGAGGCAAATAAAGCAGTTGATGGAGGGAGGAAGAAACCTGTAACTTTAACAGATCACCCCAGTCACTTTCCCACCTGCAGGGAGCCTGACTCCTCCCATTTCATTGTAATGTGTTTATCTGATCAAGTCAAATGGCTTCTTTAAAGATAATTTAATTCCTTTTAATTAAGGAAGTATATTTTAATAGCTAGCACCTTGATACATGTGGTGTTCACAACTCCGAATATATTGAACACCATTGCTCATTAGTAACTCTTTAAAAAGTCATTTAGTGCAGACAGTATCTTGTGCCTAGCCAATGCAAACCTATAATTCAGACTCAACATAATTGCAATATTATTCAAAAACACAAAGACAAATGTTATTAACATACAAAAGTGTTAAGCTTATGTGTATAAGATCACTGGGAACATTGACTGGAATATATCTTTTAAATGGCAGTAGACAACATTCACCATTTTAATTTTTCTTGTTTTATTAGGGATGTATGCACTGGTAAGAACCTATCATTATCTAGAAGCTAAGAAATCAGTGTTTCATTACTTCTGCCCCTGCAAATGGCTTTAGATTTAAACATTTATGTTATTGATGAAAACAGAGGTCTAAATTAAATTCAGTGACATATTCTCTTTGCTGAGGCATTGTCTCACCCAGACTGGTTAAAGTGAAAAAGGAATGATTTGATCTCATTACCTTGCTCCTGCTGGCGGCTGGTGGTTGTCACAGATGGTGTGTGTTTTCATCACAGAGCTGTGCAACCAGAGACCCTGAACCAGTGGGCCCGTCCAGCAGCCAGGTGGTCATTTCTGGTAATTAGTGCCTTGGGGGAAGTTCAGCCAGGTAACAGTATAGTAGCCTGGTAAGCCTGCCAAGGAAGCAGCCCTTTCCAAAACAATAATTTTTTTTACCCTTTTCCTGTCAGTCATATAGTATAGTATACAAGAGATTTGTTTTCTAACAGAGGAACCAATTAGAAGGTGAGCATTCAGTGTAGTTTTTCCTATTGATCTTGCTGACAAAACCCAGGAATTCTTTATCTGGAATGTTCAATTTTATTCATCACTTACCATTGTCTGAATGTTCCTGGGAATGGCTTATTTTTAAGTGCCTAATTCGTGCTATATTACACAGTTTATCAGGACTAATCATTGGTATGCTGTGAAAAGGAGTATTTTCTTAGTACTTAACAGACATTAACAGCTTCTTTAGTTGCAAAGAGTTCATTGTATCTGGAACACTTTTTAAAAGGAAAAACTGTAGTAACTGTTATTTCTGAACACCAGTTTCTGAATATATTCCTGAATATATTTCTGACATATAATCTGAATTGTCTGTCAGCTGCTGGAAGGGCTATGAGAGGTGATTGAGGTGAATTAGGCATTGTGAAGGCTGTAAGCCAGACCTTTCAGAATGAACCACCTATGACAATGACTACCATTTATTGATGGCTTATTGTGGGTCAGACTCCTAGCAGATGTTTTCTTACCTCATCTTTATAGCAAACCAACACAATAGGCATTATTATCCTTAATTTTTCAGAGAATAAAATGGATCCTTAAAGAGGTTAAATAATTTGTACAAATTCACAAAACAAGGTATGGACTGGGACTAAAATTGAAGTCTTCTCGCCATAATTTGTTTTTTCCTCTACACTATTTACCCAAATGCTTTAGGATATAAGAGAATCATAAGGAGGGCTTGTTGAGATACATTTCTGAACCTCACTTCAGAGCTACTTCTGTAGGGCTGGACCGCGCCCTGAAGATTTGCATTTCTGACTTGGTACACCTGGGTGATGCTGACGTTGCTCACCTGGGAACCACACTGAGGTCCGGTGTTGTGTGCCGTGCTGCCTCCTAAGAAGTAAGTTGAATTTAGGGAAGTGGGCTAATGGATGCCAAAGTCTGGATAACATTAAACTCTAAAGAGCTTTAGTTATAATTAATATTATTAATAACTTATGTGGGGCTATTTTCTTTTTAATATTGTTAACAATGAAATGTTTTGGCTTATGGAATAACAGTCCAAGTATACAAGTATTAATCTCCACTAAACATGTGTGAAATATGAAAGGAGAAGCTGATGTGGGAAGTAAAATGATCAATTAGAAATGATACTTGTCTTTTAAGAACTTGGAAAGTCTCAAGGAGAGGTATATTTACAAACTAGTAGGCAGAACACAGAAATATAGCAGTGGTAAAAAAATCGGTATGGGACCAACATAAACACCAAACTGGGAAATATTAATTGAAACAGAATGTTACTTTCAGTCCCTGGCTGGTGTAGCTCAGTGGATTGAGCACAGGCCTGTGAACCAAAGGGTCACTGGTTCAGTTCCCAGTCAGAGCACATGCCTGGGTTGCAGGCCAGGTTCCCAGTGTGGGGCATGGGTGAGGCAACCACATATAGATGTTTCTCTCCCTGTATTTCTCCCTCCCTTCCCCTCTCTCTAAAAATAAATAAATAAAATCTTTTTTAAAAAGAATATTAATTTCACTTTGGGGAAATAATTATGAATATTAGTTTTATTTCTTCTTTAAAACACAGATGTGTTTTATAGCATGCTCCTATTATTTTTCTGGCATTAATCATACTTTTATTAAATAAAAGCTTTTATTAAATAAAAATCTTTTATTATGAGTTTCATATGAAAGGTGGGCCATCTTCTGATCATTGTATTCTAGCAATAATGACAGTGTCTGAAAAAGAGTTGTGTGGGTTTGGCCGCCAGTTTGCCTGGAGAGTGTCTTTCCGGCACTGCTGGCCAAGAGGCAGGGTGGGGCCAGAGCTCCATGAGCCAAATTGTTCCCAGGATTCTGTTGCTGGACAAAGCCTTTCCTGAGGGTCTGGTCCATTCTGAGTACCTCTGAGGAGTTCTCTAGATGGACAAAGGAATTTTGTCCTAGACAAGAAATAACTCTCAGGATCAAAAAGAGTAAGAAATAATTTCTGAGATTTACAAGAGGATATATTTAGACATTTAATTCTCCCCCAAATTAAAGAACAAACTGACAGTAACCAGAGGGCAGGAGGGTAACAGGCAGGAAAGAAGGGGAAGGCTTGTCAAGGAACATGTATAAAGGATCCACGGACAAAGCCAAAGGGGTATAGGGTTGAGTGTGGGAAGTGGGGTGGGTTGGGCGGGGGAGAGTGGTGGGGGAAAAATGGAGACAACTGTACTGGGACACCAACAACAAAAAAATAAAAGTTTATGTTGTACTGAGAAAAAAAAGGAAGTGGACATTTTGCTTTTCTACACAAGTAATTAGCAAGTTCTTTTAGTTTGTTTTAACCGTCTCTTCCACCTGTTTCTCCCATGAAAATTGCTTTAGAGACTAGTGATGCTCAGGTTGGAACACTCCTGTGGAGTTTTCCAAGTTGGGGAACGGAGTGCTGCCCACTGTCACCTTCAGGCCAGACGCCTAACAGCACAGCCTTTGTCTTAGATGTCCTCTCTGTGTGGTCCCCTACCACAGAACGGTGACATTCTATGATTGTTCCTTTAGAGGTCTTTTTTCAAATATTTTCCACATTTTATAAATTACTTGTTTTTTAAAGGAAAGACTCGTTTGATTTTTCTTTAAATGTCAAGGTCTCCAGTAACCTTGAAAACATATGTGGTTTTATTTGGTATGTTTGAATTTAAGAAATTATGGGCTAAGTATTCTTAGTGTAGACCCTGGATTTTCAGAGGTATCCTGAATTATAAGTGTGTGTTGTACTTACTCTGTTGTCCACATAAATATGTAAAGTCAGAACATGTTTTTGTTAGTTTGTTTTATAACTTTTGAAACTTATAACTGATGTGACCAGTCCCCTTATAGTTCTATGTTAAGCCCTATCTATGAATTTTTAAAATTTTCACTCTCATTAAAACTCTATGCTGCTGAGCATCCTTTCATATGTCTCTGGGCCCTCTGTGTGTCCTCCTTGGAGAAGTGTCTGTTCAGGTCCTTTGCCCATTTTTAATTGGATTATTTGTCTTCCTGTGTGGAGTTATGTGAGTCCTTTATATATTTTGGAGATCAACCCCTTGTTCAAGGTATCATTGGCAAGCATATTTTCCCATATGGTTTGTTCCTTTTTCATTTTGTTAATGTTTTCTTTAGCCCTGAAGAAGCTTTTTAATTTGATGAAGAGTCTCATTTGTTTATTCTTTCCTTTATGTCCCTTGCTCTAGGGGACATATCAGTGAAGATATCGCTGCATGGAATATCAAATTTTCCTGTGTGTATTCTCCTCTAGGACTTCTATAGTGTCATGACTTATACTTAAGTCTTTTATCCACCTTGAGTTTATTTTTGTGTATGGTGCAAGTTGGTTGTCGAGTTTCAATTTTACGCATGTAGCTGTCCAGATCTCCCAGCACCATTTGTTGAAGGGGCTATTTTTTACTCCATTCTATGCTTCTGCCCCCTTTGTTGAATATTAATTGACCATAAAAACATGGGTTTATTTCTGGGCTCATTATTCTGTTTCATTGATCTATTTGTCTGTCCTTATGTCATAGGAAAGGATGCTCAGCATCACTAGCCATTAGAGAGATTCAAATTAAAACCACTTCACACTGGTCATCATCAGCAAATGGCTATCATCAGCAATTCAACAAAAAACAAGTGTTGGTGAGGTTGTGGAGAAAAGGGAACCCTAGTACATGCTTGGTGGGAATGCAGACTAGTAGAGCCACTGTGAGAAACAGTATGGAATTTCCTCAAAAAATTAAAAATGGAACTGCCTTTTGACCTGGCAATAATATCACTGGGATTATACACTAAGAATCCTGAAACACCAATTTGATAAATCCTAAGCACCCCAATGTTCATATCAGCACAATTTACAATAGCCAAGTGCTGGAAACAGCCTAAGTGCCCATCCGTAAATGAATAGATCGAAAAACTGTGGCACATTTGCACAGTGGAATACTAGGCAGAAAAAGAAAAAGGAACACCTAGCCTTTGTGACAGCATGGATGAAACTGGAGACCATTATGCTAAGTGAAGTAAGTCAGGCAGTGAAAGACAAACACCATATGATCTCATCTATAAGTGGAACCTAATCAACAAAACAAACAAGGGAGCAAAACACAACCAGAAACATGGAAATAAAATACAAACTGACAGTGACCAGAGGGGTGGGGGAAGGGAATAATAGGGAAAGATGACGAAGAATAGCCAAGGAACATGTATAAAGGACCCACGGACAAAGACAGCAAGGAGGTAGGATTGAATGTGGGAGGTGGGGTGGGTAGGACAGTAGAATAATGGGGGGATAATGGGGATAACTGTAATTGAACCACAATAAAAAAAGAGATTATATAAAAAATCCTTTGTGCTGCATTCCTGAAACTAATACAAAATGATATTGAATTAAATTGTAATTGAACAATTAAAAATAAAATTAAAAATGCTGAACAAATGAAAGAACTCTGTTCAAGATGCCATTCATTATTATAATTTTCTACATGAGGAAACTGAGAATTATACAACTTATATAATTTTCACAAGATTATACTGATAGTCAGGGCATGCTATATAATTTGTGTGGAAGCATACAAAATGAAAATATGGCCCTCTTGTTAAAAAAGTAGAAAAAAAAAGCTTATCCTTTTTTTGATGTATGTCTCTGTCTTAAGCTGTCATAATGTTTTTGTGTATGTTCTGTTGTTGAATGTTGCCCTCATTTGGATATCAGGATACTCCAACTATACAGGCAGACTCTAACAGGTGCCTGGAGCCTCACTTTGCAATGCGTTGCACTGGGCATGCAAGCCTAACCTGACCTCCCTGCTAGGCCCCAGCAGGAGCAGGGCTGGGAGGGAGATCCTGGAAAGGGGAGGCTGGGTGGGACTTGAGGTACCAGGGGAAGAGGAAGCAGGCTGAGAACTAATCCCAGGAAAGCAGGACTTTGTGGTAGGTAGGGATCATACCTGAGCCCGGCTTCAAGCCTTACGCACATGTGCCAGAGTCCCATCAAGCTTTGCTTAATAAATCACGAGTTTAGATATAAATTTATGAAGAATTTCAAGACATAAACTATCAAACATTAAAGCCTAAACATGAGCCCTTCTGAGCCTTGCTTTCAGAGAGACAGAGTTCATAAAAAAGACTAAAGTTCATGAAACTTCATAAAGTCACACACCCAGGAAGTGGGCATTATTAGTGTTAAGTACTAAGTCTGGGCTCCAACAGAGTCATGTAGGATTACAAAGCTTAATTCCTTCCCATCCTGGAAACCACATCATTCAGCAGAGGAAATAGGAGTTATACAAATTCATTAGAGATCAGAAACCACCCACAGGAGGCTTTTACTAAGATAAGGTAAATCCTCATACAGGTGATGTTGGTAAAGACACTAATCCCCATCTTCTAGGCAGTTGTGCCATTGCAGGCTTTGACTCTTGGTTGTCATTATGCTTTTGATCAAATGACTTTACCTGCACATTATTTCCTGCATATTTAAAAATATGCAATGTGAGTCACATTAATGTATCATCATTATTGCTTGAAAAAAAAGTTTTCTTATTATAGTGACCTGGAAATTTTCCTTCATAGCCTGTTAATTAGTTTTGTTGGAAGTGATGCTTAGTCTTGACCATGTGATTCTTGGCTCCAGACAGTGGCCTCCCAGGGGACGGTCAACCTCCCAGGGAAGTTAGGCTGAAGTCTTCTGTTTGGGGTGGAGGCTGACACCCAGCCCAGCCCATTCTGCTGTTACAGTTTCATGACAAATTTCCTTATTAAGTCTGTGTTCAAATTTCATCTGAGGAAAGCAAAGCAAATTCACCACCGGCCCTGCGTGTTTCCCATTACCCTTAATAAAACATAGTCCACAGTGAGGAGTGACATTTTAAAAGAACAGACCTTTCAGCAGACTGTCTCTCTGCCATTGTGCGTAGCTGGAGCCTGCCAGGTCACAGAGGGAGACGCTGGGGAAGTGGATTAATATGTAAACCAACCCAGGCAACTTCGAAATGATTAATTCGAAGGGCTACTTTGTGAAATTTATTTCATCATGAGAGCAATCTTACCTTGAAATGATTTTATATTCAGAAGGCTTCCTCCTCCCTTTTCTCTTCAGAAATGACAGGCTTTGTTCTTCTTGAAATGTTTGTGTTTAACAATCTGGCGAATTAACTCTGTGGAATAAATTTTGTAACTAAAGCATGATATTGAAAATAATGGATAAAAAATAAAACATATTATCCAAGAACATAGAGAGCCCCATTTTGCCCATGGTGCTTAATTTAGAAATGCAAAGTTTATAGTCTGTTGTATATTTTTTGATTTTTAAGGAACATATTAAAATTCATATATGTAAGCCTTGCTTATTTGAACATGATAGACATTTAAACACTCTTAATTATAAACAAATCAGCAAAGCTAGAAGCATTGGGATTTAATTATTGCCTGGTCTGAACATATGGCAGCCTTCCGCATGAGATGGGGGCCAGTGGAACAGAGCTCGGGGGATCTGAGCCCCCTGAAGACAGGGACCTGAGGCCGCCTGGAATCCTTCTGATACTGTGTACTGCTCCGGTCAGTGTGGTTTCTTTCTGGAGGATGACAAGACATCATCTTGAAACTACAAACATTCAGGCCACCATCATAGGCAGTGAAATAACTATGATAAGGATATTTAAGACTCCTAGACCTCAGGTTCCCACTTAGCAGACTGTCAGGAAGAAATATGGAGCTTCGGGGGTCACGCGTTATTTGTCGGCAGCTCCCTGACAGCATCTTCAGAGGACTGTCTTCAGAGAGGAAATTTCATAAAAAGACTAGGCTCCATGAACCATGCATTTTCTTTTTTAATATGAATAAAGATGCCTGTGATTAGTCAAGGAGCCCAAGAGATGCATTTGATTATGTGATAGACATGTGAGTTTTGTTGGTTCAATGTCTCAGCTTTCTCATTTCTCTATCCTATAATGCCTGGTGTTATTAAGATAATAAATATTTCTACAGATTCCAAGTTAATCCATTGACTAGAAAAATTTGCATTATTATGGCTTCCATAAAGAAAGTTTTCAAGATAAGGCTTGGAATTGGTGTCTGTCATTTATTCTGACTACACAGAAGGGGAAGAACAGTCAGAGGAAGATGAATCCTAAATGACTGCTCTGAAAGGTAGTGGCAGATTCCCAGAAATGATGTGAAGAGTCAAGCTGCATTGCTTTTTTTTCTTTTAAAGATTTTATTTACTTACTTTTAGAGAGAGAGGGAGGGAGAGAGAGAGGTAGAGAAACATCAGTGAGTGAGAGATACATTGATCAGATGCCTCTCACATTCCTCCAAATTGAGACTCGGCCTACAACCCAGGCATGGGCCCTGACTGGGAATTGAACTGGCGACCTTTTGGTTCAAAGGCCAGTGCTCAATGTACTGAGTCACACTGGCCAGGGCTCAAGCTGCATTTCTGAAAAAGCACTCAGAGCTCTCTGCCTTTTGATTCTGCCAAGGTGGAATCACTTCTACATTTGCCTTAATCCATCCACTAACAAAGTGAGGTTTACCTGCCCCAGTACTGCACATGAAGAAAACCCCTAAGCCCTGTCAAAGAGATATGCTATGGATGTGGGATATTCCTCTCTTTGCCAAATTCTCTGGGTTGAATTCCACACAAGTCATCACCTTTCAGCACTGGAGGTGGGTGATTACTACAGAGGCCAATTAAACATAAAGCACTGAAAAACCGTAAGTAGTTTTCCAGATGATAGGGAATTTGGACACAAAGTTTAATTGAAACATGGTGGTCTTCTCAAAAATTTTAATGCACTACTTGCTTCAGGGTGAGACCTCACCTCACATACCTACACTTTCTTGCCATACTCCTTGGACTGGCTGTCTCTACGCAGGCAGGACTGGTGTGCAGACACTTCCCTAGGCATGGCCCTTCCTCCTTCTCCTCTGGCTGTCAGCACACAATCTGGGGTGGCTGAATTTTATGTAATTTATTACAAACTTTACCCTCTTTTTTGTAGTCATACTTTTATAATCAGAAAAGTTTATTTTAAAAATATGTTAAAATAATGAGAAAAATTAAGGGACACATAAATAAATGTTTCAAATAGTTTCCTTTGGAAGCTCCCTTTGCTTAGACCAGAACTGTTCACCACACAACATATCTCTTCAGGAACATGTTACTAAATATTCTTTAAAACCACATATGTTGCAGGATAATCATTTATTTATTTAAGCATCATCAGTTTTTAACCTGTATTACTTCAGCCATAGCTGACCTAGTTATCAACAGAAAGCATATCTAACCTAGAGGGTGCAAGCCTTAATGTATTAATAGATGCGGAACAGTCAATGGCAGTGATGATGATATCACACAAGTTAAGAAGAAATGGCCTCTTCCATTTTCGAAGTTCCTATAGATATTTTGAAACAAAAATAGAAAATCATCTCCAACTTAGAATTCCTAATATAAAGGAGAAAACATAATCACATGTCTTAGGATAAAAAGTATTGCTCAAATTCTGTGATCTTCTGCTAAAAATGAACAAAAATAAATTTTTCACTTTTTTTCAGTAGATTTTGAGGAGTGATAGACTTTTATTACCCTGTTAGGAAAAATTATCTGGAAAAATTAAATAAGTGCCATCTAAGGTGAATGTGTCTACAAGTTAAAACACAAAATAATATTGGATTTTATTTTTGGGAGAAGGATGCATTAAGATAATAATAAGATGCAGAAAGGTAGTGTGGAACTATAGCAAATGTGTGAGAGACCTTCTAAGCATGCCACGTGATCATAGCAGATTCAGAAACAACTATACGAGCCAGTAGTTATAATTTACTCCAGGTTAGATTGGCAGGAACTGGGCTTATTCACATTTTTCCTGCCTCAGGTGTATGTATCAAACTGACCTACTATGTTTTGGTCCAGTCACACTTACCACTCTTGAGTAATCCCAGTTACTCACCAAGGGTTTTAAGCAGTTCAGTTTGTATTTTCTAACAAAAGGTCTAGCTTTCTATGCTGGTTTTATAATGTCAAGGATTAAACATGACATTTCAAGATGACTAGGATCTTTATGTCCTAATGCACATTGATAGAAATAGCTTTCCAGTCTGACCCATTCTTATGCCAAGATACCAGGGTTTGCACTCATAATAAAGGCCAATATTTCCATTGCTGCAATGGAAGCACAAAGAAAACTTTAGCTGGAGACTTTCTGAACTGAAATATCCAACTATATTGGATTTCTCAATTTCTAATCTATCAAATCAAGAGCTTCCTCTAGAGAAGAATTAACTGACACCTTCTCATACAACACAATCTATACCAAATATCACATCATTCAGTAGAGTAAAAGGGAACTTTATTGATTTTTTTTCATGGGGAGTGTGAAAACAGGCTAATAATTTAGCTAAACTTGTCTGTTATTCTGGACAAGAGTAATATTGCAGAACTTTTCCTCTTAAAATATTAAATCAGAGAAGTCTGGAACAAAGATAATACAAATATTGTAAGTATAAGAAATATACTATGTGTTCACAAAGAGAAGATGCAATGAATAAATATATGCTAATTTTGTACTATATGCACCTCTTGTTTTTCTATTCCTTCATCACGGATTAGATGTCCACCCACAATCAATCTGTGTATATGTCTATTACAGAACAATATAATCATCACATTCTGTTTTTCCTTCATTAGAACACAGCCTCTTTAAACATAGAAATTTTGGCTTTTTCTCTGTGAACTGAGCACATGGTATAGTGTCTTACATAAGGTGGTAATTAGAAAATAGATAAATATATTCACATAAAACACTGGATCAGAAGCAGGATGGTTTTGTGATGTCATTCCTGAGTTCAGTTTCATTTAGTGGTTCAAAGTCTGGGTTCCTTAGTTAAAAGCCTGTAAACCTGAAGCATTCTTTGCTCACCAGTGACCCTGGGCAATAGACTGGGCCTCTCAAAGGACCAGTTTCTTGACATGTAACATGAGGGCAGTGGTAATGCCTACACCATCTTCATGAGGGTCAAATGAGTTCAAAAGTTTTCAGAAGACTGTTTGACTCATAGCAGGTGCTCAGTGAATGTTAGCTATTAATATGTATCTTTTAAAGACTAAAAATCACATTACCACTCTTTTTACAGCTTATAGCTTTGTCCCTATAAAACAACATACCAGAATAAAAGAATAAACTTTGGAGTTAAGACATTTGGCTTTGAATTCTAACTTCACCAATTCTTAGCAGCCAGAAGTGTCCTTAGGCCTGCTTCCTGAAGTATTTTATAGAATAAGAACATTAAAATTTAAGTCCCCCAATGGTGTCAGAATTGAATGAAATAGTGTTTGCAATGTGCCTAAAGTAGTGCAGTAGCACAATACATATATGTCACTCTATATTGAACTAACTCGATAATTGCATCAGTTAGCTTTGCAGAACAGAAATTATATTTTATATGTCTATTATATATTATATAAGTATATAAATTACATATTAGTCTCCCAAAAGAAATTCAGAAAACATAGATTTGAGGACCATGGATAATAACAAAGTTAAACAGATACACATTGTATTGCTAGAGCAATAGTGCTAAAATTCACTAAAATGACATTATTACAGGTCAAAGATATTCTCCCCACTTGTCCTCGTTTTAGTCTTCCTGGTAAAGTCTTTGTCTGGGACAGAAAGTGTACATTTGTGTCAGTGTACTGGTTTTAGGGTGGAGAGCCTGTTCGTGACCACGTCCCTTAATCTTCTAAAGTGTCTCCCATCAGTGAGAAATCAATAAAGAATTGTTCATTAGTGACACATTAATTTGTATTTTATTACTCAGAGCTGCAGAAATGACTGATCAATATGCCAGATATACTAACTGGATAGAAGCAAGTAAAATCTTATAATGCTTAAGGCTCAATCTAGTTTTGTTATCATAATCTAGTTTAAAATTAATATATGAATCAATTTCCTAGATATAAATAGACCAGTGGTATGTTTATGGGGTTCTCTATCTCACCCCAGATTGGGTAGATGGAGAACAGAGAAACTGGGTGTACAGAATACAGAGAGAAATAGAGATCTGGAAATTTTCCAATTAATTTGATCATTGCAGATAATGGATATTTAATCTTCCTTGTCCATGTAGGTATGTCCTTGCTGTGTTGGAATTTGATGCATGCAACAATAGGCAATAGTATAATTGAATACTTTCCATTTGATGAATATGTCACCTTGATTCATAATTGGGAACACATTTAATGGAAAATATTATTCAAATTTAAGTACTGTACCTCATCAAGTAATTTGGGTTAAACCTGATTACTGAAGGTGTTTATTTCAACTTGATTATTCTTTATTACATTGTACTACCAAGTTATACTGATTAAAATGCTAATGATCTATGTTGATAATGGATTATAATTAAATTTGTTAATTTTCCCAAATTAGTAATACTGAAACATTTACAAGAAATTCTAATTGCCTGTGCAAAGTAGTGAAATATGAGATTTCAAAATAAGATGACTGGAAGCAATTTGGGGTCATAAGCTGTTATAGCAGTTTTTTGCTTTTCTTGAGATGTTTGTAAAGCTTGCTGTCTAGAAACTTTTATAATACCACATCTACAGATATTGAAATAGAGGGTTAATAGTACTAAAAAGACATTATATATTTGTAAACTTGTTTGTAAGATTGATACATTTGAAAGGAGAAAATATTGGTTCTAATTATTTTCATTGTTTATAGTGATTTTAAAGGGAATTGAGTCTCAGCCACGTAATGAAGCACGAAGTTTACATCACTATTTTTGTATTGAATTTATTGGGGTGACATTGGTTAATAAAATTATATAGGTTTAAGGTGTGCAATTCTATAATACATCATCTGTATATGGTATTGTCTGTTCACCACGCCAAGTCAAGTGTCCTTCCATTGCCATTACCCTTCCTTTATCCTCTTCTCCCTTCCCCCAACCATTTATGTAAATATAAATCTGATAGAGATCTTTTTAGTGTTGCTCAGATATTGATGAGCTGATTCTAAAATTTATCTTTTCTCAAACATCTGGTGAGCTTTGGATACTTTTTAAAAATCTAAAGGGTAGGCTCTAAAAAGCTCACTGAAACTTCTGTGTGTTTGGTGAAGCTTGTCCGTTAGCAGGCTTTCCTTCAGGAAGGCAAGGTAGCATCTCTGCATTTTGTGGGAGGACCTAAATGTTAGTATTTGTTGAGCTTATTTCTGGGCTCCTCGAATCCTCTTGTGAAGAACCATTCAATTTATGATTTAGTGTGTGCTCATAAATGCCTCACTGTCAACATTTAATCGAATGAGCTTGCAAATAAGGTGGCAGGAAGGTAGGGAGAGAGTGTATTTCACTACCAAATGGGTAAAATTTTACTTAACCTCATATTTTTATTTTCATGCCTGATCCTCACTTTCAATGAACTAGTTTTTGTGAATCTAGAGCTTCGTAGCTCATTTTCTTCAGAGAAAAAAGTCTGGTTTTCACCATGGGGAGGAATAAACATGAGGTTGGCAGGGCAGCAGAAGAAACCTTGGTTTTAACTCCATGCTGTGCTCAGTTTAAACTGACTTCCACGCTTTTTACATCTTTCATCTCCTCCTTTGAAAGTAAATGGTGCTTCTTCCCCGGGCCTTGTGTAGGTTTCCTTTGGTGAATCAGTATGCTCTGTTACAGGAGTCCTCTGTGCTGATGTTGGGCTTAAACTCTCTATCCAATTATCACACCTCTGTCCACTTTCTGTCTGCAAATATTCATGAACGTTTTTCATTGACTCTTGCTCTTTTCTCTGATGTCCATTTGCTGTTATTTTAGTGTAGTTCTAAAAGGCAGTGCAGAGAAATGAACATTTTAATTCAAGCCATTTAATTTTTTGTCTGAGGTCGATACGACTTTTGTATGATTATTGGTCATTTTCTTTTCTCTTGTGAATTGTAGATTCATAGCCTTTGCCAATTTTTCAATTGTGTGTGTGTGTATGTGTGTATGTGTTATTGTTTGTAGTTGATCTTCAATTCTTGGGAGAAAGAAATAATTGAAGCAAAAAGAAATTTGGGTCAGCGAGACATGCAAATATAATGTCCCTCTAAGAAAAGCCAAATATATTTTCCACAAATTATTTTAATTTTTAAAAAAGAGATATAAAACACCTTCTACATATTACACACTATGCTAAGAAGTGGAAATTGCAAAACTGAGTTTTTGTTTTTCTTAGAGTACTAGATTCAATTTCTGTGCCTCCTCACATGTGCTTAGCCCCATCTGCCTACCTGGCCTCGGTTATCTGTCTTGTAACACCTAACCTGAGCCTCTCTACATACAATTTTGGTTGAAAGAGCACTGACTCTATAAATCAATTTGTAGAGAATTTTGTTCTTTACAAAATTATATTTTAAAAAATGAACATTTTCCATTTTAACCACTTTTAAATGTTCAGTTTCATGGCATTAAGTGCATTCACATTGTTGTGCCGCCATCAGTACCATCCATCTCCAGAACTTTAGAACTTTTTTATCTTCCCAAACTAAAACTCCATATCCATTAAACAGGAACTCCCCATATCCTCCTTCCTCTAGTCCCCGCCAGCCACAATGCTACTTTCGGACTTTATGGATTTGATTACTCTAGGTATTTCATATAAGTGGAATCAGACACTATCCTTTTATTTCACTCAGGATAATGTTTTCAAGGTTCACCATGGTGTAGCCTGTGCTGGAATTTCCTTCCTTTTTAAGGCTGAATAATATTCCATCATATGTACATACCATCTGTCCATTTATCAATGAATGCTTGGGTTGCTTCTTCCTTTTGGCTATTGTGAATAATGTTTTTATGAATATGGGTATACTTATATCTGTCTGAGACTTTGCTTTGAATTATTTTGGATGTGGAATTGCTGAATCAAATGGTAATTCAAATGGTTTTTAATTTTTTGAGTAACTGCCATACCATTTTCATAGCAGCTAAATTATTTTACATTCTGACCAATGGTGCACAAGGGTTTGAATTAACCCACGTCTTCACTAATACCTGTTATGTCATGTGTTTTTGATAAGAGCCATCCCATTGGGTGTGAAGTGGTATCTCACTGTGTTTTTAATTTGTATCTCCTTAATGATTAGTGATGTTGAACATCTTTTCATGTACTTGTTATCCACTTGAACATCTTTGCTCATATTTAAATTGACTTGTTTTCTTGTTTTTGTTGAGTTACAAGGGTTTTTATTCTGGATATTGCTCCCTTTTCAGATACATGCTTTGCACGTATTTTCTCTCATTTTGTGGGCTGCCTTTTTATCCTGTTGATAGTGTCTTTGAATGCATAAAAGTTTTAAGTTTTGATGTATTAAATAGTTCAATATATTGCTTTTTTTGTTATTGTTGCTTGTGCCTTTTGTGCCATACGTAATGTCATAAAGCTAGTCCCTATGTTTACTTCTGACTTTTGTAGTCTTAGGTCTTACATTCATTTCTTTGATGTACTTTGAGTTAATTTTTTTTTAATATGATATGAGGTAGAGGTGCAGCTTCATTCTTTTTCATGACATTATCAGTTTTCCCAGCACCATTTGTTGAAACACTCATTAATTTTTGAAAATTCTTTGACAAGATATCTTCAAATATTGCTGCTATCACGTACTTTCTTGCCCATTTTTCCTTTAGAACTTTTAGCAATACAACATATTCCTTACTCTTTCCTAAATTTTCATCCTTTTTTCTCTCTGTGCAGCAATCTGGTGTTTTACACTGATTTGTATTCTAGTTCACAATGATCTTTGCTATGTCCAAGCTAATAAACCATTTATCAAACACTTAATTTTGCTTATTGTATTTTTTAGCTTTTATGTCTTAAGAGAATGAACTCTATGGACTGACTTTGGGATACCAGTTAAGTTTCACAAATCAGGAGTACTAGCAGGAGAGGAGAGTGAGCGCAGGATATCTACAGCCCTGATTTTCTCCCTCTGTCCCTGGAGGGTGAGTGTATTGCTGCAGGATCAGGTTCTACCAGGCAGCCCTCTAAGACACATTTCTCTCTTTCAGTCCAGCAACTGTTCCTCTCTTACCTCCTCAGTCTTATGTGGGACAAGGTGCCCTACTAGTACCACTTCTCAGGCAGTGCACTGATCTAGTGTTTTTCTTATAACTTACACTTAGCTTTGTAAATAGTCCCTTCATTCAACATCCCTCACATCACTTGATTTGAGTGTGCTATCTTTTTCTACCTGGGATATTGACTATAGTGGATTTGATATATAGAAAAATCTTAGTTTGTTGATACTCTCTTTTGTGGTTCCTATAGTTTGTCATACTTTAAAAGGCCATTTTCATAAAAATATTGCATAAATAAACTATCCCATGTTTTCTGTCATGGCTTCAGTCTTTACATTCAAATCTATGATCCATCCAATATTTTTTTATCATATTAGAAATTAAGTATTTTTCACTTTTTCCTACAATTTTTATAGCTATCCTTGGTTGTATATTTTCTGTTTGACTTTTCAAATTTATTTATAAAATTAACAATATATTACTGGTATTTTTATTAAGCAAATATAAAATGTACAGATTAATTTAGGGATAAGTGACATCTTTGTGAGTCCATTTGGTCATGCAGTCTTCATTTCATAGTCAGTGCCATATTCTTCCCATTTGCTCAAGTATTCATTCATGCTTCTCGTTAGCTTTTTAGAGTTCATTTGCAGAGATATTTTATAATTCCTTTTACCCTAGCTATTTTATCAAAGCCAACATTGTAAATGTTATCTTTTTTCATTATAACTTGTAGCATGTTTCTGTTTGTACATATGAAGCCCAGTGATTCTTAATATGACAATTTTGCTGAATTATCTTTATGTTTGTAATAGCATAAAACTTTCAAACTTTTCTTCAACCAGCCCTTGATAGGAGAACAGAAAATGCATTCAGACTGTGTGTTCAACAAAGACTTCAAGCAAGAGATGACCCCATTGCTGAATCCTCAGGTTCAAGTGGGATTTTGATAGTTGCAAGTAAAAGTGAGAGGAATATGGGAAGAATGTTCTAAGTTAAGGAAAGAACATACAATAATGGTTAGAAGACATGAAACACATGGTTTGCTTGAGGACTTATGTGTCATTCAGTATCATGGGGCAATGGGCTATGAGATGGAGATTTGTGAAACATGAAGAGGATAAGAAGGTATGAGTTCATTTAGGGCCTTTCAAGGAAAGAGGATTTATGTTAAGAACAATGGAAGCAATTAAAGAATTTTAGTAGAAGAGCAACTAAAATTACTGCCAACATGGAGAGAGAATTTATGTGGTTAAGATGTCTGGTACAGGTGTTGCAATAATATGAGAGATAAATATTGTGACATGAATAAAGATGAATGTATAAGTTCAAGACATATTAATGATGTCAAGTCTACAAATTGATGGTTACCAGGCAGACAAAGGAAAGAAAAGTAGAGGTTAAGGATTCTGGCTAGGGCAGTATGTGAAGTCGAAAAGAAGATTTTTTAGAGAAAGGGGTGAGTTCAATTTTGGTGAAGTTGCATTTGAGAAATCTGTAGAATATACACATATAAATTTGCTAAATATATCTGTGTATTAGATCCACTCATTTATTAATTCAGTGGATATTGGTGAAATGTTCTGCACATATCAGATACTTTCTTCCTGACAACAACATATATTAATATATAACAATCAAGATAGGATGGCAAATGTGAACATATTTGTAATTTATACATTTTTATACCCAAAAGAAAGCAAAATGACAGTTTTGGGCTGAATTATGTCCCCCATATTTCATATGTTGAAGTTCCAACTCCCAGTACCTCAGTGTGTAAGTGTATTTGGAGATAAGGTCTTTAAAAAGAATCATAATTAAATTACAGTGAGGCTATTAGAATGGGACTCTAATCCAGGAAGACTGGTGTCCTTATAAGAAGAGGAAAAGAAACAAAGAGTACCCTTAACAAAGGGACAATCATGTTAAGAGACAGGAAGAGGGTGGCCACCTGGAAGCCAAGGAGAGAGATCTTGGAGGAAGCTAACCTTGCTGGCACCTTGATTGTGAACCTCCAGCCTCCAGAACTGGGAAAAATAAACTTTAGTTGTTTATGCCAGCCAGTATGTGGTATTTTGTTATAGTAGTTCTAGAAAACAAATACAGGTGATTAAAAATTAAAACATGCATTTACATACACATGGAGCAAATACATTAATGATAAAAAGAGACCAAGAACCAAACAAAGAAGATGCATGTCTTCTTGTTCCCTCAAATTTATTAACGAATAATTGACAAATATAATTAAATACCTATAAAGTATATAATGTGATGATTATATAAAGAGGAGAGGAGGTGTGTGTGAGTGTGTGTATATAATATGAATTATTACAAAGATCAAGATAATTAACACAACCATCACCTCATAGAGTTAACTTTGTGAGAATGCTTAAGATCTAATCTCAGCACTAAGGTTCCCTGTTCTCCATATCCTCTCCAAAAATTGTTGTTTGTTGATTTACTGATGTTAGCCATTTTGACAGATGTGAGGTCATATCTCATCGTGGTTTTAATTTACATCTCTCAGATGGCTCGAGATGTTGAGCATTTTTTTCATATGTCTATGGGCCATCTGTGTGTCCTCCTTGCAGAAATGTCTATTCAAGTTTTGTGCCCATTTTTCAATTGGATTATGTACCTTTCCAGTGTTGAGTCATATGAGTTGCTTATACATTGTGCATGGCTGATGAGAATGCAGACTGGTACAACCACTCTGAAAAACAGTATGTAGTTTCCTTACACAATTAAAAATGGGATTGCCTTTTGAACCACCAATCCCACTTCTGGTAATATGTCCAAAGAATCCTGAAACACAAATTCCAAAGAATATATGCACCCCTATATTCCTAGCAGCATTATTTACAATAGTCAAGATTTAGAAACAGCCTAAGTGCCCATCAATAGACTAGTGGATAAAAAAACCTGTGGTACATTTACACAAAAGAATACTATGTAGCAGTAAAAACAGAAGGAATTTTTACTTCTGCAACAGATGGATGGAACTGGAGACTATTATGCTAAGTGAAATAAGCCAGTCAATGAAAGATAAATACCATATGATCTTGCTTATAACTGGAATCTGATGAACAAAATAAACTAATGAACAAAATAGAATCAGAGGCACAGATACATGGAACAGACTGACAGCTATAGGAGGGGAGAGGGAACGTGAGGACTGATTAAAAGAAGGTGAAGGAATAAGACAGAGGACATATATGAATGACCTATGGACACAGACAGTGGTGAGGGGATTGACTGTGGCAGTTGGGGGTAGGATGAGCAGGGGGGAGTAACTGTAACAGAATAAACAATAAAAATGTTTAATTTTCCAAAAAACTAAATAAATAAACAAAAATCTACTTTAAAAATTCAAAGCCATAGAATTTATATACAGGCAAAAGTAGTTCTATAGTTGTTCACATAGAATATAATACAATCATTAATAAATAATAATTTAAGAATAAAAAAAATCTAGTCTCAGCAACTCTCAACTCTATAATACTATATTAACCATAGCAATTTATTTTTAAACATTTTTCAGAAAGCCACTAAGTATTTAAATTTAATATTAAATCAGACTGTATTTTCTTTAGCAAGATATATAATTTATTAATAAAATTATTAAATGCTTGAATTGCTACTCTATTTTTAAAAATTTTAGGTATATTTTATTGATTATGCTATTACAGTTGTCGCACTTTTTTCTCCCCCTTATTCCCCTCCACCCTGCACTTACCTCCAACCAGCATTCCCCTCTCCCTCCTTAGTTCATGTCCATGGGTCATACATATAAGTTCTTTGGCTTCTCCATTTCTTATAATATTCTTAGCCTCCCCCTGTGTATTTTGTACCTTCCATTTATGCTTCTTAATTCCTGTACCTTTTCCCCCATTCTCCTCCCTCACCCTTCCTGTTGATAACCCTACATGTGATCTCCATTTTTGTGTTTCTGTTCCTGTCCTATTGTTTGCTTTGTTTGTTTCCTGTTTTTTTTTTTAGGTTCAGTTTTTGATAGTTGTGAGTGGTTGTCATTTTACTGTTCATATTTTTGATCATCTTTTTCTTGATAAGTACCTTTGACATTTCATATAATAAGGGCTTGGTGATGAACTCCTTGAATTTGACCTTATCTGGGAAGCACTTTATCTACCCTTCCATTCTAAATGATAGCTTTGCTGGATAGAGTAATCTTGGATGTAGCTCCTTGACTTTCATGACTTCAAATACTTCTTTCTAGCCCCATCTTGCCTGCAAGGTTTCTTTTGAGAAATCATCTGATAGTCTTATGGGAACTCCTTTGTAGGTTGCTGTCTCCTTTTCTCTTGCTGCATTTAAGATTCTCTCCCTATTTTTAATCTTGAGTAATGTAATTGTCATGTTCCTTGGCATGTATTTCCTTGTATCCAATTTCCTTTGGGACTCTCTGAGCTTCCTGGACTTCCTGAGAGCCTATTTCCTTTACCAAATTGTGGAAGTTCTCCTTCATTATCTTTTCTAATAATTTTTCCGTTTCTTGCTCTTCCTCTTCACCTTCTGGCACTCCTATGATTCAGATGTTGGAACATTTATAAAGTTGTCCAGGAGGTTCCTCATCCCCTCCTCATTTTTTTTTAATCTTGTTTTTCATTCTGTTCTAGTTGAATGTTTATTTCTTCTTTCTGGTCCAAATCATTGATTTGAGTCCCGGTTTCCTTCCCTTCACTGTGGGTGCCCTGTGTATTTTTCTTTATTTCACTTTGCATAACCTTTACTTCTTCGTCTATTTTGCAACCATACTCAACCATTTCTGTGAACATCCTGATTCCTAGTGTTTTCAATTTTGCATATGATAGGTTGGCTATCTCTTCATTGATAGTTCTCTTTTTGGAGCTTTGATCTGTTCTTTCATTTGGCCCGTATTTCTTTGTCTTAGTGTGCCTGTTATGTTGTAAGGGCAAAAGCCTTACAACACCAGAGTAGGGCGACCCACATTGCTGGGTTGAAGTACAGTATGTGAAGTACAGTATGGGTCTGAGAAGGAACAATGCCACTTGCTCAGCTCTCACCTGGCTTGTAGTCACTTCCCCTGTTACCCATAAGCAACGTGGGCCCTTCTGGTGATGATTCCCAGGTGGATGGGTTTAGGTACATTCTAGGACCCTGTGGATTTCTCCAATGAATTCTCCTGTGAGACTGGGAGTTTCTCATGTTGCTGCAACTCCCTCAGGTATTTTCAGTCAAAGGTTTTGAGGCTTTATTTCCTGGCACTGAAACCCTGGGTTGCAAGGTCTGTCTTGCTCCCCAGTTGTTCCTCTTGGTTAATCTGAACACAAATGTGGGACCATTAGCCACTGCCTTGCTGTGCATCCTCTTTGCCCTCCTACCAGTCTGGATGAATATTTCCTCTTTTACTTCTTTTTTTAACTTTTATTTTAATTATTGTTCAAGTACAATTTTCTATCTTTTACTCCCATCCTGGCCCACCCACCCAGCCCTCCCCACCTCCCTCTCATTTCCACCTACTCCTAGTTTTTGTCCATGTGTCCTTTATACTTGTTCCTGTAAACCCTTACCCTTTTCCCCTGAAATTTCCCTGAAATTCCCTCCCCTCTCCCCTCTCCCCTCTGAACACTGTCAGCCTGTTCTCTATTTCAGTGTCTTTGG